>CM053790.1:288957757-289422757 GCA_028749045.1 Cupressus sempervirens | reverse complement strand
CTATTCCACATACTCTCTTACATTCTCTCACACATTTCCTTTAGTTTATTTATCTTTGACTTGGGTATCTTGCATTTTTCTAAATTTTCACATATTTCTAAATATGGTTTACTATTTTGAAAAATATTTTATTGGGCATATGATATAGGGTAAGATATGTAATATATTTCTATTATATTAAATAGTATCAATCTATATCAATTAAAAATTATTTTTGTGTTATGATAAGATTTGGTTTATGGATAGGGTGTAATATTTATATGTATATGTATATGTATATGTATATGTATATATATATGTATCTGTATCTGTATCTATTTTTGTATCTGTATCTATATCTGTATATGTATAGATATATACATATACATATACATATACATATCATATGATGTGATGGTTAAGTTTAGATTATAGTTTGTCTTAATATTCAATTGGGAAAAGGGTTGTCTTGATAACATTTTCATGTTCATATTTTGATAAGATTTGATTTACCATTATGGTACAATGTGGTATTTTTGTAATGCTATATTTGTTTTTATGGTTAGATTTTGGTTGTAATTTGGCTTATTACTCAATTGTGAAAAGGAATATAATTTATTTTAATTTACAATTATGATTTTAACTTAAAATTTATGTAGTACTATGTTGAATTATGTTCAAAATTAGGGTACGATAGGATACAAGGCTAGATTTGGTATTTATTTAATATTAGGGACTCTTAATGGATTCAGTCTAGTTAATTTTTTTCCCTTTATTTACCTTCTAACTCTAGCCCCTGTGTCTCACTCTGTTCCCCCTTTTCTAACTCCTTCGTAGATGCCCCCCCGCCCCCTCTCTCTCACACACACACACACACATGTCCTTTATGCTATATTTTCATCATGGTATCTAGTATTCAATTAAGTTTAGTATTGGAGATTTATATTAAATATTATAAGGAATAATATTTTATTTAGTTTCAAATAATGGTAAACTGGGCTAAAATTTAGTATTTAGTATTTATTAAATATACAAATTAATAACCAAATCAATTTTTGAAATATATTTGTGTAATATATTTTGATATTATATATATTTAGATTAAAAATTATAAATATACAAAAATATTATATAATTTATGTAATAATATTCTTGTATTAAATATTTTAAAATAGCTTATCTTATATAATAATAGTTTATCTATTTCTCAATGGTTAAATGATATTGGGCCTATTTTTTGACTTTTATTATTATAATAATTTAAATTTACTTTTTATATCTATTTATATTTAATAATGATCTAGTTTAATGATTATGATATTTTAAAAAAAAATTCATTTATATGATTCATCATATCCAATTATTTCAATGTTAAAAAGTATTTTTTTTGTAGGTAATAGTGTGATCTAAAATGTTGATGCAACAATTAGAATACAATGTACCCAAAAAATACAACAAAGAATAATAAAGTTTTAAACATAATGAGGTTAAATCAATAAATAAATATCTTTATTAAGAAAGATTAATTATAGATCTTATTATGTTAGAAAAGAATCATTTTTAGTCAAAAATAATAAATTATAACTAATAAAACATATATATTAATGAAAAGGGCTACAATTTGCAATTGACAGAATAAGGTAAAACATATTTAATGAAAAAAATATTGTGCTTGATAATATAAAAGTTGAATAATTTTTTTATACATGAATAATATCATATCTTTTATCAATATTACCTAATTTGGTCAATGTGAAGACTTTAAAAAATAATCACTAATGATTTAAGTATTATGACCTTCATTTTCTTCATGACTAGCTTTGATTTCTTCCAAAACATTTGGAAAAATAGCTATTCTATTAAATGCCTCCCATACTTTTTCTTTAACATTTCTAATTCTCAAAATTTCATTCTCCAACACGAAATCAATTCATGTGCTTAAATTTAGCATATTGTATTTATTAAATATACAAATTAATAACCAAATTCAATTCTTGAAATATATTTGTACAATATATATTGATATTGCATATATTTACATTAAAATTTATAAATATACAAAAAAATTAAATAACTTATGTAGTAATATTCTTGTATTAAATATTTTAAAATAGCTTATCTTATATAATAGTAGTTTATCTATTGCTCAATGGCTAAATGATATTGAACCTATTTTTTTTTAACTTTTTATTATTCTAATATTTTTAATTTACTTTTATATTTATTTATATTTAATAATAATCTAGTTTAATGATTAAAATATTTTTTAAAAAAAATTATTCATATATATGATTCACTATATCCAATTTTTTAATGTTAAAAAGTAACTTTTTTTGTAGATAATAGTCTAATTTGCAAAAATTAGAATACAATGTACCAAAAAAATACAATAAAGAATAATAAAGTTTTTAAACATAATGAGGTTAAATCAATAAATAAATATCTTTATTAATAAAACTAACTGTAGATCTTATTATGTTCGAAAACAATCATTTTTTGTTAAAATTAATGAATAATAACTTATAAAACACATATATTAAAGAAACAGGCTACAATTTGCAATTGACAAAATAAGGAAAAACATATTGCGGTTGATAATATAAAAGTTTATAGTAGTTTATATAATATGAATAAATTTGTTAGGCATGAATAAAATCATATATTTTATCAATATTAGCTAATTTGGTTGATGCAAAGACCTTATAATATAACCAGTAATGAGATAAGTATTGTGACCTTCATTTTCTTCATAATTAGCTTTGACTTATTCCAAAACATCTAGAAAAATAACTATTCTATTAAACATCTCCCTTACTTTTTTTATAACATTTCTCATTCTCAAAATTTCATTCTCTGACACAAAATCAATTCTTATTATTGCATTTTCAAAATGTATAAGCAATTTATCACAACTCTCTAATGCTGATTTTTCATATTTATCAATAACTGTTTGAGGGGATCCATCAAGTTCACTGAGCTAGCTGGCCTTGGCATAATGATTTCAAACTCATTATCAGAGTGATCCATTATATTAATATATCTTGAAAAAAATACAAAATATTGTAAATTAAAATTTATTATATATGGTGGCCATCAAAAATATATAGCATGTACATGGAAAAAATACGATTCACAAAAAAGAACAATCATTATATTTATTTTTAATTTAAACAAAAATATAATTTGGTGGGATTGCACTCCTCACAACAAACCAATTCATCAAAAACAAGATCTTTATAGAAATGGTTGAAGTTTCAAAGAGCTGGAGTTTGAAAATAAATATTTTTCCCTTTCTTCACTATGAATTCTTCTAAGATCAACATACTTGTAGAAATCATTACTTCTAGTTGTTCTTTGCCTTAACATTGCTTTTTGAAATATTTGAAAGGAAAAATGGGAAAAAAAAATTGATTGTGTAAAAGAGAATGAAACATATATTTAAAATATTTATTAAAAAACTAAAAGAGTACTTGTCAAATGAAATATTTTAACATAAATAATTCAAAATTTGTTCTTTAAAAAAAATTATAACTTGTAATTTAACTGGCCGCAATATCAAAGAATAATAAAATATTTTTTCTAATCCTTCCAAGAAAGGAACATGTATAACATCTCAATAAATGATCCATATTATATTTTCATACAACAACTATTTACAAATGATTTTACAACTGCATTACAATAAATAAATAAAACCTGCCTATTATAGTCAAAGTCACTCTAATATTAAAGAGAAATGTTTTACAACATGTTTTCTATTTCTCTATGCCGTATTTCTTCTTTTTTTCTTTTTTCAAGTTGTTTTCCCTTTTTCATTTTCTCATAGCGATCATAGGAAACTAGTGGCATTATCCTCAATCCTTGTAATGACTTTACATGGAAAACTACAACAAATGTCATTCTTGTTTTCTCAATTGGACCTATATCAATTGTTTCTTTTTCAAGTGTTAAACCTTGAGATTTGTGTATTGTCAATGCCCATGCCAACCGCAATGGTATTTGAGTTGTACAACCTCTTTGTGCAAGATATATTGAAACTAATTTTGGATTTTCTTCATCAAAAGGAAATGCAAAGTAGGAGTCAAATTTCACCAATGCAAACAAGGATAATTTTGGTGGCATGGTTCCTACCTTGTACAAAATCTCATTAACAAAACATAGAGCAACATTTATAAGTCTTGCTTCTATCCATAAATTGGAAGCCAACATTACCCTTGCATTCTTTGAGATCAACAATTCTATATCTAGTTCATCTATAGAATTGTCATCCTCTCTAGTAATATTTGATACTTTAGTTGCAATAATGCAAGCAACAGGTTCTCTAAGAGAATGTAATATACTTCTATTATGAATGTGAACATTATCATTTGTTGAAAATAAGTGAAGAATTTTATCAAAATTATCATTTATTTCTAGAATAATAATACTCCTTGTTCTCAACATCAATAAATTCCAATCCATAATTATGGGATTTTCATCTCTAAGATTACTGAGTAACTCATGTAATTTTTTTTGTTCCAGGTCTTCTCCATCCCGCCTAAAAATCTTTTCTAATGTGACCACCCTTTTGAATTCTTCCCATAGTAGCTTTTCTCTTCTAAAAGTTGCATATGGTACTTTTGTCTTTTACTCAAGGTAGTTTTCTGAGTCTCCAACTAAAATGATTGAAATTCCTAGGAAAAATAACAAACATTTATCAATTCATTAGATTTTCAATATAATATTTTTATATATCATGAATAATATTAATCAAACATTAAGAAATAAAAATAGATGAACACCTCCAAAGCTAAGATTGAATTTATGAGGAAATTTTGGATGAAGCCTTTAGTCAATAATTTCAAGTAGCTTCTCCCCAATAAAGCTCATTTCATCTATGAATATGTATTTAATATGACTTATTTTGTCCTAAAAGCTTGTCAAATGTGTTCCTTCTAGTTGCATGAAATCCTTAACTAGAATTTTCAACTTTGAATGTATTGTTGATCCACCAATGTGAAATACTACTACTATAGTCAGTGCGAGGAGGAGTAGATGGAAGTGATTTGGCATTGTAGTTTTTTTTAGATATTTACTAATTTCACCAATCAAATATGACTTTCGGTACCTGCAGTTCCTTGAAAAATCACATACAATGGATCCACACTCTCACCTACTTGATACTGTGTCATAATGATGTCAAATCTATTTTTCTATCTCTCACTTAACTTTTTCATGTTGATACTTTGCTATGTCGAAAATCTAAAACCAATCCAATTTCTCTGATAAAGGGTGCTCCCTTAATACCAATAACCATAATAGAAACAAAGAAACAATAGCAAATAAGAGAACAAAATATGTACTTCTTATTTGTACCACAAATGTAAAATTACAAAATTCACCATTACAATATGCTAATCCACATGGCCACCTTCATTATAGTAATCTACACTTGACAAGTTGTGAATTATCACCCAGAGCTGTCCTAGACAATGTTTGGGCCTTTCTTAAATAGGCAATTTTATGCCGCTTGGGAAGGTTCTAGACATTGAAAATTAATACCTATGGCCGACAAACCCTAACAATACATATAGAGTCAACCAAATACATCTTTGACAATTATTTTAGATATTCTAGCTAGCCCAACTTTGAAAGGTCATAACTCACAAACTGTTGCTTCGATTGGCTATTACAACCACCTTTTGGAAATGCTAGTTCCTAATCTATAGGCTCAGAATGGTACAAGTGCCCTTCCATCAAGTTTTCAAACCTCATCTATGCACTCTAAGGCCTCCAATGGTGAGCCTGAATATTTTTCTACTATTTTTTCCACCAAAATTCCATAATAACTTATTTGATACTTAAGCTAGAGCAATGAGATTTTTATGGTAGGCTTAAAAGTCTGTAATGAAAATTCATGTAGAAAATGAGAACATTTGTAGACCATATGGAAAACTTACTAAAAACAGCAAGTTCCCATAAATAGCAACCACCATGTCTACTAGTCCTTATTAAAATAGAAAAGACTGAAAATAAAATATTTTTGGGTGATGCAAGATTGCTCTTGCATAATTCTCTCATTCTACTAATACAATTTATTGCCACATTACTTTCTTCATTTGACCTATATGTATTTGACCAATTGTACTATCTATCTATATCCCTTTGTCCCAACATATCAATTTCAGAAACTTGCATTGCTTGTCCATGGTGCAACTGTGAAATTTTTTCCCATTCATGCTCTATGGTATTAACTTGACCAATAATATTGTCTTCACTCTCTGAATCACTGCCATTCTCACTATCTTCTGATTCCATTACTCATTTTGCATGCCAAGGAACATAATTAAATGACTCCCAATTTGAAATAGTGGTGTTATTATCTTCACCAATATCAATTCCAATTTCTCTGAATGGCTTGTATAAAAGGAATTTTGAGAAACAAAATTCAACAAACTTTTGAGACTGGGGTGTTGGAATAGTTACAAATCTTGGATATACCCTAACAATTGCACTCTTTTATCTTCTTTTCCATCTGTTTTCATTTTTTCTATCCTTGTTAAATATCCATGATCTTGAGGCATCAATTAATGATTTTTTTTCTATAGAGCTAGGTCTCCTTCTATATGCATCAATAAAGGATTCTACTGGCTCCTCACTCTCACCTTCATTTGTTCTTGTTACTACTTTGAAAATTTTGTGTGAAACATTTAGATTAACAAATTTTTCTACTACATTCAACCAATGGAAGTTCTAGTAGCATATGATATGTCTCCTGAGCTCCAACATCTCTTTCAACTATAGTTTCTGTTAAAAAATTTCTATACACCTTTGTGGCAAAGTCATCAAGCTTCTCTATATTGGCCAAACACATTAGCATTTGATGGTAGGTTTCTTTTTTTCTCTCTACATTTGTTGCATATTTTGTAATGTACCTAATAATTGAATGCTTTGACAAAACTGGCTAGCAATCAATATTGGTTCTCCAAAACTAGAGTATTTAATGATTGTGTGAGTTAACCCTATCATCATTTCTAGTAGGCTCAAACTTTTTTTCACTAGTTTCAAAGTCCTCATATAACTTTGAACCATTTAGATTTAGAGGCCAAGGGGCGTTATGCCTATACATTTGTAAAACAAAAATTATATTACACTATATAGTCAATAAATTTATTTTCTTTATGAAATACACCACTGAAATAATTTCTACCTGCAAGCCATTTTTCCTTTCTTTTTCCTAAGACATGCACCCTCCTTACACATTGTATACCTTTCAATAGTGTTTAGAATTTCCTCATAATCTCGATCAAAATCTAAATCCACAAGTTGTCTTGCACCTCTTAAGGATGGATGTTGTGAAATTTTTTAAAATACCTAAATCAAATCACTTCCAATTTAAAAATTGTTCAACATAAAAAATAAAAGACTCTATATTAAAGCCAAACAAAATTTATAAACTTATTGTAGATATACCTACATGTTATGTTGGTGACCATTAGCTCTTGGATTCCATGCATGAAAAATCTTGTTAAAGTAATTTCTAGCTTCATTTAGGTGCTCTTCATTATGCCAATCTATTAAATCAATATTTGGAGCCCCATGAAGCCAAAAAAAACTTTGTACATGTGGAGATCCCCTATGTTGCCATTCACATCTAGACCAAAAGTCATTAGCATTCAATCCCTTTTCTAATATTTTGTTTCAAAACATAATATGTCTGAGGTACATGCAGTGAGTGACAATGTGAGGATAGTCAATAATATTTTGTCTTCTCTAATTTTGGGCTTCTCTTGGGTTAGTTGGTGGAGTTCCTAGCATTAATGCATGTAGATCAGGGCAATACATATTAGTTGCACTTAATGTAAATAAAATTGTAGGTGTCCCTAACTGTTTAAGAAGGTCACATAATTCTTCTTGACTCTTAGTCCAATATGACCTTGTGTGTCATGCCCAAAATATAGAGGACAAAACACACGCAATTTTTTTATTTTAAATGTTAATTCAACTAAGATTATATGTTTGTTTTCATAAGTTAAAGTGGTAGGTACAATATAGATAAAAAACAGGTTCCTAAATCAACACCTTCACATTCCATTAGGGTTCATAATCATGAGTAGGAATAGATCATTAATTTTAAATTTTCATTGTTTAATCGATTAATTAATTTAAACAACCCAAATTAAATTAATTAAAAGATCTAGCTCATTATTACTTTTATATACCTTTAAAATATTTCACTCACAAAAAAATATTATACTACACCCAACACATAATACCAATGAATTATTTAAAACAATTACATTATCTAAAGTATATCATATTTTAACACACACCTTGTCTACACTATCACATATAAATTTGAATTTAGTTGTCTATTCGACACTCTGAGTTTAATCTCATAATCCAATAATTTTAAAATTAAATAAATTAACTAATCATAACGAAACCTACATATTAAAACAAGTTGTAAATCTGACTTAACTTTATATCTACTACTAATCTCAAAATATTTTAAAACAAAATAACACTAACTTATAATTTAAAACAATACAATTATTAACACTAAAATAAACTAATTAATTTATCTGTACTACTAACTTTAATTTATACTAAATAAGCTTTAACTAATGGTAAATACATATAAGCAATAACATTGCTAAATATATGTATTAACTATTATTTAAAAACATTATGATCATTAAATATTAAAATATACTAATACTTAAAACATATTAATTAGATTACTAAAAAAGTTAAAACTAACTAATAATTAAAACTAAAAACTAATCTAATAAAAAAAACTAACTAAAATTTAAAACATTACTTTATACTAAAATCTAAAATTATTAAATACTAATAACACTTACTAATACTATTTAAAAAAAACTAACATAACTTGAAAATCTTTTTAAAAAAACCATACTAATTTTAAAATAAATCCTAACTAATACTAAACTAAACTACCCATAGTAACATCTTAATTGAATACATATGGGGAGTGGAGTGTCCGGAGCGAGCGGGAATGGGTTTTTTGATGCAGGAGCATCCAGAGGTATAAGGGCAATCTTGTGTCACCCAAAAAATGTACTTAGACTTAGTTTCTATTTTATGTCTTTGCATTTTTGGAGACCCCCTAAGAATGCTTCAGAGTCAGGTTTGGGGCATTAAATGACCTTGAAAAGGGTCAAAAAATGGGGGACGAGCGAAGCTTGTCCATAGGGCTATAAAGCACTTCGAGAGCTTTCCGAAAATGTAAACAGTTCGTCAATCGGAGTTACGGTTCAAAAGTTATGCCTCCCGGAAGTTCGGCTACCATTTCTGGATTCTTCTAGAATTGCACCGACTTCTAACGCAGCTTCCGGAACCTTCTATTTTGTCGGTGGATTCCTACTAGCACTTTCTAGAATGTACTCCTAGTCCTTAACCCTCCGAGGTCTATTTAAGGAGATTTCTGGCATTGTAAAAGGCAGTTCGGATTGGAGCTTGAGAGGAGGTGCTAAAAGGAGAAATATTCTCCAGATTTATGCTATTGTAAGCCCGCAGGGCATGTTTTGATTTTATTTTCTCTGCACTGTTTGTACCAGCTTATTTTCTCAGTTAATATAATTTCCCCTTTCTATTGTGTCTATTCTGGTTGTTGGGTTGTGTCCCCATCAAGTGGTATCAGAGCCAGGTTTTCCTGAGTGTGTAGACAGAGCGCCGACTGTGAGGCAGTTTGCACCAGGACTGTGTGGTTGTGGGTTTGAGTTAGAAGATGCCTCCACGAAGAGAGCGTGGTGGAAGGGCCAGAGCTGTTGATCCTGAGGAGGTTAGAGCCCTCCAGAGACAGGTACAAGCATTGCAAGAGGAGCTTCGTAAAGGAGCAAATATTGCCGCAGATGACAATAGTGAGGATGACAATGAAGATGAAGTAATGGAAGTTGATGGGGAAGTTCTGAATCCTGTAGAGGAAAGGCTTTTTAGGGCCATTTCTAGGTTTGGGAAAAGACCTACAATTGAAGTGGGTATATTTTCGAGAAATTTGAAACTAGATGAGTTGATCGATTGGATCAATGAACTAGATGAATACTTTGAATATGAGGATATAAGGGACCCAGATAGGGTTAAGTTTGCAAAGGCCAAACTAAAAGGCCATGCCAAAATCTGGTGGCAAGAGATTCAACTGGAAAGACTTAGAAGAGGAAAGGAGAAGATCACAAGATGGGATCGCATGGTGGACAAATTGAAGAAGCAGTTCATTCCTGTGGACTACGAGCTTGATCTATTTAAGAAGATGCATGGGTTAAAGCAAGCAGGAAGATCAATCCAAGAATATACAGAGGAGTTTTACCGACTCTTGATTAGAGCGGGGCATGCAGAAGCAAATAAGGAGAAGGTTGCTCGTTATATCAGTGGGTTACGACCTAGCATCCAGGAAGAACTAAGTCTGGTAAGAATGACCAGCGTTGAAGAAGCATACCAGTTTGCCCTACGAGTTGAAGAGAAGCTGAGTAAAAGGTTTGAAGGAAGACAAAGAGGGCGCGGTCAAGGAGGAAGGGGAAGCGGTAGATCATCTGGAGGCCGCAATGAAACTCAAAAGAAAAATGAAGATGAGGGTACTAGCAGGAACCAGAGGAATGAGGGTTTCAACCGCTCCCATGATCAAGACTTTGGAAATCAAAGAGGAAGAGGTAGAGGACGTGGGCAAGGAAGAGGAGGCTTTCGTGGTACCTGTTTCCATTGCAATGAAGAAGGTCATCGTGCCTTTGAATTCCCTCAATGACAAGGAAGGACAGATAGGAGAGCTGAGGGCCAAGCTAGGGTTGCTCATGTGGATGAGGATGCACAATCATCATATTCAGAGGATGCAGAAAGAGGAGAGACCTTGGTAAATGAAAGAGTCCTATTAAGTGGTGAAAATGAACCAGGACAACGGAGGAGCTTGTTCCGTACCAGATGCAAGTGTGAGGATAAATATTGTGATGTGATCATTGATGGTGGTAGCACTGATAACTTGGTATCCGAAGAGATGGTCTCTAAGCTGAAGCTCAAGAGGGAGAAACATCCCCAGCCCTATCAGATTTCTTGGGTAAAAGATGATCATAAGGTCCTGGTAAGTGAAAAATGTTTAGTAAAATTCAAAATTGGGAGTTACCATGATGAAGTTCTTTGTGATGTTATTTTGATGGATGTTTGCCATCTATTGTTGGGTAGACCATGGCAGTTTGATAGACATGCAATACATGATGGACATGCAAACACATACTCTCTGACAAAGGATGGAGTTCGCCACAAATTGAAGCCCATGAAAAAGGAAGGTGAAAAGGTATGTAGCAGTGCTAGGATTTGTCTTGTTGATGGAAGGAAGTTTTTAGATGGCATGAAACATCAGCGCATGTGCTATGCTTTGATTCCTAGAAAAGATAAAGAAGGTAGTAGTGAAATACCATTTGAAGTTTCAAATTTACTAGGAGAATTTGGAGATATTATCTCTGATAATGTTCCAAATGGATTGCCACCAGTAAGGCAAATCAGTCATCAAATAGATCTGATTCCAGGAGCTAGTTTGCCTAACAAGGCTGCTCACAGGATGACTCCTACTGAAACAAAGGAGCTAAATAGATAGGTTCAGGAGCTGTTGAGGAAGGGCTTGATTCGAGAGAGCCTGAGTCCATGTGCAGTACCTACAGTACTCGCACCAAAAAAGGATGGAGAGTGGAGGATGTGTACAGATTCCCGAGCTATAAATAGGATAACCATCAAGTACCGATTTCCTTTGCCAAGGATGGATGATCTTATGGACTGTTTGAGTGGAGCTAAGTACTTCACAAAGATAGATCTGAAGAGTGGCTATCATCAGATATGGATTCGAGAAGGAGATGAGTGGAAAATAGCCTTCAAGACCAAGGAGGGTCTTTATGAGTGGTTAGTCATGCCCTTTGGATTGACGAACGCCCCAAGCACCTTCATGCGGCTCATGAATGAGGTACTTAAGAAGTTCTTGGGAAAATTTGTTATTGTCTATTTGGATGATATTTTAATTTTCAGCAAGACTTTGGAAGAACATTTACTGCATATTCGTAGTGTCCTTGAAAGGCTAAGGGAAGAGAAACTGTTAATTAATCTAAAGAAGTGTGTCTTTGCAAAAAGGGAGTTAGTCTATTTGGGATTTGTTATATCACCTGAAGGTCTCAAAATGGATCCAGAGAAGGTAAAAGCCATCTTGGAATGGCCTACTCCAAGGTCTACTACTGAGGTAAGATCATTTCATGGTCTGGTTAGTTTTTATAGGAAGTTTATTAAGAATTTCAGTGGCATATGTGCACCCCTAACTGATACAATAAGAGGGGATAGAAAAGAGTTCAAATGGACTGCAGTAGCTGCGAGAAGTTTTGAATTGCTGAAGAAGAAGGTGACTGAACAGCCTGTGTTGGCACTTCCAGATTTCAAAAAAGTATTCCAGGTGGACTGTGATGCTAGTGGTAGTGCTATTGGCGCTATATTAAGCCAAGAAGGTAAGCCTATTGCATATTTTAGTGAAAAATTGAATGATGCAAAGAAGAAGTATTCTGTTTATGATCAAGAGTTCTATGCAATAGTTCAGGCCTTAAAGAAATGGAGGCATTATTTATTGCCAAAGGAATTTGTTTTGTATACTGATCATCAGGCATTACAGTACCTAAATAGCCAAGGTAAATTGAATCAGAGGCATATGAAGTGGGTAGAATTCTTGCAGAGTTATACATTTGTGTTAAAGCATAGAAGTGGAAAATCTAACAGGGTTGCAGATGCATTAAGTAGGAGACAATTTTTGCTTACAACAATGCAGGTTGAAGTAGTTGGGTTTGATGAACTCAAGAATTTATACCCTGAGGATCTTGATTTTGCTGAAGCATGGAAAGCTTGTAAAGAACCTGTTGTTGTAGATAGAACCAAGTGGTTAGACTATTTGATTCAGGATGGCATGTTGTTCAAAGGTAGTCAATTGTGCATTCCAAGGAGTTCCATGAGGGAAAATCTGATTAAGAAGAAACATAGTGGAGGGATGGCAGGACATTTTGGTCGGGATAAGACCATTGCCATTCTTAGAGAACATTATTTTTGGCCTCAAATTACACAGGATGTGAAGAACTTTTTACAGAGTTGCCAGGTTTGTCAAGTGGCCAAGGGGTTTAGTCAAAATACTGGCCTATATCAGCCATTGCCTATTCCATCAAGGCCCTGGGAGGACATAAGTATGGATTTTGTTCTTGGATTGCCAAGGACACAAAGGGGTAATGACTCAGTATTCGTGGTGGTTGATAGGCTCTCCAAAATGGCACATTTCATTCCATGCCACAAAACTCATGATGCTGTCCATATTGCAGACTTGTTTTTCAAAGAGGTGGTAAGACTACATGGTCTTCCAAGAAGTATAGTTTCTGACCGAGATACTAAATTTGTGGGGTATTTCTAGAGGACATTGTGGAAGAAGTTGAGAACAGACTTGAAATTCAGTTCCACGCATCACCCACAGACTGATGGCCAAACAGAAGTGGTAAATAGAAGTCTGGGCAATTTGCTGAGATGTTTAGTTGGAGATAAGCCCAAGGGATGGGATTTGATTCTACCACAGGCAGAGTTTGCTTATAATAACTCTGTAAATAGGAGTACTGGAAAATCACCATTTCAAATTGTATATGGAAATAGCCCAAGGACTGCACCAGAATTGAGGAAGATAGAACAAGGGGAGAGAACAAGTGCTGAAGCTGAGGATTTTGCTGAACACATCAAGCGTCTACATGAGGAGGTCCAAGCACACATTATCAAGATGAATCAAGAGTATAAAGCTAGGGCTGATCAAAGGAGAAGACATAAGGAATTCCAAGTAGGGGATCTTGTCATGGTGCACTTACGAAAAGAAATATTTCCAGTCGGTAGTTACAACAAGCTGAAAATGAAGAAATTTGGTCCCTGCAAAATTTTGAAGAAACATAACTCAAGAAATGCATATGAGGTTGAGCTGCCAGATGGTATTCACATTTCTCCCATTTTCAACATTGCAGATTTGACAGAGTATCATGATGATGGTACTGATGAGGAGCTGGTTTTAGAGCCATGTCCAATTCCTGCTTCTAAGAAGGAGGAGATAGAAGACATTCTAGATCATCGTGTGGGTAGGAGTACCAGAAATAGGCAGTATGAAGAGTATTTGGTCAAATGGAAAGGACGATCGATCAAAGACTCAACTTGGATTTCAGCAGCTGAGGTTTCCCATTTGGGATTTCCTCTACCATCCATAAAGTGACAGGGTCACTTTTCAATCTACCCTGGGTGTCTGATGCAGGAGTATCCAGAGGTATAAGGGCAATCCTGTGTCACCCAAAAAATGTACTTAGACTTAGTTTCTATTTTATGTCTTTGCATTTTTGGAGACCCCCTAAGAATGCTTCAAAGTCAGGTTTGGGGCATTAAATGACCTTGAAAAGGGTCAAAAAATGGGGGACGAGCGAAGCTTGTCCATAGGGCTATAGAGCGCTTCGAGAGCTTTTCGAAAATGTAAACGGTTCATCAATCGAAGTTACAGTTCAAAAGTTATGCCTCCCGGAAGTTCGGCTATCATTTCTGGATTCTTCTAGAATTGCACCGACTTCTAACACAGCTTCCGGAACCTTCTATTTTGTCGGTGGATGCCTACTAGCACTTTCTAGAATGTACTCCTAGTCCTTAACCCTCCGGGGTCTATTTAAGGAGATTTCTGGCATTGTAAAAGGCAGTTCGGATTGGAGCTTGAGAGGAGGTGCTAAAAGGAGAAATATTCTCCAGATTTATGCTATTGTAAGCCCGCAGGGCATGTTTTGAGTTTATTTTCTCTGCACTGTTTGTACCAGCTTATTTTCTTAGTTAATATAATTTCCCCTTTCTATTGTGTCTATTCTAGTTGTTGGGTTGTGTCCCCATCATTTTTGAATTAGCAGCTAGGTGGGAATGGGTTTTTGAAGTAGTAGCTAGGCAGGAATTGGAAGAACACAGGCATTGGGGGGCAATCTGCAGCTGCAGGGCAGGAATCAGAGGTGAATGATGCAGACGCCTCAAAGGATGGGGACCCATGAAAGTTGCTGCCTCACCCAGGTGAGAAGATTCCTCCCCTTCACTCAGGTGGTGGGCCGCATGGGGCTTGGGGGCATTGGTCGAACTTATTTGGAGTCAAACCATTAGGTAAGTCGACATTCTTGAAAGTCATTGATAAATCAGACAAAGAGAAGGGTTTCTTTGCTCTGGAAGTTCCTCGAGAAATTATAGACCACAATATCCTCAGTATGGCGAATACTCTAGTGGGAAAATTTATAGGGCCAAGGCCCAACATTGATGTTGTGAGGGTTTTTACCAGAAACAAATGGGATTTATAGGGGCATGTAGAGGTGACAAAAATGGCTAAAGGTTTCATGACTTTTGAGTTTTCTTGCTCAGAAGACATTTCCAGAATCATGTGAACAGGGAACTAGTCTCTAGGGAGATCTACTTTAATCTTGCAGAAATGGTCTTCCAATCTGGACTTGAATAACGATTTCCTATCCCAGGCTCCAGTTTGGATTAGACTCCCAGAATTGCCCATGGAATACTGGCATGAGGATGTCTTTGATGGCATTGCCAGGTATTTTGGAGAGCTTCTTTCCATCGATCCTATAACGGCAACTAAGAAGAGAGTTACCTATGCAAGGATATGTGGAGGAGTGACCGAAGGACAGGATATGCCTCAAGTTATAGAATTTCAATCTCGATTGGGAAGCATAATCCAAAAGATTGACCATGAAAGTGTACCTTTTGTGTGCTTCCATTGTAAGAAGGTAGACCACAAGGCTGGATTTTGCCCACTATTCAAAGGAAAGGGAATGGGGGGAAAGGTCCGCCCTCAAGGTGGGAAGAAAGATGCTCATGTTCCCAAAAAGATTTGGAAGAAGAAAGAAATGCAAGTCAAAAAAAATGGAGAGGCTGAAGGAAAAGCTAATGATTTTGTTCCTGATCTCCAAGTTGAACCTCGGGACCTCCAGGTTGTAGTGGAAGCACTAGAAGGAGAAGGGAAAGTGACAACTAAGGACAAAACCAATAATCTCAAAGAGACAAGTATTATGGAGTCTCAAATCCCTGAGAGTTCTGAGGAGGTTGATCCAAACCATTCCTCTGTCCTGGACTCTATGGAGGAACAAAAGGAAGGGGAACCAATGTCTCAAAACTACACAAACTTGCTTAGTAGGGAACCCCCTATAATAGTGAATAGAATCTTAGAACGGATGTTTGCTTCAACATCGGAACAACTGACCAGGCTAGATGCTTTGTTTGATTTATGTAAAGAAGAAGAAGAGCCTCCCTAGACAGAAGTCAGAAGAAGAAAGAAGAAGAATAGTTGGGACCCCTCTCCTGCCTCTCCTGCTTCAACTAGAAGCAAGGCCAAGGTAGATCTTGGTCATAAAACCAACCCGGTGGGAAGGAAAAACAAGAATGAAATCAGGAAGGAGGAAGCAAGAAGAAACATCATGGATGGAATGCAGTGCACCATCCAATAAGCTTGCTCATCAATTAAAGCATGAAGATCCTCTCATGGAATATTTGTGGACTCAATGGAATCCACAAGGAAGAAGTGGTAAGGAATATGATAAGGGATCAAAGGCCTAATATATTTATTATTCAGGAAATGAAAATGAAGAAAGAAAATCTGAAAAATATTAGATTCAACAGGAACATGAATGGAATTGTCTCAAACTCGGAAGGAGCATTTGGAGGGCTGTTGCTATTATTCAATAACAGATATTACAATATTGTGCCCAAGTATGATGAGAATAACATCCTCTTCTGTAGAGTTCAACATTTGCAAACTAATGATTACTGGTTTTTAGTGAACATTCATGCTCCCAACAACAAGAGAGATAGAAAAAATTACTGGGTCAAAGTTGGAAAGTTGGTGCAAGCTAGTGACATTAAGAAAGGCATAATCCTAGGAGACTTCAACTCTCCATTGGAGGACAAGGAGAAGATGGGAGGATTACCCCCAGATTGGGAAAGTAAGCAGGATCTTTCCAATTTCATCAATGACCTGGCCCTAATGGATTTGGAGCTCTCGGGGGTACCTTTACCTGGTCTAACAAGAGAGTTGGTCAGGAGTGCATTCAAGTTAGATTGGATAGAGCTTTAATCTCCCTGGATTGGTTGCACTCTTTTAGCTGTAGATTATCTCTGCTTCTTAGAGTTGGTTCTGACCACTCCCCCATTTCACTTTTGGTGTCCCCTCTTGAGCCCAGGAGAAATTGCCCTTTTAGGTTCGAGAAAATGTGGACTACTCACCTCGACCTATTTGATAATGTCAAAATGATGGTGGGGGATTGGTGTTGATGGCTCAGCCATATTCAGAGTCACCAGAAAGCTTAGAAATGTGAAGAGGATGGTAAAAATTTGGAACAAGTTTGATTTTGGCCATATTTTCCATGACAAGGAGGAGTTGTCAGACAATCTATCTGTTATCCAAGATAGTATATAGAAGGAAGGATATAATGAGAGTAACAGGGACGCTAAGCTGTTGATCCTGTCTGATCTTCATAACATCATCAACAGGGAGGAAAAGTTTTGGAGGAAAAAATTTTGAATCACATGGCTTAAGGATGGAGATCAAAACACGAAGTTCTTTCATCTCTCCACCCTAAAACATAGGGCTAACAATAGGATCTCTAGAATCAGGAAGGGGCAGGTGTTGTTGTCTGAAGATCTAGATATCTAGGCTAAATCTGTCTCCTTCTTCTCTTCTCTTCTCTTCTCTCTAAGGACCCCCTACTCTCCAAGTTGGACCAAGAGGATATCATCTCTTGTATTCCTCAGATTATTCAACCCCACCAAAATAAACTTCTCTATGCTATTCCTAATGCTTTGGAAGTTAGAGAGGCCCTTTTCTCCCTACCTGGTGACAAATCACCTGGTCCGGACGGGTTTCCCACCTTTTTCTTCCAAATGTACTGGCCGATGGTCATGGGGGATGTGGTTAAGACAGTTCAAGAGTTCTTTAGAGCTAGAAGTATTCTTAAGGAGATAATTTCTACCTTCTTGGTTCTCATACCTAAATCCCCAAGGGCTGACTCTTTTGACAAGTTCAGGCCCATCAGTTTGTGCAACTCTTTCTACAAGATCATCTCTAAAGTTCTCACTTCTACAATGCTTAAAATCCTGCATCTAATCATTTAGTAGCAACAATCTGGCTTTGTTCTCGGGAGACAAATCTTGGACTCGGTGCTGATGGTTCATGAGGTTATTCATTCTTTAGAAGCTTCCAAGTAGGAAGGTATGTTGCTCAAACTGGATATTTCAAAAGCCTATGATCAGGTGGATTGGTCCTTTCTTGGGAAGGTCCTTCAAGCCTTTGGTTTTGATAATAAAGTGTGTAAACTCATTTCTCAATTGGTGCCTACCTCCTCTCTTGTTGTTCTGATTAATGGAGCCCCCTCTGATTTCTTTAAACCTTCTAGAGGTCTCAGGCAGGGAGACCCCCTCTCACCTATCCTCTTCATTATTTTAGGTGAATACATTGGGAGGCTTATTGAATGTAAAAAGTCTGATGGAAGTCTTAAAGGGATTCAACCTTCTTCAAGAAATGTCCCTTTCACTCACCAACAATTTGTGGATGACACTATAATGGGGGGGGGAGCTTTTGTGAAAGAAGCTAAGACTTTGAAAGAGGTTCTCGATACTTACTCTAAAGGGACTGGACAACTGATTAACTAGAAAAAAAGCTCGACCTTCTTTGTTAACACCCCTGAAGTCAGACAAAGGAAAATTGCCAGAATCCTTGGTTGTGGGGTGGGCTCTCTCCCTTTATCCTATCTAGGGCTCCCCTTGGGCTCCTCTCCCCCTGACTCTTTCTGGAATGGTATTCTAGATAGATTCAACAAGAAGATGGTTGGATGGAAAGGTGCCTCTCTCAGCCAAGCTGGGAAATGTTTACTGGTCAAATCCACACTTCAGAACCTTCCCATTTATGCCCTGAGCCTTTTTGGAATTCCTATGAAATTTACAGAGAAAATGGAGAAAATCCAAAGAGACTTTCTATGGACTAGACTTGAAGGAAAGAAAAGGTACCCTCTTGTTGCCTAGGAGAAGGTCTGCCTCCCCAAGAGGTATGGTGGTCTGGGCATCAGAAAGCTTACCCATCTCAATAAGGTGCTTCTTGCAAAACAAATCTAGCGAATCTTCAATAACACTAGTGAATGGAGAGACATTCTAGAAAATAAATACCTCAGAAGACCCTCTCTTCATTTTACTTTATTCAATGAGGACATCCCTAAAGGGTAGACTATTTGGAATGGTATCCTGAAGGCCAGGGACTTGGCTAAGGCAAGGGTCTCTTGGAAACTAGGCAATGGGGAGGATATTCAATTTTGGTCTGACAGGTGGTTATGTCAAGGCCCACTTTCTAACAACCAAATTTTTGAGAGATGGGTGCAAGAATGCACAGAGCTATATGGGTTTAAAGTAAGCAATTATAGGGTTGGTCAAGAATGGAGAGACCTTTCCCTCATTTTTGAGGATTTGAAACCAATAATGACTATGCTTAACTCTTTGATCTCTAGTAATAATAAGGATGAGCTAGTTTGGAGGGATAATCCCAATGGAAGTTATTATGTTGCTTCTGGCTACAACTCTCTCTGGGGTTTAAAGGAGAAACCCCCTTGGGTGGATATTTGGCTCACGGGCCTCACTCCAAAGATCAACATATTTTATTGGCTGGCCCTTCAGAATAAAATCCTAACACACGATAATCTTATGAAGAGAGGCCATGTTATGCCCAGCAAATGCCCACTCTGTAAAATCCAATCTGAGTCAGGAAATCATATCTTCATTCAATGTGGTCCTTTGCTAGGGAGGTGTGGAATTCTCTTAATCAAGAAATGGACATTCTGTGGTGCTGGCCGGATAACCTTATTGACATTTTTATTCATTGGAAAAGCCTTTGTAAAATTGCAGGCTGACAGGATAATTATACCTGGTTTTTGCCTCACTTTTGCTGGAGCATCTGGAATGAAAGGAACAATAGAATTTTCAGGGACAGAGAGGAGCCAACAATAATTCTGGGAAGGAAGATTTTGAAAAACATTCAAGTGATGAAGGAGGGGGAAGTTGATATAGGGGACAGGAAGACAGTTAAAGAAAAAGACAGGGATCCCAAAAGATAGGATGCCAGATGGATTCTACCCCTGGAAGGATGGTCAAAAGCCAACTTTGATGGAACTTCTAAGGGCAACCCTGGCCCCTCTGGAAGCAGTGGAATTATAAGAAATAGTTTTGGGGAGGGGATTGTGGCCTTTTCTCTCCCGCTTGGAACCTAGACCAACCATTTGGCCGAAGCCAGAGCCGCGTGCAATGTGGTAAAGCTGGCTTTTGAAGCTGACATTTCCAAACTTTGGCTTGAAGGGGACTCCAAAAACATAATTAACAATATTAATGGTATCTCCCCTCCCTTGTGGTCGATTGCAAATATAATTGATGAGACATGTTCCACCCTCACAAAATTTGAGAAGGTCCACGTGACTCATTCATTTAGAGAGGCAAACCCAGTTGCTGATTGGTTCGCTAACAAAGGGGTGGGAACAGACAAAGAGATGATCTGACATTCCAGAAAAGATATTTCGATGGAGGCTAAGTCACTAATCGAGCTCGAGAAAATCCACAAAAGTATGGGTCAATCTAAATGTAATCATGTTTAATAAAGAAAGAATGGATGTTGGTACGATCCATAATAAGTTTCTTGGTTTTCATAATCTCAAGGGATTTTCTCCGTCTTTTCGACACGTTTGGAGGATCGTTATCATTTTTAATTGCTATTGTATCAGAGAGGCGAATGATCACGAACCCAATAATAGAAATAGAGCCAAAATCTTGGCTGGAAAAAATTTGCAAAGATTGGGGCTCATGAAAATTGTGTAAGAAAAAATGGATGTCATGACTGGAGAACAGAGCAGAAAGCAGTCGGCGGGTGAAGTGGAGAAGTGGAAGAATATGGGCAAAGTCTGGAAAAAACTAGAAAAGGGTAGGGTTGCGAATTTTTTTGAGAAAGTCCATGTTTTTGACCCTAAGGTCACCAATAGCATGGTGAACTCGTGGAACAATGGAAATGTCAAGGTGAACAGGGTTTCTTTCCAAATCATAGAGGAGGTGGTTGTGAAGGTCACTGGTATCCCTATGGAGGGTTTCAAATTCTACAAGGATAAGAAACTTTCATCCAATGCAGTCAAGGAGTTCATGAAAAATTTTGCAGAGATGAACAAGCTAGAAAAGAAAGAGTCTTTCTATGTGACAGAGACTATAAAGAAGTTCTGGAGGTATGTTTTATATGCCCTCATTGATTATGTTACCCTAGACCCTAGGTTTGATCAGGTCAGAACTCACCATTTTGTGATTTTAAATCATTTTCGCCATAAGAGAAGAATTTCCATTCCCTTTTACCTTCTCACTTCTATGAACAAGGAAATCTCTAGTTTCAAGAAGAAAGCCATTGTTAACCCTGCTTTGCATGAGGGATTATTGCTCCTCATCCATAAGCATTTCAAAGCTCAGTCTATATGAAATAACCCTCCTCAAGTTGAGGATGTTGACAAAGGCAGCTCCAACTTTTTTTCAAACTCTGATGACATTAAGAGCATTAGCTCAGAGGAGGAGAATGTTTCTTCAAAAAAGAAGAAAAAAGGTCAAGCCAGGAAATAGTCCACAGCTACAACTCCCAACAAGAAAATCCCTAGGGATCACGGCCAAGCTCAAGAAAAAGAGGGTTATGCTGAGGAGGAGGAGGAAATGGATACGAAAGATTCTGACAAAGTGTCGGAAGAGGAGTTGGAAGAGGAGAAACCTGGGAAAAAATGGAAGAGGGAGGTAGTGAAAGTTAAGGAGACTAGAAATTAGAGGATGGATGCTATTCCTCTTCCCCTCTCCCTTGTCAAGTCTCAGCCTCCTTCGGAGGAAAAAGTGAATGTCATCACTGGTGAGAATGAGGGGGAAGTGCAGGTCAAAAATAGGAGAATGGCCTGGAAAAATTTCAATGTGAGGACTACTACTATGGGGATTTTTAGGGAAGTTATGAACCCTCAGATCCTGGTGGACAACCTGGAGCAGCCTAGGCTCAATGAGCTCATAGACCCAGCTATCCTAGCCATCTCAGACAATGCAAGGGAGACTGGAATGAACCTTCTGAATAATGCCCGCAGTAGTATGATTAACAACTTTAGATCAATCAAATGGCTCTTCCATGAGCTGGAGGAAGTTAGAGAAAGGGTATCCTAGATGGAAAGTATTAAGAATAAGACAGGTAATGACAACCAGGAGGACCAGGATAACAGAGAAAGCTTAAATGAAAGGAGATTAAGAAATCTTGAAAACTATAACCACAACCTGGCAAGTCAGATGATTTCTCTCCTAAGTTTGATGAATGACAACATCCAATCCCTTGCTGGTAAACTTAAGGACAGGGGCTTGCTGGTGGAGGAGGGAGGACAGAATAGGGATAAGGCTAGGTTGGATGATGACAAGGCCACAATCAGTACATTCACCAGTATGGATCAAGGCATGGAGAAGGTCCAGGATCAAATGGAAAAGGAGCAACAAAAGATAGTTGAGGCAGCTCAGACTATGCAAGAAATGGAGAAGATAATCGAAGACTAGTTTTCTTGTCTTTTGTCTTTTCGTCTTCCTGGCTTTTGGCTTTTGGATAGGCTTTCTGTAGTCTATTTTAGTTTGTTTGTTTTTTGGCCTTTCTATAGGCCTTTGTTTTGGGCTAGGCCTTTGGGCTTTTTTTCTACTGTTGGACCTCTATTTTGGCTAGGCTTCTTTTGCTTATTCTCAGCTTTGTTTTTGTAAAACTTATGGGTTTCAGGATCCCTTAAAACTTGTTTATTTTATAAAAAACATCTTAATTTAATACTAACCCACATACCTTTTTAAACTAACCTATACTAACTACCTACTCCCCCTACCCACTAATATCCTAAATCTTCTATGTGGCACAAGGCCTTATACTACCCCCTGACCCACATTGACCAAGGTTGTAGTAAAGAAAACAGAGCAAAGGAATGTGGGTAGCCAAGATAAAAGGGGATATGGCAGAGTCTTTTTTAATGTAACATTAAAACTAACTTGCAGCAATGATATTTTCCACTCAATCCCATTTTCTATGACCACTGTCATGTCAGACCACTTGGGGCATGTGGTACACTTTAAGCCAGCCCAAGGATAACTTGTCAACTTGCCTAGAAAGGAGGAAGAAGGGTAGTTATTAGATAAAGGTTTGTTGGTAGATTAGGATATTTGAAATTAGGTGTTTATATATAGATTTATTTTTATTATTTATTACTCTTTTTGATAAGTTGAAATATTAATTGAGCTTAAAAGGATATTTAGAGAATCTTTTAAGATTCTTTGTTCAAATGGGGAATGATTAATTTTCTTCCCATACAAAATCTAGTGAGTTCTTTTGCACTAGGGAACACTTTTTTTTTTTAAGGTCATTTTTTTGTCCAAGTATGAAATTTCAAATCTATTTACTAGTCAAGGGGAGGTTATTTTTTTTTCTAAGTTGATTTATAGTGTAGATGTTAAATGTAATGCTTGAAAATTTGAAAAGGAGCATTATGCTTCCTAATACTCATGAAGTTTACAAAATGAAATACCAATCATACCATCAAATTCTCTTTAACATATTTTGAATTTTTAATTGCATGATTGTTTATCATCATTTTATCCAATTAATCCAAATCAAATGAATGTGATTACAAAACATACAAATGTTGCAGTATGGTAAACATCATCACATCTGATTTTTAAGTAACTCGTATGCAAAGAAAACTGAAATACTAGAAAACTCATATGCAAGAATATTACTCAATCTTTGTTTAAAAAATTTGAATCACCTGATTTAAAGGCTCTGTCAGGAAAGAACTAGGTCATCACCATTTCCATAATAAGTTAAAATAACATTTTTACACAGGATTTTGATCTCGAGGAGAAATCTCCCAACATAACCAAATTTCAATGACAATTCTAAATTTCCTTCCTAGCTCCACAAGAGGGAAAACCATAACCAATTTCTACAACACATCACAGTGATCATGGAGAGAACAAAAACTAATAAGGAGACAACCAATCATAACAAGAAGAAAAAATCAAACATTCAATCCCATTCTGAGTTTGCACAACAAGTTTGACATTGAACTAGACTAGGGAGAAGTTGGACTTTTCCAATAGGAGATGTTCGACACAACACTATAATAGGTGCCCTTTTGAGGCTATAAACTTAATAACTTCCATTCTTCCATTCTTACATTCCAAAACTCAAAACATGGTTTTTTCTGATGAGTAGGAGCCCATAACAACCTACCCTCTCTCTCTCTTCTCGTCTTGAGAAGAGACTCTACACTATCAGAGTCCAACTAAAGACCTCCCCCCATACATGGCCACTTCTGCCCTATCTGATGGTGAGTAATGCCAATACTACCCATACAATCCCTTTAAAATTGAAAGCAAAATACAAAGGAAAACATTTAAGAAAACCTATTTCAATCCCTCCCAACATATTCAACACACACACGAATATACATATGCAAACAAAATAACTTAAGCTGTGAGGCCTCGCCTCGACCCTTCGTAGCATAGTTGATACCTTATTATTTTGATACTTATGACTCGATACATCAAGACACTATCAGATACACTGAATATATTATGTTATGTTATTTCATGTTGTCTGATGTTTACTTTCAAATATTTGAGTTTTTCTTTTAATGCATTATGAACATGTATGTTGATGAAATAAGTAAATGTAGGATTAACACTTTGATTAAGAGATTTTAATGGTTAAAAATTGAGTAGGATGAAAGAAACCCTGATTGATTAAAAGATGTATGCTTCAATTTATGTGATTCTTGATACGTATATACATATGTGCATATGATTTTATGTGACTACTAATTTGTGCAATGAGTGTGCAAGATATTTAGCCAAGAAACCCGATGGAGGAACATAACTGATCCTTATGTCCTAATTGTGGAAACCTTGTTGTTCATAATTCAAGTATTTTATTGTGAGATGTATGAATGTATCTTTCTTATAGTTATCTATGTAACCTTTGGACCTAAGTCAGACTATGTTAATGTTCTTAACTGTCTTCTTATAGTGTCACTTGACACTCGTGAATTGTTTATGCATTCCAGCATGCTAGTTACAGTTATCTATGTAACCTTTGGACCTAAGTCAGACTAAGTTAGTGACCTTTTTGCTAATTTGGCTCTTAATCGAGTTTAGTCACCCCTGCCCCCTTCATAAATTGTGTTGACTTCATATCTCTTGTGAAGGGCATTAAAATTTAGGTTTAAAATTTGAATAAGGGGAATGTAAAGCATTACCACTTGCCCTTCTCATACGCACACAGGTCTGCATGATTTTCCCCCACGCAAGGATAGAGGGGACCGCCCTTCCATGCGTAGGCCTTGGGCAGCGCATGCGTAGGCCTAGGTGTAGGGTGGTTGTAGGAGTTAGTAATAGGGGTTAGTATAGGTTAGTGTTAGGTTAGTGTACGTGTTAGTAAATTTATGTATGTTAGTTTATTTTGATGTTTTATTGTTATTCGTTAAAATTTTTTGTTTTAAAATTTAATATATATTTAGTGGTATTATTTTATTAGTATGATTTAGTTAGTTAGTTTATTTTTTAATTAAGTTTTCAAGTTATGTTAGTTTAAGAAAGTTTTAGTACATGTTTTGTTAATAATTTTAGTTAGTTGTTATTTTAATATAGTTTTGTTTAATTTTGTAAATGTAAATTTAGTTAGTTTTAATATTAATGTTAATTTAGTTTTTGAATTATTTTTTGTTTTTGTTTTAATTTAAAAGATAGTTAGTTAGTTTAAATTTAAACTAGTTTAGATTGTGTTAGTTAAGTAAAGATTATTTTAATTTTGAGTATTAAGTAGTTTTAATTTTAAAGGTTAATTGGCTATTTAAAATAAGTTTTAATGTAGATTTGATTTGATTAGATATTTCAATTAATTTTAAGCCCGAATTCATTTACATTGTTATTTAAATAACTTGCACATATTGTTGTAAGTTAATGTAATAACATAACTTTGTCGATATCAACTTAATAACAAGAGTATTAATTTAACAGTGTAGAGAATCTATACTTTAACTTTGAACTTAAACTCATCAAACTTAGAAGATTCTGATTTTTAATTTAATTTTTTTAAATTGTGTTTTTACCTCAAAATTTGGGTATGACATTTTGGTATCAGAGCCCATGTTTCAACACTAGGAACCTTAAACCATTATGCTTCTGAAAACTTAAAACTAAACATTAAATTGTGTAGGATGCCTCCTGTTACTCGAAGCAACCGACGAGGTAGAGGTCATAGGGCTAGGGGTGGTAGAGCAGGATAGGAGGATGGACCACCTCCACCTCCACCTCTACCACCACCGAACCCAAACTAGGACATTATAGATGCACTTTAGACTTTGATCAGTGTAGTTCAACAGAGAGTAGTACATGTAGTTCAGCCAGGTCAACAGATTCCAATAGTGGAAGCAGAGGGACCCGAAGGAGGCAGGCCCAGAGGTAGAGAGAGGACTAGGAGTCCCCCATCGAGACAATTAGAGGGGCAGGATGAGCATGAAGATGAGTCAATACACCAGAGAGGACCCCCACTTGATAGACCTCCTAGACATGTAGGAGATGATATCAGGAAATTGATTTGACTCCGGCCACCATTATTTACTGGTTCCACTGAGGGGACAGTAGCGGAGGCATGGTTGCAGAGCCTACAGTGGTGCTTTGGATTACACCCTTATGGGAGTTATCTAAAGACACGTCTAGCAGTCCATCAGTTGAGAGGAGATGCCTCCAATTGGTGGCATCAGGAGGAGACTATAGGAGGAGTGAGGATGGATACCCTCACATGAAAATCATTCTTGGAGAGATTCTGAGAGAGGTACTTGTCAGAGCATTTCAGACAAAAGCAAATAGAGGAGTTTCATTCTCTATATCAGAGAGGTCTTACAGTAGCTCAGTACGAGAGCAGGTTTCTCGAGCTCCTTCCTTATGTGGAATACATGAAGGATTAGAAACTGCAGGTGCATCACTTTATCATGGGTTTGAATTTCTCACTTTAGGGTCCAGTTCAGATGGCCT
This sequence comes from Cupressus sempervirens, assembly GCA_028749045.1. Taxonomy (NCBI): domain Eukaryota; kingdom Viridiplantae; phylum Streptophyta; class Pinopsida; order Cupressales; family Cupressaceae; genus Cupressus; species Cupressus sempervirens. Next base: position 289,395,637 of record CM053790.1, on the reverse strand, counting down.
TCCCTACCACCTTCAAACAGGTAGTGGAGATAGCACTAGTTGCAGAGGATACTCGAGGTAGACAAGAATCACAAGATCGATCTCAGAACCGAAACTCTACTCGACAGAAACCCCCTTGGAAAGGGAATCAGAACTATACACTAGGGTTCTCTAAAGACCAATAGTCTCAGTAGTAGCAGCAGGAACTCTCACAGGGTTACCAGGGCTTTGAGCCCAAGCAGTGGCAGTTACAGTAGGATCAGAAAGTACATACCCCACAATCATAGTCAGCACAGACTCAGTAGTCTTCTAGGGGTGGATATAGTGGGTCTAGCAGGTCAGGAGGCCCATAGTAGTCTGGACCATAGGATGCACGATCTTATACCTGAGGACCATGCTACACTTGTGGTGGCAGGGGTCACATAGCTAGAGAGTGTCCACAGGGACAGTCATCCAGTGGTCAGAGAGGGGTTTTTTTAGAGCTAGCAGTTGGAGACATGGGTTGGTCCCACAGAGTTTTTGTAGTGGTAGACAATCGTCGGACTGAGAATCAAGCTACAGTGATTCAGGCTATAGGTGGAGTTGGTCGGCCAGTTAGCACTAGAGCCTATCCGTATTATTGCCTGATGGACCCTAGCACTTCGAGGTCAAGAGCTGGACCAGGTTAGGGTCTAGTGGGATTGCTATGTTGATGTTACGGCTTTATGGGAGGATGTGAAATGGATGTAATCTCAGTACCCTTATCTTTTGATGAACTCCAGGAGGAAGTTCATGCCTAGTGGGGGAGGATGTGAGGCCTCACCCAGAACCTTCGTAGCATAGTTGATACCTTATTATTTTGATACTTATGACTCTATACATTGAGACACTATCAGATACACTGAACATATTATGTTATGTTATTTCATGTTGTGTGATGTTTACTTTCAGATATTTGAGTTCATCTTTTAATGTGTTATGAACATGTATGTTGATGAAATAAGTAAATGTAGGATTAACACTTTGATTAAGAAATTTTAATGGTTAAGAATTGAGTAGGATGAAAGAAACCGTGATTGATTTTAAGATGTATGTTTCAATTTATGTGATTCCTAATATGTATATACATGTGTGCATATGATTTTATGGGACTACTGATGTGTGCAATGAGTGTGCAGGATATTTAGCCAAGAAACTCGATGGAGGAACATAACTGATCCCTATGTGCTAATTATGGAAACCTTGTTGTTTGTAATTCAAGTATTTTATTCTGAGATGTATGAATGTATCTTTCTGTGATTAGTAGATGTTAATGTTCTTAACTGTGTTCTTATAGTGTCACTTGACACTCGTGAATTGTTTATGCATTCTAGCATACTAGTTAGGGTTATCTGTGTAACCTTTGGACCTAAGTCAGACTAAGTTAGTGATGTTTTTGCTAATTTGGCTCTTAATCAAGTTTAGTCACCCCTGCCCCCTTCATAAGTTGTGCTGACTTCACATCTCTTGGGAAGGGCATTAAAAGTTTTGTTTTAAATTTGAATAAGGGGAATTTAAAGCATTACCCCCTGCCCTTCTCATACACACGTAGGTCTGCGTGATCTGCCCCCACGCAAGGACAGAGTGGACCGCCCTGCCATGCGCAGGCCTTGGGCAGCACATGTGTAGGCATAGGTGTACAGTGGTTGTAGGAGTTAGTAATAGGGGTTAGTATAGGTTAGTGTTAGGTTAGTGTACGTGTTAGTAAATTTATGTATGTTAGTTTATTTTGATGTTTTATTGTTATTTGTTAAAAGTTTTTGTTTTAAAATTTAATATATATTTAGTGGTATTAGTTTATTAGTATGATTTAGTTAGTTAGTTTATTTTTTAATTAAGTTTTCAAGTTATGTTAGTTTAAGAAAGTTTTAGTACATGTTTTGTTAATAATTTTAGTTAGTTTTTATTTTAATATAGTTTTGTTTAATTTTTTAAATGTAAATTTAGTTAGTTTTAATATTAATGTTAATTTAGTTTTTGAATTATTTTCTGTTTTTGTTTTAATTTAAAAGATAGTTAGTTTAAATTTAAACTAGTTTAGATTGTGTTAGTTAAGTAAAGATTATTTTAATTTTGAGTATTAAGTAGTTTTAATTTTAAAGGTTAATTGGCTATTTAAAATAAGTTTTAATGTAGATTTGATTTGATTAGATATTTCAATTAATTTTAAACCCGAATTCATTTACATTGTTATTTAAATAATTTTCACGTATTGTTGTAAGTTAATGTAATAACATAACTTTGTCGATATCAACTTAATAATGAGAGTATTAGTTTCATAGTGTAGAGAATCTATACTTTAACTTTGAACTCAAACTCATCAAACTTAGAGAATTTTGATAATTAATTTTTTAAAAAAATTAATTTTTTTTTGTGTTTTTACCTCAAAATTGGGGCATGACATAAGCATGCAACAAAACATGAACAACATGAGCTAAGGGATTCCTACCTTCAAAATTGGGTTATGCCAATTGCACAAATTTGAGATGAGCTTGCTTCCCTCTCCTCCAATCCTGAATTGCTCTCTAAAACTAGAGGTTGGGTAAAGACTGAAACCCTCTCAAATTTTCCTCTAAAAAAGATCCTAAACTCAACCACTCCAAAAATCAATAACTCCCCCACTTGCCTAAAAGTTCTAGAGTCTTCTAACTCAACTAGACATAAGGCTAATCTCAAGGTGAAGTTAAAGTTATCCAACTCATGATGAAAACATTCAATTTTCACAATAAAACAAAAATGGGGTTTTTGAGTGGCAATAAAAGTCAAAAAAAGGGGCTAGGGGGTGGAAAATGCCCCCAACCCATACCCATACCCCTTAGGTACTTTAAAGATTTCATGATTTTTGGCCTTTAGGAATAATTAGGGAATTATCAAAAGCTAGGAAATTTTAGGACTTTCTAACAACCTTAAAAAAATGTCGATTACTCACTAATCCTAATTAGGGTAATTAACCTCAATTACTAACTAATGAGCAAAAAGGTCACTAAGCTAGTGCAATTTAGATATTTAGGTTACTCGGTTAACCCTAACTATCATGCTGGAGTGCATATACAATTCACGAGTGTCAAGGGACATTGAAAAATCACTATTACAAAACATTAATACTTAATGATTTAAAAATGATACATTCATTGAATCCATGACACAAATAAAATATGAATAACAAGGTTTGTGCCTTTTGTTAGACTCAAGCCAGGTTTCCACAATCAGTACATAGGGTTTAGTTTCATTTCTCTATTAGATCTTCCAGCTAAAATATCCTACACGCTCATTGCACACATTAGTAGCTTAAGAAAATCATGTACATACATACATACATATATATGTATAACATATTAGGGAAATCACATAATTTAAAACATACATTTTTCAAATAACCAGTTGTTTATCTCATTCTACTCATATTCTTAATCATTGAAATTGCATACTCAAAGTGTTAATTCTGCATTCACTTTCGACAATGCTTCATCAGTATATATGTTCATAAAACATCAAATAATGTAATCAAACATCTGAAAGTAAAACATCACACAACATAAGATAACATAATAATGTTTAGTGTATCCAATAGTGTCTCAACATATCGAGTCATGAGTATCAAAATAATAATGTATCAATTATGCTACGATGGGTTAGGGTGAGGCCTCACATTGTGCCTCGCAAAGTTGTTCCAAATTGCATCAATTTATTAGCAAGTTGAGAATTTGGTACATGTTCCATATGTTGACTTAATTCATCTATGGTAATTAACAATTCTTGAATATTTCTTTTTGCAAATATAGAATTGAATTTTTGTACTCAATGTCTCATTATCATGTTTAACATGTAATACTGAAATCTAGGATGTTTCCCAAATCTATAATCTATGAATTGAATAAGATGTTTGATATATTCATGTAGATGTATTCATCTCAAACATGGCTCTAGCCAATCACATTCTCCTTTAGTAAATAATGTAGGAAAAGCCATATTTAGTAATCCTAGTGTTATGTATTCATTGACTAGAGATGAACCAAATGATGGCCAATCAATCAACCTTAAAGGATCAATATTTGGTATTCTAACCCATGCATGGATAAATTTCATTTCTCTTTGAAGGTTTGGTGGTCATGTTGCCATAGATGTCATCAAATTTCTGTTGTTGTCATCCTCTATTTTAGTTTGTACTAACAACCTATCATTTGATGTTGAGTCAAATTCAACATGAACTATCTTTATCTTATTGAAAATACTACAGTCCCTATCTCATTCAACATCATCGAATGAATGATCATCTACTTTGATATCATAATAAAATTTATCATTATTAATCTTATACTTTAGTGCCTTGTACACCCAATCTCTGTTGACTATAAAGTCATAATTTGTACCTTACTGATCCCTTTTTTGGACAATTACAAATGGCAACTCTTTAATTGGATGTGGAAGAGTTTTATATATTGTTTTTTATATCTTGGGGAAATCTTTTTGTGTCTCCTTTGTTTTATATTGTCTCTCTATTGCATGTGTCACATGCAATATTAGACTGACACATGAAATCGACATCTCTAAACTAGTTGAGTTAAATGTGCAAGTTCCTTTGGTTGTGAGCCTAGATCCATATTGTTTGATATAGAGAATTTTTTATTTCCTTTTTCCTATTGACATCTTGAACAGATCGGACCTTCTATTGAACATCTTACTTTTATGCCACGATAGCATTCTTGACACATATAGCACATTTGTGGGTGTACCAAACTATCAAGTTGATGTCAAAAAAGTAAATGAAGGTCATGAAAACTATTCCCAAAGAATTCAAGATAATTCTCATGCATTTTCATATTAGAACTATGATTTGTTTCATTATTATTTTGAAGTTGCAGTCATTGTACTATATTGTATGTCCTTTTATCACTTTGTTGTCTTTCTTATTGGTTTCAGTTCAACCTTTGACATTCTATTTTTGTATCATTCATGTGTTTATGGGTTCTCTTTCTATATGCCTTTTGATAATTGATTCTATTTTCTCTTGTCGATATGGCAGACAGAGTATTTATATTTCTAGTACAATTATGTTGGCCAATTTCCATATCAGGAACTATGTGTTGCTGTAGAATTATTGTACAATCCATTTCACTCACATTTCCATCTACTAAATTGTCATTATTCATTCCTAGAATAGTTCTTTCTACACTTGTTTTGTTAGTCCTTTGGCTAGGGTTCAGACTTTGAAGTTCTCCTTTGATTTCATTCCTTTGATCTTGTTCTCTTCTTTTATACTCTCATTCACTTCTTTTTTTTTCTTGTTGGTTTCGGTTCAACCTTTTACTTTACCTTTCTATATCATTCATTTGTTCATGGCATCTCTTTCTATATTCCCTTTGATAATTGCTTCTATATTCTCTTCCCTCTATGGCAAATTGAATATTTATATTTCTAGTACAATTGTGTTGGTCAATTTCCATTTCAATCACTATGTGTTGCTATGGAATTATTGTATGGTCCATTTGGCTCATATTTCCATTTACTAAATTGTCATTATTCATTCCTGCTATAGTTTTTCCTTCACTTTCTTTGTCAATTCATTGACAAGGGTAGAGACTTTGAATTTCTCCTTCATTTTCATTCCTTTGATCTTGTTCTCTTCTTCTATAAACTCCTTCATATTCACTTATACATTCAGTTTCATGTCTATGAGAGTGAGGGTCATAACTTATTAATTGTAGATGATTTCCATTTTCTTCTTTGATAGAAACCCTTTTTTGTGGACATATATTATTAGGCATATTATCTATATTTCTTTGAAACATGTCTATATCATGTAATTCTTCATGAAATCTTATTTTTTCTCTTCTAGCATAACTTGCCCTATCTTGTTCATTATGAATGAGACATTGGTTATCCCTTTCTATAGCATTCATTTGCTCTTGTTTTCTTCATCTATACTCTCTTTGATACTCCCTTCTATGTTATCTTCATTCTTCATCAATTTGAGCTCCATACATCATTACTATGAACATCAAATAATTAAATAAGAATACTTCTAATTTAAGATTAAATAATGTGATATTTAATATAGATGATTTTATAAAATATTTTTAAAAATATATTGTTAGACAACTGTAAAGAAATTTAAAACTTAGATATTATCAATAACAATTACTATGAAACAAGAACATAAACTCGAAGGTGATATAAGGAACATTATAAGGAACACCCATTAGGTACTTACGACTCACAATTTATGTTTGGAACTATTTCTAAGGTGTATTATAAACATTCTCTGAATGACATAAAATGATATCCATAAAGGGTTTACTTATCAAGTACACATTTAATATGTAGAGATTTTAGGAGTTCTAACAATGTATGTCACAAACAATTTTTGAAGGTGATCATATCCCATAAGAAAAATGATGTATTCTATGATGATGATGTACTATAGTCTTTATTGTTTGGTCTAATTCTTATGCAATTTTGTTATGTCAGCAATTTTTTTGTTCAATCATATCAAGTTTGTTTGCCTTTTTTCAAAAGCATCTAATTAAATCACCTTCCCTTAATATGTTTAACCTCAAGAAAAATGTGGATTATCTCAAATTCATATAAAAAGTATATTAATCCTTAAGAATATTTAGAGGTCTCTAATCTTTCACGTAGGTTACCCTTCCCATTATGAGCAACTAGTTTAAGATGATAGTCCTTTATGTTCTAAAGTAAGTATCCTAAAGCTTTGTCTTTCAAATATAACATTGCAACTTACTAGGATAATTTAAAAGTTACTTTTAAACAATTACTTACAATAGTTACTTATTACCAAGGGACTCTTTATGATGCTATAAATCTTGATATGTAAACACTTATTTATATAAAATTATGTCAAATTAAATCAATATTATAATGTTACAATTGAATTTCAATTACATTTTATAAAGATGTTATACCGCAAACTTTAAGTTTTACTGCTATAGGAATACTTAACATTGGTTGCTTACAAATTCAAGAAGCATTTAGGGTTTTGAAGATCTTAAATTGATTTTTTTTTTTTTGGAGAATAAAAATATTTAAACTATTAATAAATAAATAAATAACTAACCTAAATTGAAGCAATGATATCTATAATTTTAATATGAAATCTTAAATGTAAGGACATTAATGACATACACTATGTTATATGCTCATTAAATATAATATTATTAAATTAATGAGAGGAATATACTTAACTAGAAATTCCCTTCTTAAAGTAAAAAAAATCCTCTTAAATAGAAATTACCTTCTTAAAACTAACCCTTAAAAATCTAGATGTTGCATTAGAACATAAAACTTGCTAAAAGAAATTATTCCATTAAGCTACTTAAATAATTAAATAAAATTTATTTTATAATATGCTTTGATTTTGTTTATTTAGTAAAATAATTTATTAGTTGAATAATCACAATCTTGGTTACTATATTATATAGAAATATAATCTCGACTTAAATCTTAAGTATAAATTAAAATGTTCTAAGTACATAAAACTACTAAGAAGTATGCCTTTATTAGATTAGAAACATTTTTTTTAATTCTATAATTTTTTTTAGAAACTTAAAAAAAAAATTCTCTATTGAAACAAAAATCATAAATCTACTTTACTTTTAAAAACTAAAAATCACTTTTAGAAACTAAAATGATAAATCAATAAAATAAAATCTTTTATTATAACAACCCTAAATAAGGTTTTCTACAATGTTAAATAGAAGTTAACCTATTCATTCTCATTTTCTTCTTTCCATTTTTATTCTATTTGCTCTCACTTAGTTTTCTTTTGTTCTTCTTTGCATGCATGTTATAGGTTGCAGGTTGTAATGGAGTTTTAATGAATGATTAATGGTGTGCATATGCTTCACGCATATATACACACCCATCTTGTGTGTATATGCACAAAAAATATGCACCCCTCTAGAGCTCAAAGGTTCAAATAGAGACTTGTGCTTATTGATGCATGCATGCTCTAAAAATTTCTATGGTAGTACTTATGCCCATATTTATTTATTTATTTTACAAGTTTTTCTTTAGTTAATATAATTTTGTAGTATATATATATATATATATATATATATATATCTTCATTCATTTTAAATTTGGGGTTTGCAGGGACAAATATGGAGCACTGATCTTACTATTTCATTTTATTGTATACTCCCTAAGTTCTGCATCTTAATTAATGGTGGCTTCATCAGAGATTTTTCTTGTTTATTATTATTATTTTTTTCCACTCAAGTTACATGTATTTTATATGATAGATATTTAAATTTGCAAGTAAAAGGAATATATATTGCCCTTACATATATATTGTATCTTTTCTAACAAATCCTTACCCAAACTACTTCTAATAATCAATCTTTACTAATCTTATTCAAACACCATTCATACTTCAGTCTATTAACATCATCCATAATTTAAATCTACTAGCATTGTTTCCTACTAAATACCAACTAACTACTTATACTATCTAAATTCCAACTTTAATGTCTTAACATTATTAATAATACTAAACATTTATTTATTTATTTTAAATTAATTTAATTATAGTTACCAATTTAATGCTAACCCTACACAACTTACAAATTTTACCAACATTACTGTTACTACTAAGTCTCAATTAAATGAAAATATATATGTAATAGCCTGAAATTAACATAAATCTAATTCTATTAAAAATATACTACATATTATAATTTGCACATCCTAATTATACTAAACCCAATAATCTCACCTAAACACCCTCTAACACCACTTATTAACATGCCCACTTGGCCACTTGGCCTAAGGTCTCACATGGACCAAGATGAGGTTCTTCCACATGCCTTGGCATGCTGCACAAGACCTATACTCCATTAATGGAGTGTTGGTACGCAAGACATGGTGGAGGGAAAGTTTTAAAAGGAAATGGTTTATGCTTTAAATAACTAATGATTTTTTCCCATGCCTTAAGACTTCTACCTTACCCTATGTCCAAGGCAAGTGGACATGTGCTCCCTCTCCCAGGCAAGTTTCACAAGCCCCAAGGAGTCCAACAAGCTGGCATTTTCCATACTCCACTTTAGAGGTGCCAAATAAAATGGAGATGAGAGGTTGGTCTAAAAAAAAAAGTCTCTCACAAGATGCAGAACATACCATTAAATAAGTCCTTAGCTTTTGCATCTTGCAAGTTAGTTTATTAGTTTAAAATCTTCCCTTCATCTAGGTTAGGGCCTAGGGCCCTAGATGGTGTGCTTTCCTTGGCTTGAGGTGGGAAAGGTTGGGAAAATGGTGGTCTGACTTAATGTCAGATTTGTGCCCTCCATTTTGAGCACCAAGTTTGCTAGGTGGATGTTTGGATTTGATGTATATATATTTTTCTTTGCAACTTAATTCATGGTTGGTGGGTATGTCTTAGGGTACATCCTAGTTTAGCAAGTGGGTGTGTAGTAGGTGTCTAGTCTTGTTTTAAAAACATAGTCTGTATTATTAATTAAATATTTTTATATTGTTTTCCAATCAATTATGAGATCCAAGAGGGTCATGTCTCATGGATAAGTTAAAAGACTAGGCCATTGTTATTATTTAAGTTTTTATTCTATGGATTATTTTATTAATATTTTAAACACAAAACTCCTAGTACCTTTTCTTGAATTAAATATTGGTCTGTAATCTAGGGAAGGATTTATTTCCTTTCCTATAAATTTTCCAAAGAGGGGAAAAGTATGCCTCCAACAATATTTTTCATAAAATTTCATTATGCATTTTCTCTTCTCAACAACTACATGTTATTTCCTCATGAAATTGTTTTGTGGTTAAGTTGATTGTGTGATGGGATTATCCATTTGGATATTGTTTGAACTTGAAATCCAAAGGGAGTGATATATATATAAGATCAACTATCAACATTACCATTTCTCCCATTTTATTGAGTGCGCTTAAATTTGCAAGCATACAACTCTGTTATTAGAATCTAATAGATGCATAATGAGCCTAGGTCCTAGTATTGGAAACCTGGAGGCTCTGCTACCAAATTTCATGCCCATATTTTCTTACCCAGAACAAAATATAGATTCTCTTTAAAGGAATGCATGATTTAGATAACTATTTTCTACTACAAATTTTAGATCTACACTATAAGGAAACAAAACTTTGATTAACTAATTTATTTGAACTCAAAAGAGCATTAGATTTAGATTTCCATTTTAAAGTCTTTCAAATAAAAATCTTAATAAGATACAAAACTACTTTTTTTTTCCTCTTGTTTTCATATATTCAAATGGGAAACCTTTCATACATCACAAATGTAAGATTGCAAACTTCCCTTTGCATAGAGTCATATACACAAGCTTAAAACAAATAACAAGGCTTAGCTTTTATAAGTTTCATTTATATTTCTTTGCAAGATACAATAATGAAAACTACAAATACTCAAACAATGCTTATTTTCCACCCTACCAATTAATGGCATCATGAGGCCTCTGGTGCCCTAGCCATACCCTCGAGCAAGAACTCACTGCATCTAAGGATCATAGATGTTATCATATGAGTGAGTTCCTAATACAAGAACAAAATTTTTAACTACACTTGTTACACATTTCAGACTTACATGAATCCAAATCAAAGAAAAATACTACAAAATAAAAGGGATAGAAAGACTCATCTCTCTCTCAAGTTCCCCCTTAATCTTCTTCTCCTCATATTGGTTCTATCATCATCTCCCCCCTTCTCCCTTCTCCTATTCTGCATATAACTTCCCCTTGGAACATCTCCAACAATGGTGAATGGTCAATCCTCCAAAATCTTCCTCCCTCTTCTTCCAAAACTCTCCCCCATTTAATGGAGGCACATGGCTTTCTTATCAATGTATCATAACCCATTGTCTCCCACTATTCATTGTCGTCACATTTGAAGTGGGGCCCTGTTGAGGTGTCATAATGTAAGTTTTAACCATGATTTGACCATCAACTAACTCCCAACCCTGGGTAGTATAAGTGGGTTAGGTTATTTTAACCCAAAATGCACTCTAGGGTCCATTTTAATGCCTCTAAAGTCCAACTTTAGTTCATATCCGACTTTACAAAAAGTTTACATTGAGGTCGACTTTGATTGTTGTACAAGATTTGGCATAGTTTTGTCAAAGGTCTTCATAATAATCCAATTAGGCCTTCATAATCATCCACTGCATAAATTCAAATTTAACATTAGTAACTCAAACATATAAATATAAGACTTTAAACATTACTACATATACTTGAATTAACCATAGATCAGCCTATTAGATCAATATCATTTCTTCAAAATCATTTGCATATGAAATTCATTTACAAATAAGCATCATTCTTTCTACTTTAACTGCTCTAATTACAAAATTTTCAAGAATAATAACCACATTAATAATTCATAGCATATGTATTAAAACACCTTATACCTTACACATACATTAATCAAATTCATCAAGAATAAGTATTTACTCTCACTAATTATAGGATTCAAATCATAACATCTCTTAGAATAACATAGCAAGTATCACTGGTATTGATTGTGTTATCTATATTCTATTCATTTTCCTACTTCTTTATTTAGACTTAAATGATACATAATTTTCTTCAAAACAATAATCACATAACCCAAACTTGATTTATATTTTCACAGTCATCTTATGTAGAATGTATTCGCTACAACACAATATCTATTCAATTCAATTGGCCATAATTTCAATTATTAAAACTATCTAGTTATCATGATGAGAAAAGATGAACAATATAAGGTATTTATCCATAAGGTAACTCACATTAGCTAATCAAGATGTTAACATAAATTAGACAACCCATCATAGTGTGAATTAGTTCTAATGCTACCAATCTCATAAATTATCTAAACTATCATATCATATGTAAAGAGGTCCAACCATTTCTATTTGTAATCATTGTCAATTGTATGAACAAAATCTATAGTTTATCATAAGTTGAGTCTAACTTTGCACATTGATTAAATAGGCAAGATTCTACTATACAATGTATCACATACACATTTGCATGTAATATTTAGATGGCTACAAACGATAAGTCAATCTTATTTAAACAATACTAATTATAGCAAGTCACATAAGGATCCTCCCTAATCATGTTATTGAATAAGCCATATGATGTTCTCTAATGACAAAATTAATATTTACTTCTAATCAAATTATATTGTAGACAAATTAATGATCCTTCTAGTCCTTACTTGGTCAGGACCTTACATTTTAATTGATGTATCATCAGGAATGTATCAATTAAATGTCATGTCCCCTTTTCAAATAATTAAAAAATAAAATCTTTGCTAAGGCAGGCAGGCCCAAGAAAGTGAAGTTTCGGAAAAAGGGGGTTAATCTTTGGAAACCATTGGACTAATAAATGAAAATTATTATTAAAATAAGTTTCATTAACCTCTCTTGGACGTGAGTTACAGTTATGCCCTCTTTTAAGGGGTTTGGAGGCATTTTGGGCTCATTCCAGAACTTGATTTTGCTCATTCTTTGTTATTCTTCAGAGGCTGCCAAACCTGTGGAGAAGGAGACCCAAGAACGGGAGTTTACAAGTTTCCAGGGAGACCCAAGAACGGGAGTTTTCAGGTTTCCAAGAAGGCTAAGGATGGGAGTTTGAAGCCATTCCATGTGCATGCTCATGCAGAGTTTGCCTTTGTGCTAAACAGTGCAGATTTGTGAGTTTCCGAGTGTATTTTTGTAAGAGTTTGGTGTTTCCGGTTGAGTATTTCATATCAGTTTGGGTTGCTGCTGTATATCAGACTTTTAAATGTTAAAATAGAGCTGAAAATATGTATTTGGATATGATTATACTTCTGTGATAGATTATTAAGTTTTTGTGGTGATTTCGGGCTATTTTGTGCTATTTTCGGGAGCCCGATGAGCATTGTTTTTGTCCTCCATTTGGGAGCTATTGTGTGCATGTTATAAAAATCTGGAAATGACATTTTATAGGCTGTTATGCTGCTCAAATTTCTGTAAAAATGTCTACTTTCAGATTTATTAATAACAGGTGAAGCTGTGAAGTTTTTTGGCACTATTTTCGGCATACCCGATTTGGGGTTTCTTGAGAAATTTGGTGGATCTTTGTGATATCAGTTGTTTGATTTTGAAAATCTGATTAGAGGTGTGAAATACCATATCAAATCAGAAAAGGGGACATTTCATTAAATCTTAGAATATCTTTTTCTAAAATATTTTCTATAGGAAATAGAAGACTTAATCAATTTCCATACTCTCTCATGTCTTCATCTATATTTTTAAATTTGCATGCTCTCATTACATCAATGCTTAATCTACAATTTTCTTGAATAAAATTTCTAAATCATTTTGATAGTTTGTACAATAGTCTTCCAAACATGGTAAATGTTTGTAATTGTTCCCTAAAGATAGAGTGAATGTACCTATAGGGTCAAAATTACATCTTCCATTTCCAAATTTATAAATACAAAAGGGGGATAGATCTTTTTCTATTTTTCAACAACATCTCTATCTATACATGAATATCCACCAATTGTAATTGGAAAAGAAAAAAGAATTGGTTTCCTTTTCACAATGATTTTTTATGACATCCACAATCTATCTACACAATTCAAGTAACAAGATTCCATCTGAAGGATACTTTGGTAATTTTAATGGCATACCATGATAACCAGAAACTCTTAGGTACGAAAAAGTTTGAAATTGAACATACCAATTTCCAAACTTTATTATTTCACTGTATGCTTCTGTTGATATCATTTTCCCTGCATCATTTTTAAGTTTCCTTATTACGCAATATAAGAATGCATCATTGACTCTACAAAAATGTATTTCACTTTCTATGAGTTCTAATTGTGAAAACTATTCATATACCCTTGGCTTTCTACTATTAATATGTCCAACCCTTGTGAGACTTGGGTATTTCCCCTGCAAAACCAACATGTACACCAAATAGGATGTGATGCAAAATTTCTTAGTTGATAAAATATTCACTAACTACTTGTCTAGGTTATCACTAATTATTGAAGCTTGGTCTATTTGTTTTCTCTTTATTATTTTCATGATAAATAGACACATCCATGGTTGAAAATTCTTTGCCTCTTTATGTCCATGCACCCTATGCAAGAGAGTGATCTAATCGTTTTCGTCTTCCCTAAACTCATATTTATGCTACCCTCGTGCCATATTCTTAACATTGATATTTTGTTGAGGCAACAAATTTTCATTAATAGAGAAAATAGATTTTTTTTTTTAATATAATACTCGTTAGCTCTTTGCAAATCCATGGTCTCATATTTAGAATGTTCTTGTATGGATAACATTTTTTGTATCATGATAGGGATAATATCCAAAAAAAATTCTCCATTTGTAGTGAAGATCTTCTTTTTCTCTTTACCATAGCATCATGCACACTATAAAACCAAATCCACTAACTACACAAAATTAGGGAATGTTGCTGCTTCAACCAAACTAGAAGCTGCCAAGCCTTGTGACAAAATTGAAATCTTCTCCCCATTTCTTATTGTTTCAATGAATTCTAATATGTCAACATAACCTAAGTCAGTATCCCATATCTCCTCAAACTTAGAAGAAAATAAAGATTGACAAATTCTTTTGTTATATTTGAACTTCATTACAGATGATATTACAATTTCCTAGAGAAAAGAGAAAATATTGGATTTATAAAATTAAAAATTACTATAATGACAAATCAATCTAAAATTTAAAAATAAAAAACATATTTTTTACCGTATTAAACCTTTAAACATTGTCATGAATTACATTGTAATATAAGTTTTAATTCAATTTAAATAACAAACTCTAAGACTACGAATAAAATATAAATAATGTTTTTTGAATAGTATAAAATAGCTGAAGATACAAGTAGTGATGATAATATATCATGGACAATCCAAAAAGGATCAAGAGTACCTATTTTAGAATAGATCAAAGGAAGAATTTTCAATTTAAATTTTTTAAATAATATATATCTAAATAACTTCTAAAATAGGCATTAAAAATTTACACTAACCAATGCCAAGGTCTTCTCTTCTAAATTTTCTATTTCTTTAACTTGAACAGTAATCGCAACCTAGAAAAGAAAAACTATGAGATATTCAAACATATTTTAACAATGATGAATGATAACCTACTTGTATAAAAATGCAATGCCTAACGATTTCAGAAGCAAATTGTAGATTTTCCAACTTCTTTCAAATAGATCCTCTCTGTTAATCAATAGCTTATCATCTATTTCTTAAAAATATGTTACAAGAAAAATATAAAATTTCAATAGGATTCAATTACAAAGTAAAATGATTGATCGATATATCATGATTAGTGCTTGCACAAACATATGTTCTTATAATAATTTTTTAACATAACATGCAATGCATCTAAGCATTTCTCACATTTTGATAGGGCCAATCTATATCCTTGGAATGCAATACAATACATTGATGGAAATTTAACCAATTTTAAAATTTTAAAATCTAAAAAAATTATTTAAATTATTAAGATCTTTAATAGAAATTGTTTTATATTTATAATGAAAAGAAACTATCTATTTTGGATATAGTTTTAATTGAAATTATAAACAACAATTTTGAAATTCTAAAATCTTCAATTTAGACCATAATTTTTTTTCTAGTCTTAAAATTTTACTCAAAACTCTAAAACATTCAATTTTCAACAACTTCTTTCAAATAGATCCTCTCTATTAATCAATATGTTACCATCTATTTCTTAAAAATATGTTACAAAAAAAAATATTAAATTTTAATAGAATTCAATTACTAAGTAAAATGATTGATCCAATATATCATGATTAGTGTTTGCACAAACATATGTTCTAATAATATTTTTTTAACATAACATGTAATGCATCCAAGCATTTCTCACATTGTCATAGAGCCAATTTATATCCTCAAAATGTAATACAATACATTGATGAAAATTTAACTAATTTTAAAATTTTAAAATCTAAAAAAAAAAATTTGAATTCTTAAGATCTTTAATAGAAATTGTGTTATATTTTATAATGAAAAGAAACCATCTATTTTGAATATAATTTTATTTGAAATTATAATTTTTACTCAAAACTCTAAAACATTCAATTTGAAACAAATTCTTTCAAATAGATCCTTGCTAATAATCAGTAGGTTATCATCTATTTCTTAAAAATATGTTACAAAAAAAAATATTAAATTTCAATAGGAATCAATTACAAAGTAAAATGATTGATCTGATATATCATGATTAGTGTTTGCACAAACCTATGTTCTAATAGTAATTTTTTAACATAACATGTAATGCATCTAAGCATTTCTCACATTGTCATAGAACCAATCTATATCCTTAGAATGCACTACAATACATTGATCAAAATTTAACTGATTTTAAAATTATAAAATCTATAAAATAAAATAAAAATTGAATTCTTAAGATCTTTAATAGAAATTGTGTTATATTTAATGATGAAAAGAAACCATCTATTTTTGAATAAAAATTTAATTGAAATTATAAATAATAATTTTGAAATTCTAAAATCTACAATTTAGAACATAATTTTTAAAAAAAAATTCAATATTTACTCAAATCTCTAAAAAATTCAATTTTAAAGAGTTCTAAAATTTCAAATTGAAACATGAACTATTTTGATATATATGTTTTCAACCAATGTTTTTGTTCCTAATCAAATCATTCATATATGATATACAAGACTTACTTTTTAATAGATGTCTGCAGTCATAATCAGTGATTTATAAAATTTATTGAGCTTGGATATAAGTTAAATGGAAGGTTGTTTCTCAAATTAGTCAGTTGAGTAGTTTTTCGCAGTCCATGGATTATTCAACAAGGTAATTTTTGGTTGGCATTCAACTCAGTATGTTTTAGTTGATATTTGTTTCTATATTTTATGTTTTTAGTTTAAGTTTGTGATCAAGTTACTCATATGATTTAAATATTTAGTGATTCATAAGATTCATATAGTTCACTTTGTAGCACTATTAAAAATGTAAGTAGATCCAAAGACAGAATGCACCAAAAAAAAAAATGTTTGCAACTTCTTTGGAGTAATGAGAAGCTTCTTGAATGACATTTATAACTCTCAATATTATACGTTATACATTGTACAGAATAAATACCAAGCTCTGAGCAGCGATACCATATAAGAAAGGAAAATTAGAAGATGTTTCCCTAATTATGCAACCTAAAAAAATTACTTTACGTTGATGGATTGTGAGTGCAACGAAGTATTTTTCTCAAAATTTTAGAAGTGATTTCTTCCATTAAACATTATAAAATCCCCTTCAATATTTCATTCAACACCTGTAATTGAACTACAAACCCACAAAAGCAAATTTTGGGTGACCAATTTCAGATTTAAAATAAAATTATTTGCGAAACTTCTTTCTTGTTCTTTGTTTTGTAAAAGTATTTTCCCTAAGTATGAAGTGTTATATATCCTCTTTCATTTACCAGTGTAATTTAAATACAAAGGAAGGAGCGTTGATTCTTTGGGTAAAGGTCATTATTGTATTTGTTTTTATGAAAATCATTGTTTCTAGTGAAATTTTTATTTTATAAAGCAAATCTGAATTAAATAGATAATTTTTCACAGTTGAGTAGTTTTTCACAGTCCATGGATTATTCAACAAGGTAATTTTTTGTTGGCATTCAACTCAGTATGTTTTAGTTGATATTTGTATCTATATTTTATGTTTTTAGTTTAAATTTGTGATCAAGTTACTCATATGATTTTAGTTTAAATTTGTGATCAAGTTGCTCATATGATTTAAATATTTAGTGATTCAGAAGATTCATAGTGTTATCACTTTGTAGCACTATTAAAAATATAAGTAGATCCAAAGACAGAATGCACAAGAAAAAAATGTTTGCAACTTCTTTGGAGTAATGAGAAGCTTCTTGAATGACATTTATAACTCTCGATATTATACGTTATACTTTGTACAGAAAAATAACCAAGGTCTGAGCAGCGATACCATATAAGAAAGGAAAATTAAAAGATGTTTCTCTAATTATGTAACCTAAAAAAATTACTTTACGTTGATGGATTTTAGGTGCAACGAAGTATTTTATCTCAAATTTTTATCTCAACTCCATGCAAACAAACTGACAAAGGTAAATGACACAGGCTATCAACTAATGCAAATTTTTGGCTAGTTAGCTAATGTCCATGGGAAGCACATAATTCTCCTTCCAAGCTTAGAAGTGCTCTACATATACTATATTGTGTGTCCTGATATATTCCTTTTTTGTAACATATTAACTATCGATTGCACCTTTGGGTGCAATCGGTGCATCCAAGTGTAATAGTATTTTATAGATTAAAAATGGAAGCAATTTGTAGTTTTATTTGGCTGTGCAAATTTTATTGTTGTCTGTTAGGTAACACCATTGAAATCATAGATACACTTATATGGTGAAATGCACAGTTTATTTATAAAAATACATAATAAGTTGTTGATATATATATATATATATATATATATATATATATATATATATATAATAAATTTTAGATATGTTGTGTTTTTCACAATATTCACATTTTTTTTTCTTTTCATTTACTTTGTCTTGTCTGGAGGAGTGATGGGTTCAAGCATGTTGAACCAGTACAAGGCCTATTACAAAATTTGTATTGGGTGGAATGTACAATTGGTTTGGGTCCATGTTGGTACTTGATCTTCAAAATTTATGTTGAGTCATTCATGTAGAGGGAAGGCTAAATACGTGCCTTGTGGGCCCAATCTTTGTACAATCTATTGGTTCCATAGGGTGTTGGAGATGACTATAAACTGTGGTTCCATAGGGTGCATGAATAGGCTACAAAATGTAGATGGTAGATACATCTGTGGTAGTACAAGTGTTGTAGACCAGTAGTATTGGCCTGTGGCATGTGAAGCATCTTTTCAAGCCACAATTGTCTTGTTCCTTGGAGGAGACTAGTGAGACTAGTTTTCTCACATTGTCATAGAGCCAATCTATATCCTCGTAATGCAATACAATACATTAATGGAAATTTAACTAATTTTAAAATTTTAAAATTATATGCTAAAAAAAATAGATTTGAATTCTTAAGATCTTTAACACAAAATGTGTAAATATTTTATAATGAAAAGAAACCATCTAATTTTAAAATTATATGCTACAATAAATTGATGCAATACAATACTTTTTTTTTGTTATATCTTATATGTTATATGTTATTATTTCTTCACTCTTGAAGAATGTGAAGACTTGGAAGGACAAAAGCTTTGCTTGAATATTGTAAAACGAGGAACACCAACCAAGGACAATTAATGTGAATAAGATAGGTAAGGAGGAGAAACCAATGTCACCCACACCCTTCTGAAGTAGGCTTGGGAGATGTAGAAGAAGGAAAGAGTTTTAAGAAGAGCAGGGGAAAACAATCAGATTATGGAACCACTCTACATTTTGAAGACAAATTTTGCTTGATGGAGTGAGGAGGAGATGGAGGAAGAGGAGGAATGATTCTTGGTTGAAGATGAAGATCTATCTAAAGGGAGAGCTCTTCAAAAGATAAGTAACTTATATGCATTTAGAGTAGTTCTTACTTATTGAGATATTGTTCTTACTAATTTTTTGATGAGACAAAAACCCATTATAGATCTTAGTGTTCTAATTCCAAAAATATAAATTTTATAGTGTTATTAGTTTATTTGCTATTTTTCCATTATTTATTAATCAAAACTATCTCCTAAATGTTAAAAAGTGACATTCACTAAAAATTTAATAACTTTTTTATTATATATTTTTTCTTAAATTAATTTATATGTCATCAATCTACATACAATTCTTTTGATGTTAAATTTTTTTTTTGAAAAAAGTGAGATTTTGATCAAATTATGTGGTCCATACACAAGAGGTTTTAAAATTTACCTTTATAGCCAATTAATAAAATAAAAAAATTATTCCATAAAAATTAAGCAAAAATATTTTCATCAATCTTGGGTGTATTAGGTAACTTCCTTTAAAAGGATTTGTGAAAATCTATTTATTTGTGTCAAATTATGGTGTCCATATTCAATCTCTAAATACTTCAAATTTTGACATCAATTGACAAAATATTTCAAAAACAAGAAAAACACTTCCACTTTTTGGCCAAAAGTGAGACCCAACTTCTTGTACTGACCCATAAGTTTTAATTCAATTTAAATAAAAAACTCTAAGGCTTCGAATAAAATATAAATAATGTTATTTGAATAGTATAAAATAGTTGAAGATACAAGTAGTGATGATAATATATCATGGACAGTTCAAAAAGTATCGAGAGTACCTATTTCAAAATAGATCAAAGGAAGAATTTTCAATTTAAATTTTTAAAACAATATATATCTAAATAAATTCTGAAATAGGCATTGAAAATTTACACTTACCAATGCCAAGGTCTTCTCCTCTAAATTTTCTATATCTTTAGCTTGAGTATTAATCACAACCTAGAAAAGAAAAAACTATGAGATATACAAACATATTTTAACAATGATGAAAGATAACCTACTTGTATAAAAATGCGAAGCCTGACAACTTTAGAACCAAATTGTAGATTTTCCAACTTCTTTCAAATAGATCCTCTCTATTAATCAATAGCTTATCATCTATTACTTAAAAATATGTTACAAAAAAACTATAAAATTTCAATAGGATTCAATTACAAAGTAAAATGATTGATCAATATATCATGATTAGTGCTTGCACAAACATATGTTCTAATAATATTTTTTTTAACATAACATGTAATGCGTCTAAGTATTTCAAACATTTTGATAAGGCCAATCTATATCCTTAGAATGCAATACAATACATTGATGGAAATTTAACTAATTTTAAAATTTTAAAATCTAAAAAAATAATTTAAATTCTTAAGATCTTTTATAGAAATTGTTTTATATTTATAATGAAAAGAAATCATCTATTTTGGATATAATTTTAATTGAAATTATAAACAACAATTTTGGAATTCTAAAATCTTCAATTTAGACCATAATTTTTTTTTAAGTCTTAAAATTTTACTCAAAACTTTAAAACATTCAATTTTCAACAACTTCTTTCAAATAGATCCTCTCTATTAATCAATAGGTTATGATCTATTTCTTAAAAATATGTTACAAAAAAAACTATTAAATTTCAATAGAATTCAATTACAAAGTAAAATGATTGATCCAATATATCATGATTAGTGTTTGCACAAACATATGTTCTAATAAATATTTTTTAACATAACATGTAATGCATCTAAGCATTTATCACATTGTCATAGAGCCAATCTATATCCTCAAAATGCAATACAATACATTGATGGAAATTTAACTAATTTTAAAATCTAAAAATCTAAAAAGATTAATTAGAATTCTTAAGATCCTTAATAGAAATTGTGTTATATTTTATAATGAAAAGAAACCATCTATTTTGAATATAATTTTAATTGAAATTATAAATTTTACTCAAAACTCTAGAACATTCAATTTTAAACAACTTCTTTCAAATCGATCCTCGCTATTAATCAGTAGGTTATCATCTATTTCTTTAAAATATCTTACAAAAAAAAAAACTATTAAATTTCAATAGGATTCAATTACAAAGTAAAATGATTGATCTGATATATCATGATTAGTGTTTGCACAAACATATGTTCTAATAGTAATTTTTTAACATAACATGTAATGCATCTAAGTATTTCTCACATTGTCATAGAGCCAATCTATATCCTCGGAATGCAATACAATACATTGATGGAAATTTAACTAATTTTAAAATTTTAAAATCTAAAAAAAAAATTTGAATTCTTAAGATCTTTAATAGAAATTGTATTATATTTTATAATGAAAATAAACCATCTAATTCTGAATAAAAATTTAATTGAAATTATAAATAACAATTTTGAAATTCTAAAATCTTCAATTTACACCATAATTTTTTTTAAAGTCTTCAATTTTTACTTAAAACTCTAAAACATTCAATTTTAAAGAGTTCTAAAATTTCAAATTGAAACATGAACTATTTTGATATATAAGATTTCAACCAACGTTTTTGTTCCCAATCAAATCATTCATATATGATATACAAGACTTACTTTTTAATAGATGTCTGCAGTCATAATCAGTGATTTATAAAATTTATTGAGCTTGGATATAAGTTAATTTAGAAGGTTGTTTCTCAAATTAGTTAGTTGAGTAGTTTTTCGCAATCCATGGATTATTCAACAAGGTAATTTTTGGTTGGCATTAAACTCAGTATGTTTTAGTTGATATTTGTATCTATATTTTATGTTTTTAGTTTAAATTTGTGATCAAGTTACTCATATGATTTAAATATTTAGTGATTCATAAGATTCATAGTGTTATCACTTTGTAGCACTATTAAAAATATAAGTAGATCCAAAGACAGAATGCACAAGAAAAAAATGTTTGCAACTTCTCTGGAGTAATGAGAAGCTTCTTGAATGACATTTATAACTCTCGATATTATACGTTATAATTTGTACAGAAAAAATACCAAGCTTTGAGCAACGATATCATATAAGAAAGGAAAATTAGAAGATGTTTCCCTAATTATGCAACCTAAAAAAATTACTTTACGTTGATGGATTTTGAGTGTAACGAAGTATTTTATGTCAAATTTTTAGAAGTGATTTCTTCCATTAAACATTATAAAATCCCCTTCAATATTTCATTCAACTCGTGTAATTGAACTACATGTTGGAAATTAAACATCAACTCCTACAGGTTGTCCTCAAGCCCCACACCCATCTACCCTATCAAGTCACCGCAGGCATCCATGAACAGCAGGCATTCATTTTTGGTAGGTGAGATTTTGAATTTGAACATTGAGAGGGAAAGGAAGAATGTGAAAAAAGGAATATTTCCACATTCATTCATCAGTAGAGTTTGCAGATCAAGTAGATCAGAGAGAAGTTGCAGAGCTGAGCAGAGAAGGAAGAAGGAAGGAAGTGTGTGCCTACAGTTACACATGGTTCTTCCTTGTTCACTCTGTAAGTTTGTTGTTTGGATTTTTCCTGTTGATGCAGTGATTGATCCAAGCACCATTGTATGCAGCCATTAGAGTTATAGGTTTAAAAGTTTATTAAAGTTTGAAGTATTATCAGTTTAGGGTTATTTTAGTGTTTTTTGGTTGAAGCCGAATGCTCCCAAATTTTGCAATAGTTTAGTGAAAGATTGAATAGAAAGCAAGCAAGCATACTTGAATCTATTGATCTTCCATTGTATGTTGCATTTGAGAAATTTTTTTGAAATCTTAAAGCTTTGACTCTCTGGTTTTAATGGTGAATGCATTCGCGTTGAAATTTTCTAAGTTATAAACCTTAGTTGGAGCCGAGCTCACTCGGAATCTATTGTTGCCGAGCATTTACTTTTTGAGCCAAGCATATTCGGCATTTGCTACCGAGTTCACTCGGCACCTGTTGCCTGTCACTCAGCACCTTCAAGTGCTAAGCAAGTGCTGATTAAATCTGGCACTTGGCACCTTCCTGTGCCGAGCACTTTTCTTCAAGTGCCAAGCAACCTGCCACTCAGCACCATCAAGTGCCAAGTAAAATTGGCACTCGGCACCTTCATGTGCTGAGAAACTTTTAAGTGTCAGGTAAAGTTTTTCCTAGGTTTAGGGTTAAATTGTGAGTTAAATTTAATTTTTATTTCTCACACTACAAACCCACAAAAGCAAATATTCGGTGAGCAAGTTCAGATTTAAAATAAAATTATTTGTGAAACTTCTTTCTTGTTCTTTGTTTTGTAAAAGTGTTTTCCCTAAGTATGAAGTGTTATATATCCTCTTTCATTTACCAGTGTAATTTAAATACTTTTAATAATTACATACATCATAATTTTTCCTTTATCATTTAGATAAAAAGGAAGGAGTGTTGATTCTTTGGGTAAAGGTCATTATTGCATTTGTTTTGATGAAAATCATTCTTTCTAGTGAAAGTTTTATTTTATAAAGCAAATCTGAATTAAATAGATAATGTTGATCTTGACTTCTAGTGATTGTGTTCTATAGAGACACTAACTAATAGTGATTTTTTTTTTCAATGATAATGATACATATTGTTTTTAGATTTAGGTAACAACTTGTAATTTAGTAAAAAGAAATATTTAGGACAAATCTATGTAGAATAAAAAATATTTTAATTAAGAGACACACTATAGAGATGATAGAGCATTAAAATTAGATCAAAACTTAATAACATCATTTTTTATCTCCAACCAAAGACATTAAACTAAAACCCTATATGTCTCACACTTAGGATGTCTACAAAATGTGGAAGGGGGAAAGAGGACGTGAACTAGTTTAGAAGAACCACCTCAAGAAGAATACACATGCACGATGAGGAAGAACTATAAAATAGGTGATGTTAGGTTTTCTTTTCAAGCTAGAGTTGATGGTGACATTGACATATCTTACTCATTAGTAAATTACAATTTATTTCTAAATCTTTAAGTTGCATTTGCTTTCTATTTGTTATTAATAATATAGGTTATATAATAATCAATTATTTTAGAAAATTATTAGCTATGTTTATTGCAGGTCTTCTTATGTAGACCCCTATATGTAGGTGTCACTATTCTATAAAAAACTTGAGTATGTAATTGAAATTTGAATTTTCTGAGTAGGATTTCAATTTTGGTTATTTGTCCAAGTGTCACAGTGTATAAATATAATTGAAATTCATTTTTGAAGTTGTTGTTCACATTGAGAGTACAAGCTAGTGAAGAATTTATTCAGGATAGTTAGGTAATAGTGATTGGTCATATTTCAAATTTCAATTGAGCTGGAGTAAGAGATTACCAAGATTTGGTCACTCCAAAATACAAGGGTTGATTAACTACACATACTATTCAATCTTTATATGCATCCCAATGTGGAACTATCATAATCACTACAAAGCCAAAAGACACGAAGGAGAAGGGTACAAAAAGCTGAGATAATATGGAAAGAGATATATGATGTCCATCAATAGAAAAGAATATGTTGTTTAAAAAAATAATTATTGATCAAATTTTAAAAATATTATTGCATCTATAAGCTTCTAGAAATTTACAAAAGAAAATTTATATATGTTATAAAAAAAATTATATGTTATTATTTCCATACCTAATACGATGATATGTTTCACTAATTTCTAGGTTGTAATTTTTTTGGCCTACTCTAATAGAGGCTTTACCACAGATTTACCACACATCTAACTAATGCTCAACTTGAGTATACAAGTAGATGTCTTCTTAAAACATGACAATAATATTAATTATATATAAGAAAGATTCAAATTTAAAGAAAAAATATATATCTAAAAAAGGTTTAAATAACAAAATTAGTAGAGTGATTTGGATATCAAAAGTGGGAGAAGAAATGATTGTGAAATAAATGCTTTAGTTACTAAAATATGGCGAGTTCTAGTAAAACCCAATGTAATATCAAAGAAGATAGAGCATATAACTTTGAGACAAAACAAGGGTTAACTGAAAGAGAGAGAGTTACCTTAGATTTAGGGTATAATGTATTCAACACTCTCTATATTAGTATGAAGATAGATTTCTTAGTGAGTTGCCATTCAAAAGAAGAGGATATACCTACAGAGACAAAATCAAGAAATCCATAGGCCCAATGGATGCATTTCATGGATATTTAGGCATTTGTTTACCTAATTTTCTTCTTGTAGACAATGAGCCTATTTCATGAAGAGTGTTCCACAAAAGATACTTGTTCATGTAATGAATCCTCTATTGGGTGCAACAAAAATTTATGCCAAGGTTTTTTTATAAATAAAATGAAGATTGATATAGGAAAGGATTCTCATAGATCAATGCATTGACTACAAACTTTATATGTTGATAAAAGATTTAGAAGATAAAACACATTAAATCAAAATCCAAAAACTATTCATGCAGCGAGGAAAATAGAAACCTTGCAAAAATTATTTGACAAAACTTGTTTGCACTGAATCGATCTCTAAAAATAGGAGACCAAGCTTTCAGTGGACTCCATGTTTAGATGTGCTCCTAACATTTGGTTTCTAGGCCAATGTCAGTGTATTGGTGCTTTGGGGAGCTTTGGTGGTCTTGCCATCAGCTGGGATCCTAGGAAAGTTATGCCACTTTACTGGGTCTCTTGCCTCTCAGCTCTTTCAATGGTTGCTTCCTCTCTAGAGACTAGCGAGATGATTCTTGTTACTAATGTGTATGCTCCTATTGATCTCCCTGGCAAGTCTAAGCTCTGGGATCATATTAAGCATGTCAAAAGCTGGCATCCTTTCTTGCCTTAGATTGTGGCTGGAGACTTCAACTCTGTTTTCAGTTTAGAGGAGAAGAGGGGTGGGCTAGCTTGCTTGGGTCCTTCTTCTAAGCTTCTTTGACAAAATATTGATCTTTTACATCTCTCTGATGTAAAACCTCTCAATGGGCTCTTTACTTGGAACAAACGAAGAGTTGGAAATGATGCTATCTCAAAATGCTTGGACAAGTTCCTTGTTTCCTACTTTTGGAATTCTGGTTCTCTTTTGCTCTCTTCTGAAATTCTTGATTGGAGAGGTTCTGACCATTGGCCTATTAAGCTCACAGCTAGTTATGTTGCTATCCCCAAAAACCCTCCCTTTAAGTTCTAGTTGATGTGGCTTCAAGACTCTTCTCTTCATGACTTAATGGCTCACTGGTGGAGACAGGGAGGCCCTGCCTATGGCACTGCTATGTTCTCCATCTCTAAAAAACTTCAATTTGTTATAAGGAAGTTGAAGCATTGGAACAAGAATTGTTTTGGTAATCTCCATATTATGAAGTAGAGGGCTTAGGATCGTCTTGATGTTATTACCAGGCAGATTCGGGATTTGGGTTTTTCAGAAGCTCTTGGCATTGCAGAATCTCGAGCTTCTACTAATTTAGCTGAGTGGGATCTTAGAGAAGAAATCTATTGGAAACAGAAGGCTTGAGTTGACTGGCTTTAGGAAGGGGACAAGAACACTGCATTTTTCCATAAATCTATACAGGCTCGACGTAACAGGAGTTATATTTCTTCTCTTGTTACTTCTGATGGGATGCGTTTGACTTCTTCTCAAGCTATTTCCAGGGAAGCTATTCAGTTTTACTCTGCTCTTTTTTCAGATGATTTACCTCCAATAGAGATTGAGGAGAATACTATCTTGTCTTGTATTCCCTTTGTTGTGACCAGGGAGATGAATGATTCTCTTATGAGGCCAATTAGTATGTCTAAATTGCAGGGGGTGGTCTTCAGCTTGCGGAAGGGCAAAGCTCAGGGGCCGGATGGTTTCCCTATTGAATTCTTTCAAGAATTTTGGGATATTATCAATCATGACCTTTTGGATGTGGTTCAGGAGTCCTTTTCCAACAAAGAAATGCTTCGGGCATAGAATGCTACTTTCTTAGTCCTTATTTCGAAGAAGGAAGAGGCTAATCAGCTAGACTTTTTTAGGCCCATTGCTCTTTGTAATGTGGTCTATAAAATCATCACTAAGCTCCTAGTAGAGAGGCTTAATGTTTTCCTTCCTATGGTTATCTCTGAGGAACAAGGGGGTTTTGTGGCAGGAAAACAAATTTTGGATGGGGTGGTTATTGCTTCTAAAGCTATTCACTCTATGTGTACCTCTAGGGAACATGCTATGTTTATTAAGCTTGAAATGGCTAAGGCTTATGATAGATTCAATTGGAATTTCTTGTGGAAAGTTCTTCTTGCTTTTGGCTTCAGTCAAGACTGGGTTAGATGGGTTCTTAGCTGTGTTACTACTCCTTCCTTCTCGGTCCTTCATAATGGTGAACCGATAGAGGTTTTTGGGGCTTCTAGAGGTCTTCGTCAGGGAGATCCCATCTCGCCTTATTTGTTTATCATTATGGCTAAGGGACTTGGTAGACTTATCAAGTTTCATGTTTCCTAATCTTTGATTCAAGGATGGCAATGGGGAAATGGTTTGCCTACTCTTTCTCACCTTCAGTTTGTTGATGATACTGCCCTTGTTGGAAGAGCTCGGATTCGGGAAGCTAAAGCCTTTCGGTTCACCTTGGATACTTATTTGGCTATCTCTGGGCAGAAAATTAGTGACCACAAGTCCTCTATTTTTTTCTTCAACACTCCTGAGCGGATCCAGAGGCGAATTGCTAATATCTTGAGATTTCAAATTGTGTCTCTCCCTCTGACTTACTTGGAGTTCCCTATTGTGGTGGGTAGACAGCCTAGGCTTTTTTGGCAAAGCTTTCTTGACAAACTTTGATAAAGGGTCAATAATTGGACTCACAAGTGGCTTTCTACTACTGGTAGGGTGACACTCCTTCAATCTGTAATTCAAGCTCTTCCCATATACAGAAGCATGGTTCAGGCTGTTCGGTGTATTTTATTAAAGAATTTGATGCCCTCTCTTGCCAATTTCTTTGGAGTGGCAATTTGCAACATACCAAATGGAGCCTCATCAATTGGGATACTATTTGTCGACCAAAAAAGGAAGGAGGCCTTGGCCTTCGGTCTACTATCTTGTGCAGTCAAGCTCTTGCTGCCAAGCTCTATTTGTGTTGGTGTACTAGTTAGTCTCAGCTTTAGGCCCATATCCTGTCACACAAGTATTTACCTGGTGTTGAACCTTCAGAAGTTTCCAAGTTTTCTCTTAAGGGAAGAGGTTCTATGGTGTGGAATACCCTCAAGATTGGTGCTCACCTGGTGAAGAGAATTTTATTTTGGATCTGCAACAGAGGCACTGAGGCTCTATTTTGGAGTGATTCTTGGAATGGGCATCCTCCTCTCCTTTCCTCTCATCCTCACTTGCAAGCTCTTTGTGATTCTTTCCTATCTAATGGATAGAATAAGGTGGCTCATTATAAGGAGGCTTTTAACCTAGGCCTTGCTGTGGGTTATAGATGGAAGACTTCTTCTGATTGGCCTCTAGGTGGCTCACTAAGAGATCAGTTGGAACTATCTCAGATATTGGCTTCTAGGGAGTGCAACTCGTTGCAGGAACCTAATGTATTGGCTTGGGGAGGTGCTTCTTCTAGCAAGTATTATGTTTCTTCTAGATACCTTACACTGACAAAGCAACTTTTTGGTGAGGTGGAGGTCTCTTGGTGGAAGAAAGTTTGGAATAGTTTTTAATGGCCTAACTGTAAGTTTTTCCTTTGGATTTTGGTTTACAATTGTTGTCTCACTTGGGATAATCTCTGCAAGTGAGGCTTCCAGGGGCCTTCCATCTATGTTCTCTGCCGCAATAGTGAACAGGCTATATCTCACCTTTTTTTTCTAGTGCCCCTTTGTCAAACAGATTTGGCACCTCTAGTGGAGTGTGTGGGGATGCACATGCTAGCATGTGTCCTCTTTGTCTGAATTCTGGGACCATTTGGGCCATTCCCCTTCCAAGACTTCTTTTCTTCAAGTTTCTTGGACTATCGGCCCTTCCCTTATTTTATGGCATGTTTGGCTTGAGAGGAATAGAAGGATCTTTCATGATTTGCAGTTTGAGATCAGACACCTATGGGGGAGAATTGTTAATTCTCTTCAGGAAACACTCCTTGCTAAATGTGACATCGGTGGGGATTTGGATCCTATTGATGCTGGTATTTACTCTCGCCTCTCCTTTCCTCTTCATGGTTTCTCTCTCTTGATCCCCCACACCCGCTCTGGGAATAGAGCTAAGCAACACCCTCAGCATGTTAATCATTAGGGACGTTGGTCTCCTCCTAAGGTAGGCACTCTAAAAATCAACACTGATGGTTCTTCTCGAGGAAATCCTCGTCTGGCTGGTATTAGGGGAGTTGGGCATGATAGTTCTGGTGATATCCAATTTTTGTTTTCTATATACAAGGGTTACCATACTAATAACCTCATGGAAGCCCTGGCTATCTTGGTTGCAGTGGAACAGTGTTGTCTACATGGCTGAAAAAGAATCATCTGTGAGACTGGCTTGTAGGTGGTTGTGAACTTATTGCATAGTATTAACCTTGTGCATGTGGATTGGCATTTGGCTTTGGTTATTCAGCAGATCATTCAGTTATGCAATTCTCTGGATTTTGTGTCCTTTATGCATATCCCTCATGATGTAACGCCCTGCTCGGGAACCCAAGAGAAATAAACCTAACATGTTACAATGTTTACTGAACTTTTTTTTTTTTTATAAAGTTTAAACAACATCAAGATAACATTAATGCAGAAGCAACATGAACATACACATCAAATACACATTAGCAATTACATATATAGTTTCAATTCCTCAAGGGTTCCTTTATGTTGAGTCACATTTAATAATTTTAAATTAATTAGTTTAAGTTCCAAGTACAATGCAACGTGATCATAAAGAAACGATAGATACATAATTGCATAAGTAAAGCATAAGTATAACTAATACAATGAAAGTACATCCAATTAATAACATCCACTGCACATGTCGCAGGGTATGTGAGAATAGATACAATACACCAGAATACATGATCACATATATACATCATCTGAAAGAAGTCTCTAAGATAAGAAATAAGTATGATAAAGGTACATCTTCTGCAATGAACATCCAACAGCTGGCAATGTGAGGGGGACCCAAATGGTAAGAAAACACTACCTCCCGATCGCGTGGTTACCTAGTCAGGCTTCCACTCCCACCGTCCAGGGAAGATAATGAACGATCCACAAATGGCTATCAAACATAAAACATTCCTAGGCAAGGAATTCCTAATAGCCAACACTACCTCAAAGGTAACACATGCAACTCAAGAAGATAACAAAATCCAAAAGTAAGAACACTCAATCCAATATCGACACCACATAACCAAATATCATACATGAACCAAGTATAAACCAAATACCAAGATCTTAAGATAAAGTCAACGAAAGATATCCACCTCAAGTCAAAAACCACATGTCAAAAGTACATCATCCATGAAACATCAATCATCATCAATGAAAGCAAATAACCACAGTAAACACATCCAACCATAAGTACACCACTAGAGGTAAAAAAAATCTACAGAGAAGACTCAGGCTACATACTAGGGAATGTCATCACATGGCTGCTTGAGTTACCCTAGACTAGTCTCTTAATAGACCTTGGACACTCAAGTGTTGAGTTACCCTGGACTGGTTACTCTGAACCCTGGACCCTCAACATCACACCTGTGGAAACTATAAGCCCTCTAAAGAAGATGAGGCACTCATCGCATTCCCATCCTTAGTCTATACAAGCACTCAAGGCATGGTTGGGTCAAATATCTCTAACTTATCTTTTTTAGTGTGTTTTCCCCCCCAAAAGTTTTAATTACTAGATTATCACTTATTACATAACTTGCATTAGGTTACCCTAGCATAGACCACTTTGGGTCCTAGACCCCTATGCATGCCACTCCCAAAGTCATGTACCTAGACAACCTCTCCTAAGTAGATAAATCCATAGTTGTGTCCCATACCACAACACTCATAAAGATCAAACTCGATTCCGTAACAGGCAACCCGAAAGCAAGTTGGCTCTCCAAACCCGAGTACACATAAATGTTCCATAGAGTAAACCTCATAAATATAACTTCAACTTGAATGACAAGACACATCATAACATCCAACCACAAAATGGTATACAAGAAATCTCACAAACCTCTGGTGTACACCCTAGACTGGCCAACATCTAATGAACCTCGAAATCCAAAAGTATAGACAGTACAAGTAGAATAGTACAATTTCATAGTTTGCATTTGATTTGAAATTACACAATAGAGTCAAAGGTAAAGTTTTAGTTTTGTCTTTCAATGAATGTTTTAAGTGTATAAGATTCTCAATTTATCCCACCCAGTAACCTATTCATTTATTCGACAAAAATATATAAAATTATGATCACTTTTCCTAAAAGAATAGTTTGAGTATACCCATTTATTTCTTCAAGTTATAAAAGTAACACTTAACTAATCTAATCATGATCCTTAACAATAACAGATAAGTTTACTCGTCCGTTAAATAACTCTCGGTATTAATAATTCTTAATTAAATCAAAATTTAAGTAATTCAATTATTAATTTTTACTAAACCATATTTCAATTATTAATAATTTATATAATTATTAATTTAATAATAAATTTTAATAATTAATAATATAAAATTATTAATAATTGATAATATAAATTACTAATAAAATTATTAATAATTAATAATATAAATTTAATTTTAAAACTTAATAAAAACTTTTTAACAAAAATGATTTTAAATACTTCTAAATTCTTTCATTAAAAAAAAGGTGCATTGCTAAAATCAAGCGCAAGCCTTTATAGGGGCTTCGCTGCTGTGCAGTACCTATGTCAGCAGAGATAGCCGACGGTTGTATGTCACAGGTGGGGGGAAACAAACCCCATAAAAAATATTAATTTTTATTTTATTCTTTTTTTAATATAAAAGAAACATGTTTAGAATATATCTTTTTAAATTTTTTTTTTTTAATAATTATGTTTCATAAATTTTAATTTGTATAAAGTTTAATAAAATTAATAAAACTCTCTTTCCCATGATCACATTAAGAAAATGCAAATACATACATATATATATTGTTTTTAAATGATTGAAATTTTAGTCTAATAGGAAAAATAAATCGAACCCTTCGAATTTTCAATCCTAAGATTTTCATTTCCAAAAACAAACCCTTTCCAAATTTAGATTTCTTAATTCCATTTTAATCCAAAACCCAGATCTCGATTTAATACTAATTCCTTTCAATTGTAGAACGAGGTTATCTAAATAGTTATTCAATCTCGATTCCCAAAAGAAATCAAATAGCAAAAGATTCAGAAGAAAGGTAGCAAGATTCATTTAATAAAATTTGAGAAAGCAATTTTCAGCAAGCACGAAGAAGACAGAGGTCCGAAAGTATTCCTACAATGGTTCACAAATCCTACCTTGATCTGATGCTAACAATCTGGTGAAACCCTTGCTAATCCAAACCCTTCAAAACTTCCAAAGATTTCTTTGTTCCCCTTCCAAAAGTGTGTTCCCTGAAACTTGTGTGTGCAATAATGACCCGAAAACCCTCTAATATAGAATCTAATTACTTTTTAGGGTTTCTGTCACCACCACCTCTAAAATTATAATTATTTTATTTAATTAATTCTTTCATGCACAATTAATTTCCTTTTTAATTAAGACAAATGAATTATTAAATTACTTTATTTAATTTCCACTTGATTTTGCTTTAAATTAATTTATTAACATTTTAAATCGCATGCGCACTTAATTAAAATATCTTTATTAAGTTCACATATCTTATCTTTTAATTAATTTCCTATATTTTAAACTCATTCATGCGAACTTAAATCTTTTCACTTCTTAATTTATTTTTTGAACGTTTAATTTGATAAATATTTATTAACTTAAATAACAATAATATTTAGCATTTATTTAAAAATGAACACTAAATATATTATTATTAAATTAAATAAATATTATCACATTCTAAATTTATTCTTATAACTTTTATCTTCAAACTCAGTTCTTTTTATTTAATTAATTTCTCAGTTAGTTAAATATAATTAAATATTAAAATGTCATAATAATTTTCCATTAAATTAATTCATTAATTTAATTTTTTAATTAGACTTAATTAACAAAAAATTCACCAAAGACTCACAAAACAACATACACACAAAATACTCATGGGTTTTAGAAAGGGTAGACAGTTTGTTATGAGTCCTCCTTGCAAGACAAGTATTATAGGTTATGGCTAGGATTGGACCTTATCATTATCTTCCCATTCTCACCATTTGAGTATTTGTAATAGGGCATGCTCATCCTGGCAATTCAGGAAAGTCGATGCCTGGTACCTACATCCTACATAAAAGACGAGCATGTACATGTATATAATTATATCTAAACTAAACAGGCAATGGCAGGGAGTGGTTCATCGTGTAGATCCTGACTAGTAGGTGACTACGACTCCCTCCCTTAACCACATCAAACACGTCAAACAGAAAGATAAAACAAACACGCGCACCATACACATGCAAGTATGGGGTAAGTATCATAAAAATCACAAATCTAAGATCAAATGCTCAGGTATAATAATACATCTCTATCAATACAACATAATAATCATTAAAGACATCATGTTAACATTGTTATGAAAGAAACCACATTTACTAATTCGAAATCATCAAGACATCATTAACAACATGTGAAATGAAAACAACTACGCAATTATAACCGATAGATCCCTAATCCAAGTCATGAAATAATATCATAATATTGTAAATCCAGTATCTCTAAAACTAATCAATGCACAAAATCGGCCTAAACAATTTGACAATAATAATAGAAATGCGATCTAGGGGCAGGCACTACACGTGAGTGGAATGGTGTGGCTGATTGTCTGGCTAAATGGGCCTCTGAGCAGGGGTCGGCTTGGGACATTCTTGATCCTAGGATGATTCCCCTTGATTTATCTCAGATGCTGGATCAACTTGTGGACCAGGATAAAGCTATGTAGTTCTCTTTGTTTCTTGTGTTGTTCAGCTCTCTTTGATATTCAATAAAAATTTTACCCCTCCTTTAGTCAAAAAAAAAAAAATCAATCTCTAAAAACTTTCTCATATTGTATATGAGAGGGTTATCAATGGTTACCAACTCCAAAAAGGACATGTTAAGGCACAATACAAATTTTTTGGCTTCCAAAATTCATTAATCTATTCTCCCCATTAAATAATACCCTAAACAGTGTAGTTATCCAAAAGCATAAATTTTACTGTAAATGTTAGGTTTTCATCATTCTATTAGGTACTTTTCTTTTCCAAAACTTTGTTTGAAAGCATTGAAGATATAAAAGAAAATTCTAATTGTATCAAATTTTTGCAGTCCAATATAACAATTTTGGACAAGCACAAATAAAGATGTTCTGAAGAAAAACTAACCTTATTCACCTTTCTAGTTCGTAAAGTCTTATGTTTTCCAAGGATGAGCTTATATTTCTCTAGAAAGCCATTAACTACAAATTCATTAGATATGATCAAATGTTGATAAGAAACATAAGAAAACTTTACCTACTTCAAATCTTGTGAGCACATAGCACTAGGCCTTGCACTTAGCAACACTTGATCCTTGGTGGGCTCTTTGTGAGCCATTCAACTTCACTAGTAGACCAAGGGCCTATCAACATAGTTTTCAAGTTAGGATTTATAATAGTTAATATATTTTGTGTATTTTTTCAATTGGTGGGTACACATATAGTTTCCTTGTACTTATAATTCAATCTTTAATTTCATTTATTTTCCAATCTTACATGCTTCTACTTACAATTCAATCCATGATTTCATTTATTTTCTAATGTTACATAGATTTCTAGTCCATCATAGATTGGAGGTCTTTATGTGACTAAAGGAGCCTCTCAGCTAATTATCAAAGAAACAAAATTAATAATCTTCTTTATAATACTCGTAAGGCAAGGACTCTAGTTGCACTAAAGCTCTTGTTTAATTTCATATTTTTTAAAAAATAAACTAAAACTTGTTTTTGTTATTGAAATTATATTAAATATAATTTTCTAATATTATACAATCCATTTATTTTACTTTGTTAAATTAATAATTTTTAATACTATATAACTTCTTTTTTTAATATACTTCATAATATAAATATTTAAAATAAAAGTAAATTATTACATATAATAAAATAAATAATTTTCTTTATATAAAAATTAAGTAATATTTTTCAAAAATTAAAAAAAACTTAACTATTAAATAAAATAAAGTTATTATATAATTTATTTAATAAAAGTGTAAGAAAGAAAATGAAAGAAAAAATTCACAATATTATGTCTTATATTTGACCTCTATTATGAAAATTGTGTAATAACTCTATAAAAAAAATTTTATTCTAAATTCTTATAAAATTTACATATGTTTAGATTTGAAATATTTTTAAGTGCTAATAAATTATTTTTGAAAAATTTGAATAAACTAAAATAACTTCAAATTAATATTAATCAAATTGCATACAAAATTTAAGAAAGATGAAATTAATAACAATTCAACAGCATAAAACTAATTATCATTAATTTAAAATAAAATTATTAAAATAAATTAATATATTGTTAAATTGACAAATTTAAATAAGTTTAAAATTTTTTTAAAAAAAAATCCATCTTTAAAAACTTAAAGAATTAAATTAGGTAAAGCTATTGAATTATTTTTTTAATAAAATATAAGAAAGGAGAATGAAAAAGAAATATTCCAAAATGCATATCTTATACTTTATTGTTTTCGCATTTATAAAGATAGGGAGAAATTAATATGCCTTATCATTGCATTGCATGATAATAAAAATGTTATTGGTACAATACAACTCCATGCAAACAAACTGATAAAGGTAAATGAGATTGGCTATCAACTAATGCAATTTTTTGGCTAGTTAGCTAATGCCCATGGGAAGCACATAATTCTCCTTCCTAGCTTAGAAGTGCTCTACCTATACTATATTGTGTGTGTACTGATATATTCCTTCTTTGTAACATGTTAACTATCGATTGCACCTTTGGGTGCAATGGGTGCATCAAAGGGTACTAGTATTTTACAGATTAAAAATGGAAGCAATTTGTGGTTTTATTTGGTTGTGCAAATTGTATTGTTGTCTGTTAGGTAACACCATTAAAATCATAGATACACCTGTATGGGGAAATGTACAGTTTATTTATAAAAATACATAATAAGTTTTTGATATATAATTTATATATAAAATTAAATAATAAATTGTATATATGTTGTATTTTTTACAATATTTGCATTTGTTTTTTTTTTTTCATTTACTTTTTGTTGTCTGGGGAAGTGGTAGGTTCAAGCATGTTGAACTAGTAAAAGGCCTATTACAAAATGTGTATTGGGTGGAATGTACAATTGGTTTGGGTCCATGTTGGTACTTGGTCTTCAACATTTATGTTGAGTCATTCATGTAGAGGGAAGGCTAAATACATGCCTTGTGGGCCCAATCTTTGTACAATCTATTGGTTCCATAGGGTGTTGGAGATGACTACAAACTATGGTTACATAAGGTGTTGGAGTAGGCTACAAAATGTAGATGGTAGATATATCTGTGGTAGTGCAAGTCTTGTAGACCAATAGTATTGGCCTATGGCATGTGAAGCATCTTTTCAAGCCACAATTGTCTTGTTCCTTGGACGAGACTAGTTTTGGCATCAACACTAGTTGGAACCATATTTCACTTCGTATGTGGTGTATTTCTGATTGAGTGCACATTGTAAAGGTTCATATTTTGGGGTTTTATATGTTATTAGTTTTTTTGGTATAAGGAGCATTTGTTTTATTTGTTATTAGTCTTTTTTTTTTGTATAAGGAGTATTTTTCTGCTATTCCAATAGATATTTCTTATTGTTGGAGGTTGTGGAGGTCCACGTATTTGAAGAAGTCATTGGTCCCAAGTGTCCTTATGTGTTTGAAGAAGTCATCGATCAAAATTTTCCTTATGTGTTACATAAATCTATATAGCAAAACAAGGTGAGTAGTTAGTGTTGACACAAAAACTTGTGCCCTTGCCTGAGGGAATGTGTCTCAAGTAGCCTTGTGTAACATGGAAACAACCTCCAAGTTGTGGGACTTGAATTGTGAGGTTGAGTCTTCAAAGAAGGCTGATTTCCTTTACTATCAAGATGAACCTCACTACACTTGGAGAGGGTAAGAAAAAAGGAATAGATGATGCAAATCTACCTAATCCAACCTAACGAGTGATGCACCAAAATAGAATGTTTGATCCTATCTCTTCCCAAACATGCATAGCTAACTATCATGACACACAAAGATATAAAAACTCAGACTTTCTTAAACTCTATAATCACATGTGGATGAAACAACCAAAATGTATGACACAAGGAAGAAAAGAGTTCACTTATATATCATTCATAGGCTAAAAGAGATACAATCATGCAAATTGCAAATTGCCACAAAATATTGAAGAGAGGCAAATAGATCTTGCACAGTATATCAATGGCTGAAAGAGATAAGGCATAATATCATGAATAGTTTAGAGGTAGGGTATGTGCAAGATCATGGTGTACCAAACTATGGCCTTAAGTGGTAAACAAAAATCAGCAAATCAGGTTTATGTCAACTTGACACATAATTTTGAAGTGGTTATGGACTTTATATCAAAAAGTTGTAAGAAAATAATCTGTAAGAAATTGAATGTAGTTTCTAAACTACCAGGCCTTAGCAGGAGAAAAAAATAATTATTTGGTCAAAAGTTTGAATTTTAATGCAGTACTAAGAAAATTTTAGGGCGAAAATAAAAAGTAGGTGTATGTCTGACCATCTTAATCAAAATCAAATCATAATATTTTTTTAATATAATTATAGATATGAAAAGTAGACTCATGCCCAGATGTGACGCATATTTTTTGGTATTTTTATTCCAAATAAATAATTAACTATGAATTTTCTACCAAAACTTTTTGGGAAAAAAAAAAGTCTTGTGTCTGACCACCCTAACTAATAGAAAATTTTACCAAATTTTTATTTTTATTTTTTTTTCTTATACTAGCCGAAGTATAGAATGTGATGCAACTTTTAGATTTAAAAAATGTTATACCGTTTGAAAGTTATAGCTATTTTTCAATCAGTATGTCAATCAGCACTTTACAATTATCTTCATTGATAATTAACTAATAAATACTTATCGAACTTAGAATTTGACAGAAATTATATTTATGGAATCTAGAGATCGATATTAAAAAACTTTTTTCGTTTTATTCAATTTCGATCAAAATAACATTGTCAGACGGCTACCCGAAGTCTAAGTATCACTAAAACCCTCTTCAAACACGTCTTTTGGGTTGATCGGGTAGGCTTGGTATTTACCAAGCCTAATCAGATATCCGATTGCAAATCGAATATCCGATTTGAAATCCAATATTTGATATGTTGAGGTGGACAAATTTAAAATCTCAACCCATTTTGGAGAGAAAATTGGGTTTAAACGTCACAACTTATTATTTCCAAATTATTTCACTTATATTACTATGTAAAGATGTATATATATATATATATATATATATATATATATATATATATATATATATATATATATATATATATATATATATATATATATATATATATATATATATATATAATGTAAAGATATCAGATATAATCTAACAATATATACTAATATATTATGTTAATCTTATTACAATCTATAAATATAATAACGTAATTTATATATATAAAATACGTATTATATATTATTATATTAATATGTATGTTATTAATATATATATAATAACGTAATATATTAAATATAATAAAGTAATACATATATATGTTATTAATCTATATATAATAACATAATATTTTTATTAAATATAATAATGTAATCTATATATATATATATAATTATATTAATATGTATGTTATTAATAGATATGTATATTATTAATATATATGAGTCAAAGGGGGTCATAGGTCAACCATTGACCCCCTTTGATGCATTAAACGATGACATATGTCCTTACGGGTCCTAAGAGCCCTAGGGACATATTGCAATGGTTAATATGGGTCAAATGGGGTCATAAGGTGACCTATGACCCCTTTTGATCGATTAAATGACGATACATGTTCCTACGGGTCCTAGGACCCTGAGGGACATATTTGAATCGTTCATATGGGTCAAAGGGGGTCATAGATCATTCTATGACCCCCTTTGACCCATTTAACAATGACATATGTCTCTAGGGGTCCTAGGACCCCTAGGGACATATTTGAATGGGTAATATAGGTCAAAGGGAGTCATAGGTCCCTTTGACCCATTAAATGACGACATATGTCCCTAAGGGTTCTAGGACCCCTAGGCACATATTCGAATGGGTAATATGGGTCAAAGGGGGTCATAGGGTGACCTATGACTCGCTTTGACCAATTAAACGACAACATTTGTCACTAGGGGTCCTAGAACCCCTAGGGACATATTCGAATGGGTAATATGGGTTAAAAGGGGTCATAGGGTGACCTATGACCCTCTTTGACCCATTAAATGACAACATATTTCGGTAGGGGTCCCTAGGAACATATTCGAATGGGTCATATGGGTCAAAGGGGGTTTGGACCCATATGAATGATTCAAATATATCGCTAGGGGTCCTAGGACCCCTAGGGACATATTCGAATCATTCATATGGGTCAGGAGAGTCATAGGTGACCTATGACACCCTTTGACCCATTAAATGACGACATATGTCTCTAGGGGTCCTAGCACCCCTAAGGACATATTCAAATTGTTCATATGGGTCAAAGGGGGCCATAGGGTGACCTATGACCCCCTTTAACCCATTAAACGGCGACATATGTCCCTAAGGGTCCTATAACCCCTAGCGACATATTCAAATCGTTCATATGGGTCAAAGAGAGTCATAGGGTGACGTATTACACCTTTTGACCCATTAAACGATGACATATGTCCCTAGGAGTCCTAGGACCCATAGCGACATATTCGAATCGTTCATATCGGTCAAAGGGGGTCATAGGTCACCCATTAAACGACGACATACCCCTTTGACCCATATGAACGATTCGAATACTTTCCTAGGGGTCTTAGGACCCCTAGAAAAATATTTGAATCGTTTATATAGGTCAAAGGGGGTCATAGGGTGACCTATGATGCCCTTTGACCCATTAAACAATGACATATATCCTTAAGGGTCCTCGGACCCCTAAGGACATATTTGAATCATTCATATGGGTCAAAGGGGGTCATAGGGTGCCCTATGACCCCCTTTGACCCATTAAATGATGAGATATTTCCCTAAGGGTCCTAGGGACATATTCGAATGGGCCATATGGGTCAAAGGGCGTCATAGCTCACCCTATGACCCCTTTTGACTCATTAAACAATGACATATGTCCCTAGGGGTCCTAAGACCCCTAG
This sequence comes from Cupressus sempervirens, assembly GCA_028749045.1. Classification (NCBI taxonomy): domain Eukaryota; kingdom Viridiplantae; phylum Streptophyta; class Pinopsida; order Cupressales; family Cupressaceae; genus Cupressus; species Cupressus sempervirens. Next base: position 289,354,725 of record CM053790.1, on the reverse strand, counting down.
GGACATATTTGAATTGTTCATATGGGTCAAAGGGGCTCATAGGGTTCCTTATGACACCCTTTGACCCATTAAATGATGACATATGTCCCTAGGGGTCTTAGGACCCATAAGGACATATTTGAATCGTTCATATGGGTCAAAGGGGGTCATAACGGTGACCTATGACCCCCTTTGACCCATTAAATGATGACATATGTCCCTAGGGGTTCTAGGACCAATAGGGACATATTCGAATGGGTAATATGGGTCAAACTGGATCATAGGGTGACCTATGACTCTCTTTGACCCATTAAACGACAACATATGTCCCTAGGGGTCCTAGAACCCCTAGGGACATATTCGAATGGGTAATATGGGTCAAAGGGGGTCATAGGGTGACCTATGACTTTCCTTGACCCATTAAACGACAACATATGTCGCTAGGGGTCCTCGAACCCCTAGAAACATATTCGAATGGGTCATATGGGTCAAAAGGGGTCATAGGGTGACCTATGACTCCCTTTGACCCATTAAACGATGACATATGTCTCTAAGGGTCCTAGAACCTCTAGGGACATATTGGAATTATTCATATGGGTCAAAGGGGGTCATAGGGTGACCTATGACCCCGTTTGATCCATTAAACGATGACATATGTCCCTAAGAGTCCTGGGACCCCTAAGGACATATTCGAATCGTTCATATGTGTCAAAGGGGGTCATAGGGTGATCTATGACTCCCTTTAACCCATTAAATGACGAAATATGTCCCTAGGGGTTCTAGGACACCTAAGGACATATTCGAATGAGTAATATGGGTCAAAGTGGGTCATAGGGTGACCTATGACTCCCTTTGACCCATTAAACGACAACATATGTCTCTAGGGGTCCTAGAACCCGTAGGGACATATTCAATGGGTAATATGGGTCAAAGGGGGTCATAGGGTGACCTATGACCCTCCTTGACCCATTAAACGATGACATATGTCGCTAGGGGTCCTCGGACCCCTAAGAACATATTCGAATGGGTCATATGGGTCAAAGGGGGTCATAGGGTGACCTATGACCCCCTTTGACCCATTAAACAATGAAATATGTCTCTAGGGGTCCTAGAACCTCTAGGGACATATTCAAATTGTTCGTATGGGTCAAAGGGGGTCATAGGGTGACTTATGACCTCCTTTAACACATTAAACGATGACATATGTCTCTAGGGGTCCTATGACCCCTAGGAACATATTCGAATCATTCATATGGGTCAAAGGGGGTCATAGGGTGACCTATGACACCCTTTGACCCATTAAACGATGACATATGTCCCTAGGGGTCCTAAGACCCCTAGGGATATATTCGAATCGTTCATATGGGTCAGAGGGGGTCATACAGTGACCTATTACCCCCTTTGACCCATTAAACAATGACATATGTCGCCAGAGGTCCTCAGACTCCTAGGAACATATTCGACTGGGTCATATAAGTCAAAGGAGGTCATAGGGTGACCTATGACCCCCTTTGACCCATTAGAGGATGACATATGTCCCTAGGGTTCCTAGGACCCCTAGGGATATATTCGAATCGTTAATATGGATCAAAGGGGGTCATAGGGTGACCTATGAACCCCTTTGACCTATTAACCAATGACATATGTCGCTAGTGGTCTTTGGACCCCTAGGAACATATTCGAATGGGTCATATGGGTCAAAGGGGCTCATAGGGTGACCTATGAACCCCTTTGACCAATTAAACGACAACATATGTCTCTAGGGGTCCTAGAACCCCTAGGGACATATTCGAATTATTCATATGGGTGAAATGGGGTCATAGGTCTATGACCCGCTTTGACCCATTAAATGATGACATATGTCTCTAACGGTCCTATAACCCCTTGGGACATATTCAAATCGTTTATGTGGGTCAAAGTGGGTGATAGGGTAACCTATGACACCCTTTGATCCATTAAACAACGACATATGTCCCTAGGGGTCTTAGGACCCCTAGGGACATATTCGAATCATTCATATGGGTCAAGGGGGGTCATAGGGTGACCTATGACCCCCTTTGACCCATTAAACAATGACATATGTCTCTATGGGTCCTATAACCCCTAGGAACATATTCGAATCATTCATATGGGTCAAAGGGGGTCATACGGTGACCTATGACACCCTTTCACCCATTAAATGACGACATATGTTCTTAGGGGTCTTGGGACCACTAAGGACATATTCGAATTGTTCATATGGGTTAAATGGGGTGATAGGGTGCCCTATGACACCATTTGACCCATTAAACGATGACATATGTTCGTAAGGGTCCAAGGGACATATTTGAATTGGCCACATGGGTCACCCTATGACCCCCTTTGACCCATTAAACGATGACATATGTCCCTAGGGGTCCTAAGACCCCTAAGGACATATTTGAATCGTTCATATGGGTCAAAGGGGGTCATAGGGTGCCTTATGACACCCTTTGACCCATTAAACAATGACATATGTCCCTAGGGGTCCTAGGACCCATAGGGACATATTTGAATCATTCATATGGGTCAAAGAGGGTCATAGGGTGACCTATGACCCCCTTTGACCCATTAAATAATGACATATGTCGCTAGAGGTCCTCAGAACCTTAGGAATATATTTGAATGGGTCATATGGGTCAAAGGGGGTCATAGGGTGACCTATGACCCCTTTTGACCCATTAAATGATGACATATATCTCTAGGGGTCTTGGAACCCCTAAGGACATATTCGAATTGTTCATATGGGTCAAACGGGGTCATAGGGTGACCTATGACCCCCTTTGACCCATTAAATGATGACATATTTCTCTAGGGGTCCTATAACCCCTAGGGACATATTCAAATCGTTCATATAAGTCAAAAGGGTTCATAGTGTGACCTATGACACCTTTTGACCCATTAAATGATGACATATGTTCCTAGGGGTCTTAGGACCCCTAGGGACATATTCGAATCATTCATATGGGTCAAATGGGGTCAGAGGGTGACCTATGACCCCCTTTGACCCATTAAACGATGACATATGTCTCTAAGGGTCCTATAACCCCTAGGGACATATTCAAATCGTTTATATGGATCAAAAGGGGTCACAGAGTGACCTATGACACGCTTTGACCCATTAAATGACGAGATATGTCCTTAGGGTTCCTCAGACCCCTAAGGACATATTTGAATTGTTCATATGGGTCAAAGGGGGTCATAGGGTGCCTTATGATCCCCTTTGACCTATTAAATGATGACATATGTCTCTAATGGTCGTAGGGATATATTTGAATGGGCCATATGGGTGAAAGAGGGTCATAGGGTGACTTACGACTGCCTTTGACCCATTAAACGATGACATGTTCGTAGGGGTCCTAAGTCTCCTAGGGACATGTTTGAATCGTTTATATGGGTCAAAGGGGGTCATAGGGTGCCTTATGACACCCTTTGACCCATTAAACAATGACATATGTTCCTAGGGGTCCTAGGACCCATAGGGACATATTTGAATCGTTCATATGGGTCAAAGGGTGTCATAGGGTGACCTATGACCCCCTTTGACCCATTAAATGATGATATATGTCCCTAGGAGTTCTAGGACCCCTAGAGACATATTCGAATGGGTAAAATGGGTCAAAGGAGGTCATAGGGTGACCTATGACTCTCTTTGACCCATTAAACGACAACATATGTCTGTAGGGGTCCTAGAACCCCTAGGGACATATTCGAATGGGTAATATGGGTGAAAGGGGGTCATAGGGTGACCTATGACCCTCTTTGACCCATTAAACGACAACATATGTTGTTAGGGGTCCTTGGACCCCTAGGAACATATTAGAATGGGTCAAAGGGGGTCATAGGGTGACCTACTACCCCATTTGACCCATTAAATGATGACATATGTCTCTAGGGGTTGGGGTTTAAAAGTTATCTGCATTTTAGTAGAAGGTGGTCTAAAAAGACTTGTTTCCTAGACCCTTCCACAAATGCATTCCTAACTTGCATTCCCACCAGTGGCACCCTCTAAAACTAAGGGATATACAAGTTAGGAGACTCAGAAACATAATGCCAGAGGTTGGAGGCCTAGAGAGAAGGGCAACTATTTTTCCAAGTCGGCTCTAGGTCGAGCAAGCCCATGTGCTTGACCAATTTTTGCAAGGTAATTGGTGACAGTCATGGTTGCAAGCACTTCTAATCAGTTTGAGTGCTGGAGTTGGATGCATTGACTGTGTTGGAGATTTCCTTAAGTGTTTTGGGTCTTGGGAACCCACCTTGCCCATTCTTCCTTGAAGCCCTAGCCTAACTTGATCAACTAGGCCTAGGTACGAAGAAGCAATTTGGAGGGTGTTGGAGCAAGATCAGCCCAAAAGCTTTTGGATTCTTAGTAGGTTCCAAGAAGGGTTTTTGGACCTATGGAGAAGTCCCTATTCTATTAAGGGATACTAGGAGAAAAGTGCAAAGAAGCTAATTGGAAGGCTACAAGGTTTGTAGGCCTAGAAGTGCAAAGGTGTGTTGGGAGTTTGGTGGAACCAAACAAATTGATGAGTTTGGGTTGGAATAGTATGTCCATGATTGTCTCCATTTCTGGTGACAAATGGTGAGGCTTTTGAAGTGGGATTGCCTTGTTTGGCTTGGAGGTTGAGTATACCTGGAGTGGGTAAGAGGACTTGTGAGAAGTCCTAGAATCCTAAGTTGGATTGTGACAACCATTTATTGGCTTGTGGAAGGTAGTTGCTAGAGACTCTGCATCAAAAGGGGATTGAATAAGATTTCAAATTAGGAGAGAATGAAGACCATGGTGAGAAATCAATTCTTGCCATCTGATTTAGCAATCCAAATTTAAAGATAAGAAGGAACAATTTGAAATAGAGGGATATGGATGTCATGTCCTATACTGAGAAATTCCATACCCTGAGTATTAGGGGAGGACTGGAAGATGAATATGAGAAGGTGGCTAGATACATTAATGGCCTTGAGTACAATATTCAAGATGAAATAGGATTGAATGTACCAAGGAAACTTGGAGAATGTTTTCAGTTGGCAATCCGGGCAGAGGAGAAGTTGAAAAGAAAGAATGAGAGGCAAGAAAATCAGAGAGGAGGTGGAACAATGAGAGGAAGAGGTGTAAGAAGTCAGTTTGACACTTTAAAAAATCAAGATAGAGATAAAGGAAAAGAGATTACATCTGAGACAAGAGGAAGTTTCAAGGGAGGAAGATTTGGAAGTGGAAGAGGTAATAGTGTTTTCACAGGTAAATGCTTCACATGTGGAGGAGTAGGCAATCAATCCTACAAGTGCCCTAGGAAAGGTGTGGATTTCAGGAAGGAGGAGAGGAGAGTCACCTTGACCCAAGGAGAAGAGGAAGAAAGGAAGTACGATAATGCAGACCCTAAACTTGAAGGAGAATCTTTGATGGTGAGAAGAGGACCACAAATGCATCAGCAAAAGGAGACCAGACCATCCATTTTCATGACAAATTTCATGAGCCATGGTAGGATTTGTAAGATGATAATAGACTCTAGTTCCTTTGATGATTTAGTGTCTTATGAAATGGTAAATAAACTAGGATTGAACAAGTATCCTATTGATAGACCATATAGGGCATTTTGGGTCAGTGATGCATAAAATATTGTTGTAAGGGAGCAAGAAATAGTGGATTTCTCTATAGGAGAATATAAAAGATCAAGCTATATGTGATCACATTCTAATGACATGCTGCCATGTAATCCTTGGAAGGCCTTGGCAAGCCTCAAGGAATACTATTCATTTTGGCTCATTAAATGTTTATATAGTACACAAAGATGGTGTGAAGTTTAAGCTAAATCCTTTGACTGGTCATGATGAGGAAAGAGTTATTTGTTTTGGCAAGAAAGAGTTTGTGGACTTGCAGGAGCAGAGGGAGAGTAAACATGATATGACAGATCTACCACTGAAGCCATCTCTTTTGGTTATGAAGGATGAGATTGTTCAAGACAAAACACATAATTCTACTTACAAGCAGACAGTGACAACAAAAGGAGTGATGATAGGAATAGTATGGTGTCCTTTGGTGACGAGAGTGAACAAAGAAGTGAACATATCCATGGAGGATGAGAGACAGGGTTAGCATGACCTAAGACAACAAGTTATTCAGCCTTTGTCAAGGATAAAACATGATTGTTCACAATCAGCAGGTAATAAGGTTACCATGACTGGTAACAAGGATCCAATGCTTTTTGTTTCTAATGATTTGTATGCAGGTGTGTAGGGTAATACATTGTAGGTGCAAAGTTGCAAACATCCCTCTAGAAGGATGGGAGGAAAGAAGATAGTACCCCTTAACTCTTGGGACAAGAGTTTCTTTGAAGGTGGGGTGTTTGGTGTAGGGGCACCTATTAAATCATCTAAGAGAGCCTTGGACTAGATGAAGATAGAGGATCAAAGACATCATTGATTGTTAATTGGGATATATTAAAACCAATAATAGAATTATGTAATAAACAATGTACTTTGAAAGACAAAAGTCATAAAAGTCCTAGTAAGGACCTAAGGGCTACATGATGTAAAATGGCCAAAAGAGCCATATGGGGTAGTCTTAGGATAGTTTCATACTTAGTTGCATTTAATAAATCCATATGACCAATTTTGAGTCAATGGAATAGTTTAGAAAGTTAGGGAATGCATAAAAACTATAGTTTGAAATTTGAATTTTAAATTCAAACAGTCATATTAGTTTTGGAGGGAAAGTAGTAATTTGGTATTTGTTTGATTAAATAAACCTTTGTAACCAACTTGGTCGGTTGGACAGGTGCATATAAGCCAATTTAAGTTGTAATGAACATATGCAAGACATGAATCATTATTGGTACGAAAAAAATCATAGGAATTGTATAGAACAACAATCATACTTTCCTCTGCATCAGTAAAATAAATAAAAAATAAATGATACTTATACATACAATGGGGCTCTCTGTGCGAATGAAAATCCTTGATGATCTAGGACACCGAATCTGTACAGGCTCATCGCCAGTAGCCACACCCTATATACAATAAATAATGTAATTAAATGAGATTACCACAAACATTTTACAAGAATGCATCAATATTTAATCAATTAGAAAACATCTAATTACCTTTCCTTTGTCAATGCATGTTAGCTCACCCCCCGCACTTTGTCCCCCTAGGGTAGGTGGTATCTGCAAGATAAAAGAAAGATTAGCAACCATATATGCTACAATATCAAATAGAAAAAAAAAATGCGAACACAACATAATGTACCATAGATGTCTCAAGGCCAAATGAAATGGACAAGAGTGTAGCATCATCTATCTGTCTAAGCTCCTCCTTGGTCATCAACTAAACGTGAATGAAGATCACATACATGTAAAAGTCAGTATAGCTTAAAAATTAAAATTACTCTATTATAAAAAATAACTTTAAATCACATATGTCATAAAAAAAAAATGTATACACATACCGACACCGAAGGAGTCCATGCGTCTACATTCCCCTCCTCTCTCGCATCAGGGTCTGTAGCCTCTGCACGTGCATCTGGTGTATCCTCGTCTAATACAAAATGATACTCAAGAAGATCACCTATGGGACCTAGGAAAATATTCTTTCATGTAATGCAAGTGTGAGGCACACAAATGTGTGATGAGCTAGCCGATGATGAATTGGCACCAACATCATCAACACGAGGAGGCAATACTGACCTAGCCTGAGATATCATTAGGCTACTCAGCCTATGAATGGCTCTGATGGTCAGAGAGCTAGCCTCTGCCATAATATCTAGATGCTGCACTTGAGGAGGGGGGGGGAGATATTAGGGGGCGGGACAAAAGTGCCAAGTTTCTTCCACTGGGAAGAGGGTCTATCCTGAGGAGCTCCTAGTCCTAAGCCCATGTTGGGCTTCATGCTCCAATAGTTCACTTTAAGTTTCAACACAAATTCTGCATATAATTTTCTAAGGAAATAAAATGGTATGTCTAAATTGCCATGTGGAGGGATATCAAAGACCATCCACCAACGGTCCCAAAGATTTGCACGTATGGCATCATTTGTGCACCATTTAATTGATAGTTTGGTTTTTTTTGGGTCAACTGGTATACCCATTTTTGGGTTAGCAAAAAGGCTAGCTAAATCGCCTTTGGTTATGTTGAGGGTCACGACCTCATCATAATCCAAACTATCATCAAACATCTGGTACATTTCATCACGCTAATGAAGAGTGGCATTTTGTTGGTTTGTAAGGGTTTCAATGTTATCCACTATGGTGTTTAACGTGGATAACATAGGAGCTAGTGCAGGTACATTATTGTATGTTCTATGCAAACCTCTCAACTCAGTGAGATTTTCATTTATCAAATCCTCGATTCAAGGAGGGTTTTGAGGAGGTAGAGGATCATTTGGTGGAGGGTTTTGTGGGGATACTGGATCGTTTGGTGGTGGGTTACAAGGAATATTATTCCCTGCCTCAGTGTCATCATTTTGATCAGCCATTCCTATTGAATTGCAAAACGTAATATATATTAAAAAAAATCTAAATTTTAACCATTTTTGTCAAAAGAACCCTCGATTCAACTAAAACAAACAAAATCATGTTAAAATCTATTTAATTTAGGTTAAAAATGAGTCGGGAGGGGGGGGGGGGTGGGGGGGGGGGGAACATACCTGGTATCTGATATCCAATCTCGTATCTGATATCCAATTCACTATGGCAATACTGGCCCCAAATTCGTGTAAAATGAAGGCCCGCGAGTCTGTGATTTTATTTAATCTGATGTATAGGTATCGAATATCCGATACTATATCCGATATGGCACAATAACATAAAATGAGTACAATATATATAATATAACATATAATATATAATATATATTACATTTTATATATTTTTATATTATATTTTATATTTATTATATTAATTTACTATATATTATAATATAAAATATTATATTATATAATAATATTATTATTGTATTATATTATTATAATTTATAATATATTATACTTTTTTATTATATATTATATTATAAGATATTACTTTTTATTATTATATTATATCCTATATATATTATATTACATTACTATATATTATAATATATGAAATATTATATTATATTATTATAATATAATATGTTATTATAATATAATACATTATAATATTATTATTATAGTATAGTATTATACGATTATAATATAATAATATTATTATTATATTATAGTATAATAATTATTATAATAATATTATTATTATACTATAATATAATAATTATTTAATAGTATGATATATTATTTAATATTATTATTAGTATTTAATATGATATTATTATTATATCTTATTATTATTTAATAATAATATATTAAATAATAATAATATTGAATAATATATCATACTATTATATGATTATAATTATTAGTCGGATATTTGATTTAAAATCGGATATCCGATAAGGCTCGGCTTAACCTTCCAGGTTTGGTTCCTAGATAGGTAAAAAAAAGTCAGAGCAGATTTTGAAGTGCTTTTAGGCGTCTTCAAACTCTTTTTTTTTTCACATCGCCACTTTTTGGCACACCATGATCCTGCACATACCCGGCAAAGGGAATTTACAATATGCATGCAAAAATATTCCAAGTAAAATAGAGAAGGACTAACCCTAAGAAAGATTACAAAATTTTTCTTTATAGTTCAAGCATAAGTTAGATAGCTCTTGTCCTAAGAAGAAGCACAACTACCACCATTAAGATGACAGAGAGAAATCATACAAATCAAGAAGATTTGATCTTGGTATACATCTAGATGCAAGAAAATCATCAAAACCCTGATTGGAAGAAACCCTAAAATGATAGAAATGGTGCCTTCAATGCAGAATGGAGAAAAAAGGGCAACCTAGATAGTCAGATAGAAAGCTTAGCCATAAATGTGCATGGGGGAAACTATAGAGTGGTTGCAATCGATCAAAATATCATATTTTCTATTGAATGTTGCTTCCTTCCAGCCTTTTGATGCATCAAAACCTCAAAAAATCAGCAAGTTGATGAAGAAGCTCATAGAATCTACCATGTATTATTTCTTTTTGTCACCATGTGAGGTCCTCAAGTGTTGACCACCATATTTACCTTCACTGCACCACCTTTCAACTTAACTGAGAGTGCCTCATGAAACTATCATTGCTAGCTATTTAACTTCCACTTGGGCCTGAAAGGACACATGTTTGCAAGGTACTTTCCCATATTATCTAATTTCCTTGCATCTTCAAAATGTGGCCAAGTGACGATCATTGATATCATAAGATCAATGATAAAAAAACCTTTGTTATTATTGTGCATGCCCTTAAAACTTCTAGGCCCACTGAATACTTGGCATCCACCTCAGCATCCATGTAAACTACTAGAAAATTAGCATGAAGAAAATGACACAAATTCCACCTCAACAACTACCTGGAATTATTTTCAACAATCATGGTCCACATGGAAGGATGGACCCATGTGTACATATGGCACGATGTTGTTTCCTTGTATTCCTTAAAAACCTTGTAATTTCATAATGTGGGGAAGTGATAACCATTGATCATCACAATATTGACAGTCGTGCAAGATCCTCGTCATGACTCTGCCTAGTCATCATCCTTGTCCAATGAAATGAGTCCAAACTTCCAATGTGTGCCAACGTTCTTTGAAAATTGCCCAACTATTCTAACAAGTTTTACTTTTGCAGCTTTGATAGCAAAGGGCCCACCAAAATCCATGTGGCGGCAAGCTACTTGCCCTCTTTCCTTAAAATCCTTGCATGTTGATAAAGAGAAAATGTACTCATTTTTTTATCTTTGGAGATCTAATGGGGAAGGAAAAAACTAGGAACATGCAGCCCATACTGCATACAATGTAAAAAATTTAGCCAATCAGGACTTTTCTGTATGCCAATTCGACCTAACATCTTTCCTACCCTACCTCTAGCCTACATGAGAATATGACCAAAATGACACATGGTACATTGTTAGTTTCCTACATTGGTTAAAATTCAAGCAATGGTAGAATGCGGGAAAATGACTATCATAGATCTATGCAAAATATGAGAGTAAAGAAAGTTGGGAGGGGCAAGAAATAAACTTGAGCTTATACGGAAATACAATAAGGTTTTTTATTTCATTTATTTCATATTTCCATTAGCATTATTCAATATTAAAAGTGGGATGACTGTTGGGTGGTCTATGGCATTTAAATTAAAATATTTGACTGGTAGGTAAATATGGTTGACATTTCTGGTGACTTAGAGGGTATGCAAGCCTATTATGCATTAGATCAGTGACCTAAAGCATCCATTGGGCTATAGAGTCATAAAAATCATGAATCCTATTGTATTGTGAAAACCTAACCCTACCTCCAAAACAAGAGCTCTATAACTGAAACTAAGAATCAAAAATCCTCTACAACTTCAAAATTTTGGCTATCTCCAAAAGACAACTTGTGTTTGGCACTTCTTAGAAAATAGGAAAAAATTGAAAACAAAACTACTCTACTATGTACATGATTTACATATATGCAAGGTTAAACAAACCTATTGACTAGTTTTTTGAAGTAGTTTCCCTTCCTCACCAGTTGATTTCTTCTTCTATGCACATGGGCAACTAAAAATAACAACAAGAGTGAAAACATACTGCTACATGGAATATCTCCTTCCCAACACTAAGAAAAATGAATCTCTCTAGCACTAAGATGTTTTCATGTGGAACAAAACATAATTTCTCCTCCTTGTTTTTTTCTTCCTTATGCTCTTCAATGAGCATGAGTGGAGGAACATGTTGATTTGTTGTAAATCTAGATGCCTAATGGGGCATCCTCTTGATGGTGTAGGGCCAAAGGAATCATCCTTGATTGTATTGTGCTCCAGAGTGAGGGTATCCAACTAGTTTAGAAGTGGCTCCTCCTCTTCTTGTGAAGAAATAAGCTCCACCTTGTCTTCATTTTTTTCATGATCAACCTCCTCTAGAGCTACTAGTATAGTGTGACTTTCCACTTGTTTTTTTTGTGGAACATGCTCTTCATATATAGGAGATGATGATTCAACATATATGGAAGAGCATATAACATCCAACTCATCCAAAATATCATCCTCATCATTGATCTCCTCCATTACAGTTGTAAAGATATGCATAGGTTGAGGAGTAACCTCATGTAGGTTGGCATATTCCACATCAAGGATAGAGCTATCCTTGGGGTTGTCTTCCGTAATTACCAAATCATGGAGGACTACATGCTATAGCAAATGATCTACTTCCCTTTTCAATACAAGATCCTTGTTCTCTTCCAAAGGCTCAAAAGCCATATGTTTTCCTCGAGAGCAGGAACATCCCTTTCTTCCTTTTTTTCCTCAATAAAGGAGGGAAGCTCTTCAAATAAGAGGATGGGATCCTCTTTGTTCTTTTCAATGGATACCTACTTGCTCTCCTTAGTAGGCTACAACTCCTCCCATGTCAACTTTGTGGGCTTGGATTCACCTCTCAAAAGCTCTTTATATTTCCCATTAGGAGTCCATACAACCGGTCCACCATTGAAGAGTAAAATAGTGATGGATAGTAAAGGCTCATGACCAAGCTAGTTTTCTCGTACAAGGAGTGGAGAAGTTGCAAGAACAAGATCTTGTGATAGAGAGGGTTTTTTGAAGCTTGGGATAACATATGTTGGAGAAGAGGTTGCCTCTTCTTCCTTGTTCTAAAAATTAGCTAACTGTAGCCTCATTTCCTCCTCTTTTGTAGTAGCAACTTTCCTTGCAAGGTTCTCTCCAAATGCCTCTATCTCTCTATCTTCTTCTTCTTGTTAGAAATAATCCTTGTAGTCCATCTCCTCCTACTGTCTCTCAAGATCTTGTTGCCTTGTAATCTCACCAAGCTTCTTATCGAGGTCCAAAACTTTCTCATGGTTCTCATCCAACTTCTTATCCCATGCATCCATTCTCCTTTAGTATTCTAACAAAATATCTTTAAGCTCTTTAAATGAGGATATTAGAATTGATGGAGTAAGGGTAGGGGAAGAGTAATAATTCTAAACAAAAGGACTAAAAACATCTTGTAGATGAGATTGAACTTGGCAATGTGAGGGCTGAGGAAAAGTACTATCATGATATGGGGGGAAATAGTAGCGATTTCTATGAAATGGGTCCATGATCAAAGCTTCATAAAAAACTACAAACTCATAGAAAATCCTAAAAATCACAAAGATCAAGGATGATCTTTACATACCAATATTGTGTCTCTATGAAACTAGTAAAAGTGCACTAGAGTCACCATGGTGTTTAATGAAATGCCTCCAAAGGTTGATTTCACTAAAGATAATACCCAAATTCTCTATGTATCAAGATCAACTAGCTAACCTACCAACTTATGTAGTTGAATTATTTTGTCCCATCGAGCATGCCAAAAGTTGTGGTATCACCAGTGGAGGTTTTGGAAATTGATTTGAATCTTTTAATATGAGTCCCACTAGGCATGCCAAAAACTATTGACACAAAAGCTTACACCCTTTCCTAATGAAATGCATCTTAGGTAGCCCTATGTAGCATGAAAAAATCCTCCAAGCTATGGAACTTGAAATGTGAGATTGAGTCTCTGGAGCAGGTCGACTTCCTTTCCTATCAAGATGCACCTAACTACACTTGGAGAGGAAAAGGAAGAAGGAATGCATGAAGTAAATCTACCTAATATAACCTAATGGGTGATGCACCAAAATAGAGTGTTTGATCCTATCTTTACCTATACATGTGTAACTAACTATCATGACACCAAAAAGCTATACAAATTTAGGCTTTCTTAAACCCAACAATCACATATAGAGTAGACAACAAAAATGAATGAAACAAGGAAGAAAATAGTTCATTTATATATCATTCATAGGCCAAAAGAGATATATTCATGCAAATTGCAAATAGCTACAAAACATTGAAGAGAGGAAAATAGATCTTGCATGGTACACCAATGGGTGAAAGAGATAAGGAAAAATATAATGAATAGTTCAAAGGAAAAGGGAATTTATAATGTGCATGCCAAAACATGCCAAGGAAAATAGAGAAGAACCAATCCTAAGAAAGATTACAAAATATTCCTTTATAGTTTAGGCATAACTCAGATAGCTTCTACCCTAAGGAAGCGCACAACTACCACTATTAAGATTGCAAAGAGAAATCATACATATCAAGAAGATTTGATCTTGGTGTTAGAATTCTTTAGAATAACTGAGAGGGGGGTGAATCAGTTATTAAAGGTCCAATAATGTCCAATCCAAATTTTCTAATAAAACAGGGGTGAATCAGAAGTACTATCCTTTTTACTTTCTTATCATGCATGCAATTAAACATTAAACAATCATGAAAAGTAAACATGCATCACACCATAACACAAAGGATTTTGGTAACCCAGAAACCCTCCAGGAATAAGAAGGTAAAACTGGGGTGGGGATGACACCCACAAAATAATTGCGCAATTGATTTTGACCACTTCCAATGGTTTGCCCTGTTAAAGGCCTGCCTTGTTAAAGGCCTGCCTTGTTAAAGGCTACAACACACTGTTAAATGTGACCCTATTAAAAGATTTCTACACCCTGTTAGGAGTGTGCCTTGTTAGAGGCCTTAAGAATATTCAACTTAGAATTTCACCCTGTTAAAGGATTTACATGGAGCTGTTAGGCCCACCAAAGTCCATGGGATTTACAGTCACCTTCTCAAAAGAATCTTTTATCCCTCTCTAAGGATCTCCTATCCTTCTCCTAAGGATCTCTTATCCTTCTCCTATGGATCTTCTATCCTTTTCCTGAGGCATATCCACCTAGCTATTAAACTAATCTAACAATGTAGGATTTTAATGTCTAATACAATGGTAAGAAAGTATTAGAAAGGTTTTCACCTGATAAAAAAATGTAACTCTAACCTGGGTATGTGTAGGATAATGGTGTGCCAAAAAGTGGCGATGTGAAAAAAATGGAGTTTGAACATGTCTAAAAGCGCTTCAAAATCCACTCTAACCTTTTTCCACCTATCCAGGTACCAAGCCTAGAAGGAAAGGCTGAGCCTTATCGGATATCTGATCTAATATCAGATATTTGATTTAACATCGGATATTCGATATTCATATGAAATTATTATTATAATAATATAATGATATAAAAACATTACATTATAACAGTATAATACATTATAATATAATATTGTTATTAGATATCTAATATAATATAATAATAATAATAATAATTATACTATAATATAATAATAATATTATTATTATATTATAATTTATAATATAATATTGTTATTAAATATATAACATAATATTATAATAACAATAATTATTATACTATAATATAATATTATTATTATTATATTATAATCGTATAATATTATACTATAATAATAATATTATATTATAATAATATAATATAATATAATATAATATACTAATAATATAATAATATAATATAATATTTTATATTATAATATATATTAATGTAATATAATATATATAAAATATAAAATATTATATAATATAATATTTCAAAGCTATATGTTATATATCTTATATATAAAATATAGCGGGCGATTAGATATCCAAGTCAATATCGGATATCCAATACCTGTGGCATCACATTTTAAAAAAAGAACAGACTCGCGAGCCCTTATTTCTCACATTTTGGGGCCAATATCGATGCATGACTGGATATCAGTTATAAAATCGGATATCGGATATTAAGGTATGGTTTTTTTTTTTTTTTAACTAATTTTTAATCTAAATTTGATAGATTTTAGCATGATTTTGTTTGTTTTAGTTGAATCTAGGGGTTTTTTGAAAAAAAATGTTAAAATTAAGGTTTTTTTTAATATATATTACGTTTTGCAATTCAATAGGAATGGCTGATCAGAATGATGACAATGAGGCAGGGAATAATATTCCTTGTAACCCCCCACCAAATGATCCAGTACCCCCACAAAATCGTCCACCAAACGATCCTCTACCCCCTCAAAACCCTCCTCGAATCGAGGATTTGATAAATGAAAATCTCATCTAGTTGAGAGGTTTGCATAGAACATATAATAATGTACCCGCATTGGCTCCTATGTTATCCACGTTAAACACCATAGTGGATAACATTGAAACCCTTACAAACCAACAAAATGCCACTCTTCATTGGCATGATCAAATGCACGAGATGTTTGATGATGGTTTGGATTATGATGAGGTTGCAGCCCTCAACATAAGCAAAGATAATTTGGCCAACCTTTTTGCGGACCCAAAAACGAGTTTACTAGTTGACCCAAAAAAATCCAAACTATTGATTAAATGGTGCACAAATGATACCATATGTGAAAACTTTTGGGATCGTTGGTGGATGGTCTTTGATATCCCTCCACATGGAAATTTAGACATACCATTTTATTTCCTTAGAAAATTATATGTTGAATTTGTGTTGAAACTTAAAGTGAACTATTGGAGCATGAAGTCGAACATGGGCTTAGGACTAGGAGCTCCTTAGGATAGACCCTCTTCCCAGCGGAAGAAAGCTGACACTTTTGTCCCCCACACTGATATCTCACCTCCTCCTTGAGTACAACATCCAGATATTATGATAGAGGCTAGCTCTCAGACTATCAGAGCCATTCATAGGCTAAGTAGCCTAATGCTATCTCAGGCTAGGTCAATCCTGCCTCCTCGTGTTGATGATGCTAGTGCCAGTTCATCATCGGCTAGCTCATCACATGTTTGTGTGCCTCACACTTGCATTACGTGCAAGAATATTTGCTTGGGTCCCATAGGCGATCTTCCTAAGTATCATTTTGTATTAGACGAGGATACACTAGACACACATGCAGAGGCTACAGACACTGATGCGAGAGAGGAGGGGAATGCAGAGGCATGGAATCCTTCGGTGTCGGTACATGTATATATATTTTTGTTATGAAATCTATGATTTAAAGTTAGTTTTTATAATAGAGTAATTTTAATTTTTAATCCATATTGACTTTTATATGTATGTGATCTTCATTCACGTTTAGTTGATGACTGAGGAGGACCTCAGATAGATTGATGATGCCATGCTCTCATCCATTTCATTTGGCCTTGAGACATCTATGGTACATTATGTTGTGTTCGCATTTTTTTTTCTATTTGATATTGTAGCATATATGGTTGCTAATCTTTCTTTTATCTTGCAGGTAGCACTTATCCCGGAGGGACAAAGTGCGGAGGGTGAGCCATCATGCATTGACAAAGGAAAGGTAATTAGGCACTTTCTATTTGATTAAATATTGATGCATTCCTATAAAATGTTTACGATAATCCCATTTAATTACATTCTTTATTGTATATAGCGTGTCGCTACTAGTGATGAGCCTGTACAAATTTCGCGTTGTAGACCATCAGGGATTTCCATTCGCATTGAGAGCCCCATTGTATGTATAAGTATCATTTATTTTTTATTATCCTTATCTTCATAAATAAATTCAAAACTGATTTCCGTGATATTAACAACTACTATTTTGTATCTCATAGGAGACTCCTAGTGCACAGGGGGTCCGACGGGAGAGTTATGTAGATTTGATGATGCGACCACTCACTCCTGAGGAGGAGCCTACAATAGTAAGTTGTAGTTTGAATTCATGATTAAATATGTTATAAATTTAGCATGCTATGAATTATAATGTTATAGTTTAAATTGTAGATTCATCTGACAAAGGTATTGGAACATATATAGCCCACAATCAGAGAGGTACTAGCATTGCTGAGGGCATACGAGAGGACTCCTGACTGGCGCAAGAGGTCGACGAGAGAGGTATTTATTATAAAATTTTGATAGTATTAATCTCCATTACAAAAAAGATCATTATTCATTTGAGTAATTCAATGTTAGATATGTAGAATCATATAAATTTAGTAGTCTAACTTTGGGTTTTCCTTTTTTGTTTATGTAGGAGGCATCCGATCCACCTAGTGCAGCGAAGAGGCTACATTTTGATCATCCACCAGCACCCTAGGATAGTATAGTTGTCGTAGGATGCATCATGAGACATTTTGAGATGGCATATGCCACATTGTATACAGAAACATTGATATTATATACATTCTGATAGCATGATCAGCCACATTTTGTATACGGATCTATGTATTTTGATATATATTTGAGTACTTTGTCTATGGATACATGATCTTTGATATATATTTGTGTAAAATTTTGTCTATGGATACATGTATTTTTATATATATTTTTGTCATTTATGTGCACAATGATATACATATTAATTTAGTATCTAGTATTGTTCAATTTATCATGGATCATGTCTCATGCCCTAAATTTTACTAGTAAAAACACAACAATTTTTTTTTTTTGTAGTTTATGAAGTCGCATAAGAAATTACATATTGTAAAACAAGGTTATCATTGAATAGGAGTTCAAGACTCATGTGGATAGTGTCATCCGATTGTAACATTTTAATCACATGTGGTTTTCAAATAGATTGGATGATAGTCTAGTTCAAGTTAGCATCACGAGTAAAAAGAGCAAGTTCAAGATAAAACACTCATAAATTAGTGAGGTAATTCATATCCTAACAAGCCTCTGATACTAATATTGTATTAAGGTTTTTTGGTTGTATCATATGGACTAGGTTGTGATTCTAGCATGTAAGGGAAGAGGATCAGAATTACTTATTATCCTCATTACCAATGTACACACATTCATTAATCATTACAATATATATTAATGTGACAATTACTATATGGTGTGGAAGTGTAGTATATCTTAATCGATTAAACACACATATCTAGAGAATTTAGATTTAGTACTCATCACATGAGCACACTTAGTCAAATAAGAAAATGTACACTTATCTACCACACTATATCGGATCTAACCATTGGAAATTAGAAAAGATATGCCCAAAAGGTAGATTTGAAGTCTACATGATGGAGAAGGGGCCACTTGTATTGATAGTATCCATCATTCAACACATACTATACACAATTTATGGAAAAAACAATTTGTTTTATGTGCCAAACATGTATCATGTGCTTGCATCCATATCTTACTAGTTACAGGTCCTCTCAAAGATTGGACCAATATTGAGTCATTTTCTCCCTCTTTACTCTATTTAGTCATCCTTGTGCATTCTATCAACATTGCTTCCTCACCAAACTAGCACTCACTACAATTTCCTAAACACAAAAATTACTATTTCAATACATAAATTAAACTCACTCTAACAAAAGACAATTACTAACTATCTAGCTCATCAACTACTAACTAATCTAGCTACATTGCCATGCTTTTACATTTACTATTTTAATTTCTATAATTACTATACTATTACATTTACTTTTTACATTATTACATCTAATTATTCACCATAAGCTTACTTTCTCACTATCAATATCACTATTATCAAAGCATGTTAAGATTCAAAGTAGTTTCATAGTACGAATTAGTAAGCACATAAAATGAGAAACTCTTAGTAAGTCTAAGGGCCAATTCAAAGTACTTAGCTCAATAATAATTCACGATCAGTATTTAAACACATCCTATTACATCATCGTATTGAGTGTGTCAATTTAAATTTGTTAGATAAATTATTTATGCAAGGATTAGGTGCAAGCGTATAAATAAGGTTTGTATATAACATACCTTGTCATTCTGACATATATGTATTCATCATTTCATGCAACTAATGTAGTAAAATGTGGTGTACATGAATCATATTATCATTAATTATACATAGGGTACATGAGCTAACGAGCTACCTCTAATGACATGCCTATTGACCCTTATTACATACTAGCTAACTAATGCTTTTTTCCTACACTACATTTTCAAATTAGTATATATATTCTATCGACTTTGATATTCTATTAATATCTTCAATCGAATCCACAACATTCATTATCTAACTAACATTCCCTCAAGCCAAATATAAAATTCACTTGACATTAAATCCAAAATCTACATAGGTTTGTCATGCATTTAATTCTATATAGTAACTCTTATCTATCAATGTGCTTTATTGACTAGATAAAACTAGATTTGAGTTATTATTTTAATCCACCATCCATCCTTATCCTTGATTCTCTAATCCCATCATCTCGACAACTTACTTCATATTAACCCTATTATATCTACATCCAACTATCCTAATTTACAGTCTTAACACTAATTTAATGAATCCCTCCATACTTAACATCATGTTCAATTATATATGCATTCTCATAAACTTATCATTTAATTTATTTTCCTATATTGAGCTTTTCCATTACCATATGGTTTGATTGTTACATGTTTCTAAATGAATCCCTTGATATAAACATTACCCTTAAACTAAGCTCAAATACAGTAAGTGTCATTATCCTCTACTCAAGACTTGAAATGATTAAATAATTATCTAATAAAAATAAAAAATAAATCTAAAGGGTGAATCTCCTATCTATATTAAATCCTCATCATTCCCTAAATCTTACCAAGGCCACATTTCTTCCTACACATGGTCCCCATAAGGTCCCATGTGGGTCATGTGCATAATTTTGACTAATCCAAGCCTTAGGACATCTTTTTCCCATCCCTCCAATCAGCAATCCTAATATGAACAAGTCATATTAAATGTCAACTTGACATTCTCCTAAGTAAAAATCCCTTGGGATTGCTATTCCACTCCCCCTTAATTTCAAGTTGACTACCTATGCTTGGGAACACGTGACCACTGCTGCAAGAAATTTCAAGTTGACTACCTATGCTTGGGAACATGTGACTGCTGCTGCAAGGAGGGGACGACTAGTGCATAAGACAAGGATGTGACATAAACCCTTTCTCCTATGCACCCAAGTATATTAATGGGGATGAAACCCCTTTTCAAGGAGGCAAGCTCAAGGATAAAAGTTTTGACATGACATGTCAGAATGAATTTCAGATTTAACAATATGCCTTGGGGAGTGAAGATAAATTTTTGCATTATGATGGCCTAGGAAATGTTGGGGGCTACTCTAGAAGGGCAGTCAAGATCAATCTTGGCTTTTATTGAGTGCATGTGATATGAACATAAAATTTCCCTTCCAAATTATTGAGTGGATAACAAGATTGTAAGCTATCTACTAAGTTTTAAATTTATACAATCAATGGTATCACATAACATCTATGGATTGTTATTATCAACTAGTCATTTACAATACCACAAGGAGAAAACTTTCTTTCACATTTTCAAATGATAACAATGATGTCAAAGTAAATTTGTGACTCATACCAATGCTTTCATAATAATATAAACTCCAAATGAAACATGCATATACAACCTTATCAATTATTTCCTCTACACGTACATTAGGTAACAATGATACAATCTCCTTCCATCACAATGGGGCAACAAAAGGGACTTTTCAAAATCATAAGGAACATGAACATTGAAAGATATGGACAATGAGTAGCATGAACATTGTCCAACATGATCATTGAGAATGCGAACAAGCTGGTGAATCCTCCTTCACAAATGAGGGTACAATGTCAAGTTTTCTCATCCAACATCAATCTGCAAGATGATCATTCCAAGCCATTTCCATTGCTCTCTTGGACACAAATCTGCATATGTAACACAAAAAAATAACAAGGACCATGGGTTCTTTCCACCCAACCATAGGCCTCAAAGAGACCAACCCCATGCTAGGGAACAAGGCTCAAACTGGGATACACATACAATCTTTCAATGCATAAACATTACATTTCAAACTTGAACAATTTCCCCCCAAGATTATTTCACAATGGCTTCATAGATGGAACCATAAACATAGGGTGAAGGTGTGTTCTAAAATGGAGACTTGCCATACCAAACCATATCTGCAATAAATAATTTTCATGCCCTCTCGGGGCTATCATAATTCAACAAATTTCATGCCCTCTTAGGGCTATCATAAATCAACAACTTAATGCCCTCTCGGGGCCTCCATATTTCCTCCTCCAAACTCACTACCATTAGTTGTAACTCCTCAAACTTCCTTTCTACACCATACTTTCCTTATCACCCCCAACAAGATATGAATGGTTATGGCATACAATGGATAATACAACACCCATAATACAACAAGGAAATAGAGGAAATCCAAACCTCATACTCACAATACTCCAGAAAATACAACAAGATGCACAATGGTGTCACACTAATCTACATGGAATGAACACCATTCAAGCACTCACATGAATGCTACTCCACAATACAATGCAATGCATACTCCATTGATAAACTCTACACTTGCATATTTGCTTAACCATGCTAAAAGAGAGAAATGGAAAAGAAGCAAGTTTGAGATACCAACCTTGGTCCAAGCTAGGGTAAGGATAGTTGTAGTAGAGATCCCCTAATCTCCCTTCAAAACCTAACTATCTCTAAAATTAGAGAGTGGGTAGACACTCCACTAGTTTGGCCAAGACCCTCTAATAAAGCCTTCCCACTAACTTATTTTAGATAAAACACTAAGCCACTACTTCTTACAAACTTGTCTCCTCTAACGGTTCATTGATAGCCATCACAAGCTCTGAGTTATGACCCTCAAAATATCGACCTCGAAACACACTTAGAGCACCTTGGAGACTCCTTGATACAGGGTGGCTGCAAATGATGGATGGTCTCTGTGGCTGGAACAAGGCTATGACTAGGGTTCACCTGCCCATCCAAAGCTAATGGTACTGACGATTCGATGCCAAGATTAGTGGTTTCAAAGTTACGTTGTGGAGTACCTATGAACTGAGGCACACTGCAAGTTTTGGCATCAAGCGAGATCGCTGTGTCGAATCCAAACAGAATGTGATCTCTCAAAAATGAGATAGGTTATTTTAGGCCTTAGTATCACCATCTTGTAGCATTTGATAGTTCATTGATAGCCCTCACGAGCTTCAAGTTATGACCCTTGAAAGATCAACCTCAAAATGAACTTAGAGCACCTTGGGGACTCCTTGGTATGGGGTGGCTGCAAATGATGGATGGTCTCCATGGACGGAACAAGGGTGTGACTAGGGTTCACCCACCCATCTAGAGCTAATGGCACTGACAATTCAATGCCACGATCAGCGGTTTCAAAGTTACACTATGGTGCACCTATGAACTGAGGCACACTGCAAGTTTTGGCATCGAGCGAGATTGTTGAGCCGAATCCAAATGGAATGTGATCTCTCAAAAATGAGATAGGTTATTTTATGCCTCAACATCACCATCCTGGAGAATTTGACAGTTAATCGATAGCCCTCATGAGCTTTGAGTTATGAGCCTCAAAAGATCAACCTCGAAATGCACTTAGAGCACCTTGGAGACTTCTCAGTACGAGGTGGCCGCAAATGATGGATGGTCTCCATGGCTAGAAAAAGGGTGTGACTAGGGTTCACTTGCCAATCTAGAGCTAATGGAGCTGATGATTCGATGCCATGATCAGCAGTTTCAAAGTTACGCTGTGGTGCACCTATGAACTGAGGCACACTGCGAGTTTTGGCATCGAGCGAGATCACTATGCTGAATCCAAATGAAATGTAATCTCTCAAAAATGAGATAGCTTATTTTAGGACTCAACATCACTGTCCTATAGCATTTGACAGTTCATCGATAGCCCTCATGAGCTTCGAGTTATGACCCTCGAAAGATTGACCTCAAAATGCACTTAGAGCACCTTGGAGACTCCTCGGTATGGGGTGGCCACAAATGATGGATGGTCTCCGTGGCCAGAACAAGGGTGTGACTAGGGTTCAACCGCCCATCTAAAGCTAATGGCACTGACAATTCGATGCCACGATCAGCGGTTTTAAAGTTATGCTATGGTGCACCTATGAATTGAGACACATTGCGAGTTTTGGCATCGAGCAAGATCGCTGTGCCAAATCCAAACAAAATGTGATCTCTTGAAAATGAGATAGGTTATTTTAGGCCTCAATATCACCATCCTATAAAATTCAATAGTTTATTGATAGCTCTCATGAGCTTCGAGTTATGACCCTCAGAAGATCGACCTCAAAACACACTTAGAGAACCTTGGGGACTCCTCGGTACGGGGTGGCCACGAACGATAGAGGGTCTCCGTGGTTGGAACAAGGGTGTCACTAGGGTTAACCCACCCACCCGGAGCTAATGGCACTGATGATTCAAATAGTTCTAGCCTTTAGGAGTTATATTTTGAAAAGTTGTCAAGAAAATTGCAAAAGTTGCTAAGCAACTTTTTGCAATTTTTGCGCTAAGACAAGTTTTATTGCAAATTTGATTGCAAATAGACTCTACAAACTCCTAGGGACCCTAATAATGTTCTAAACATCTAGAATTACCTAATAAACATGGAATTTACCAAAAATCCACTTTATTGGACCAATTGATGGCCAAGGCTTATAGTTGCACCATGGGGTCTTGTGTCCATTGCAAATGTGGATGGTCACAGGGAGATCATTAGATCTATCCCTAGACCTTATTACATCAAGAAAAGAAAAATGATTAGGTACTTTGCACTAGTGTTCCCTATATTTCATAAAATTTAAACTATAGAGTTTCCTTCCAAAATGCTCATGTAGCCTTTACATTCAAAATTTGAATTTTCTAAAGTAATAAGCTAAATTTTAAGTGACTTATTGAATGTTTCAACTTATGAAATCACTTGAGATTATTATGAGACCTTATTAGGACCTGTGTAATGACTCACTTACCCTATGCAAACTTAGACATTACTAAAGTTCAAATCTCATGGTCCTTTACAACTTTTCAATATGAAAGTCTTTCAAAACATTATTCAGTATTATGGCTCTTTATGCTTTCAAATGCCATGATTGGTTGCAAAATGGAAGAAATCAAGTATTCTAATTGTTCATCCGTACTTTCTAGATTTTTCTTATTTGATTAGTTTGATAAAATAGTTTTAATAATCATAATGTCAGCTTTATGTCAAATAAGGAAAAAGCCAAATTTGTAATAAGATATCCGCAAGCAAGTATCTTTCATATAGTTATAAATGCTCTTAAAATTGTCCTTATAGCCTTGTATCACATGCAAATATGATTGCAAGAAATTTTTCAATATCTTCCTCTTATAATCCCTTACAAAGAACCTACCAAAATACAAATTGGAATGTGCAACTAATTTAACCTATCTTTTTCATTATTACAAAAACCATATACAAAAAAACTTCACATTTTACGTCACAATACATCATAAATCTTAGGAATTCTCCCCAATAGCACTCCCCCAACTCTTCATGATGTACCTACATTCCAATATCATAAAAAAATTAGTAACTAATTGTATTAAACAAGATAATCATCAATTCATTGAATCATTATGAAGAAAATAACATAAGAAGTAAATATACCTAGTCAAGTGTTCCAATAGGGTCCTCTCTCTGTTTTAGGGTCTCCAATAGGGATTCATGATCAACATTAGCAATAGTAAAAAGTTCTTTTACTTTTGGTCTTCTTTGATGCTTCAAGAACTTTACATTTGTTGCTATAATATGATCCGAATATATGAGAATTATTTTGTGCTTCTGATAGTCTTCGAATGCAGGAATTCCGTTCCTTCTAAGCATGTATGTCCACAACCATGTTCCAGTGACAACCACTGAACCAGTAGGATATGTGAATCCATCATCATTTGTGATTGGTTATGCAAGTTTTTTTTTACCTCTTACACAACATGCTAACCAATAATTAGACTTCTCATCATTCCATTGTGGTGCAACCAATGCAAAGACATGTCCTAGCTAAAGTAGATTTGATAGATGGTTATGCTCAAGTGAACTTTCCATGTCATCATTTCTGATAGAGGATATGATAGACAATGTAGTAAGATAATGTGGAGCCCATGTGTCCACCCACTCACTTGACTCACAGTGATCCCAATCACACTGAAAACAACTAGGACAAAAGCAAGCTAGCTGTCATGTCCAAATGGTCCATGTACTAGAATTAGAGCTCTGGAATGAATGCCTTTTTGATGAGTCTCTCACTATAGCACAATCTAATCTATCAACTATGGACCCTTCCTCAACCAACCAAAAGAACCTGCGTGCCACTGAATCAAGAGTCCCCCCTTTTCATAATGCTAAACTACACCAATAAACAATGCTACAAGCATCAAGAAGCTCTGCTGCTGAAATATTCAGTTGCTCCTTGACTAGAGCTCTCTTCACACATGCCCCCGCTCCATCATGTTCCCCTTTTCCATGGCTAGAATAAAAAAAACTCCAAATATGAGGCACCTCTCTCTCGATGTGCATCGTACACAACCAATAAAACATGCGAGCATTCTTGAATTGACCTGTATAGTTATCTGACCAAATGATATGTCTATCCATAGCAATTGCATTCTCATGTAAGAAATCAAAATAATTCTTGAAACAATGTTGCACAAACTCATGAGAGTGAGATCTATCATCACTCATATAAAAATTATACTCTCTAATAATCTTTTGATTATCTTCCGCACTATCAGGGGCATGTCTATATGTTATGTGAACAAAAATAGCAATTTGAATAGAGTTGTAATACTGAGATTGTGTCTCATTTTGAGGTTGCAATGTGTAGTTCTCAGCAAAATCAACAACTGATATAATAGTGCCAATGGGAAAAGTCTCCTTGCACATTCTAAATTGTTCATCCAACCACTTAGACCTGTGACTATGTCTTGCATACTTGTAAAAATGATTTGCCTTGAAATCTGAAATAAAACTAGCCACACTAATATATTTTCTAACCAATTCACATCTAGAGCTCTCACCTCCACTCTTCAATGTGTATTTCACCGTTTCATATACCTTTTTTTTCACTATTGTCTTTCCAAGATCTTGTTCACACCCCTCATGGAAACATGTGTCAAACTTGGATAAACCACCACATTCTGAACACTTCTCATTTAAGCAAGCATTTCTATAAAAGAAAAAACCATCAACTCTATGACATAAAAGTTGATCTAGCAAGTCTCTTGATGATTTTGGAATCTCGCTAGCACCACAATTCTCCAACATTTCTTTACTATGCAAAGTAGAACGGATGGAGCGTAATAGTTCATAGTGCATAGAAAATTCAACATGATATTTGCAACAACATGTATTTCAAATTTTGAGTGGCACACAGTAAAATGGCTTCAAAGATTCGAAAGCCCTTTGTGATATATTAAGACTTGGATGGCTCTCTCTAAATTGTTTGAACATAGTTTGACTTACCTCCAAATAGTGTTTAGGATGTGGCGTGTGGTCTCTAATGCCAATTCTCAACTTTAACACGTCTTTAACATTGGGTGATACTCATGAGTTAGAGTGCCAAAATTGTGGAATTTCTTCCTTCACATCATCGGATAGCTTCTTATCAAAACGTGGAAGTCTCCCACCAAATGCCCATGTTTCATTTTGAAGAGGATCATCAATTTTCTCTCATCGACTAAGTGCTCTTCTCAAAGCAGTACGATTTAGATTCAAATCAATACAAGTTTGTCTCATATATGTACCCTTTCTCAAATGATGACTTACTAAAGAGGTTGTAATAACCCTTCGAGTAGCTCTGTTATCCTTCTCCCTGTTATTTTTCTTAATGCTATTGAGAGCACTGAAAAGATTCTTCACAATAATGGCATTTCTTTCCAACTTTTTCTTGACACAAATCTTCAATTTGGAAAGAATAGGTCTCATCTTTTGCATCTTTAATAAGTGCATGAAAAGTTGACATTGCTCTACCACTATCTTCTTACCGAAAAATATCTGGTATAGTCTTGAAGCCCATAAGCGAATGGTTCTTTCTGATTTTTTTCCTTCCAAACTAGTAATAATCATTTCATCAATTTCAATTATCCATTTTGGTATTTTAGAACCTTCATGTTGATTATAATTAGGAGATATGTAACGTTCTTGTGAATTAGGTTCCTGTGCATTGTCATGTTCAACATGGTCAATTATGCAATTTGGATAATGACTTGGTAGCATTTCATCTTCAAAATTTTTATTCTCTAAATTTTCAATTTCGGCATTATCATTTTCAATAGGTACATTTTCATTCCCCAACAGTACATACTCATTATCTAACTCTATGATTTCACCTTCGACTAATTCATCATTAACTTGATTGATATTTAGCATACCTTATCTTTTTCTTTGGTGTTCCATTTTGTTTCTTTCCCTATATGTCGCAATGTCTTCATTGGATATCTACCTTTTGCATTTATCCTTTCGATGACTATTGCTCCCCATTGAGATGAAAAATTCGAACAACTAAGTTTATATTTTAAAATTTTTTTCAATTGGTTGGGCCCCAAAACACACTTTTTTGCAAAACCCGTGAAAAAAGAACAAAAAAAGTGATGTTGTCAGGTCTACAGCGACAGGGATATGTTGGAAACTGGTGCCGAGGAAAATCAGATATCCAATTTCAGATCGGATATCCAATTCGAAATCGGATATTCGATTTTTCCCAATGAGATTTGGAGGGAAAACAACCTTTGCTAAATTAGTATTAATATTAGAATAATTATTGGAGGGAAACCGACTTTGGTTTATTAGTATTAATATATAGTATCAATATTATTATTATACTTATAATAGTATTCTTATTATTACTATAGATATAATAGTATTAATATTTAGTGTTTATTTATATTATTATTATTATTATGCTACAATAGTATTAATAATATATAAATATGTCGTCATTTAATGGGTCAAAGGGAATCATAGGTCACCCTATGACCCCCTTTGAATCATATGAACGATTCTAATATGTCCCTAGGGGCCCTAGGACCCCTAGGGACAGATCTCATCATTTAATGGATCAAAGGGGGTCATAGGTCAACCTATGACCCCCTTTGACCCATACTAACCATTCTAATATGTCACTAGGGGTCTGCGGACCCCAAGGGACATATGTCATCATTTCATGGATCAAAAGGGGTCATAGGACACCCTATGATCCCCTTTGACCCATATGAATGATTCTAATAGTTCCCTAGGGGACATATGTCATCATTTCATCGGTCAAAGGTGGCCATAGGTCACCCTATGACCCCCTTTGACCCATATATACCATTTTCATATATCTCTAGGGGTCCTAGGACCCCTAGGGACATATAAGAATGGTTAATATGGGTCAAAGGGGGTCATAGGGTGACCTATGACACATTTTAACCCATTAAATGATGAGCTATGTCCCTAGGGGTCCTAGCACCCCTAGGAACATATTAGAATGGTTAATATGGGTCAAAGGGGGTCATAAGGTGACCTATGACCCCCTTTGACCAATGAAATGATCACATATGTCCCTAGGGGTCCTAGGACACCTAGGGACATATTAGAATGGTTAATATGGGTAAAAGGGGGTTATAACTTGACCTATGACCCCTTTTGATCCATTAAATGACGAGATATGTCCCTAGGGGTCCTAGGACCCCTAGGAACATATTAGAATGGTTAATATGGGTCAAAGGGGTTCATAGGTTGACTTATGACCCCCTACAACCCATTAAATAACGACATATGTCCCTAGGGGTCGTAGGACCCCTAGGGACATATTAGAATGATTAATATGGGTAAAAGGGGGTCATAGGTCACCCTATGACCCCCTTTGATCCATATTAACCATTCTACTATGTCCCTAGGGGTCTTAGGACCCCTAGGGACATAGCTCATCATTTAATCAGTCAAAGGGGGTCATAGGTCACCGTACAACCCCCTTTGACTCATATTAAACATTCTAATATGTCCCTAGAGGTCCTAGGACCGTTACGAACATATCTCGTCATTCAATGGGTCGTGGGGGGTCATAGGTCGTCTTATGAACCCCATTCACACATATTAACCATTCTAATATGTCCCTAGCGGTTCTATAACCCCTAGGGACATATGTTGTCATTTAATGTGCCAAAGCGGGTCATAGGTCAACCTGTGACCCCCTTTGACCCATATTAACCATTCTAATATGTCCTTAGGGGTCCTAGGACCCCTAGGGACATATCTTATAATGTAATGGGTTTGTAAGGGGTCATAGGTCAACCTATGACACCCTTTCACACATATCAACCATTCTAATATGTCCCTAGGGGTCCTAGGACCCCTAGGGACATATGTCGTCATTTAATGGGTCAAAGGAGGTCATAGGTCACCCTATGACCACCTTTGACCCATATATACTATTCTAATATGTCCCTAGGGGTCCTAGGACCCCTAGGGACATATCTCATCATTTAATGGCTCATGAGGGGTCAGAGGTCAACTTATGACCCCCGTTCATACATATTAACCATTCTAATATGTCCCATGTGGTCCTAGGAATCCTAGGGACATATGTCATCATTTCATAGGTCAAACGGGGTCATAGGACCCCCTATGACCCCCTTTTACCCATATTAACCATTCTAATATGTCCCTAGGGGTCCGAGGACCCCTAGGGACATATGTCATCATTTAATAGGTCAAAGGGTGACCTATGACCTGCTTTGACCTATATTAACCATTCTTAGATGTCCCTAGGGCTCCTAGGACCCCTAGGGACATAGCTCGTGATTTAATGGGTCAAAAAGGGTCATAGGTCAACCTGTGACCCCCTTTGACCCATATTAACCATTCTAATATGTCCCTAGGGGTCCTAGGACCCCTAGGGACATATTTGGTCATTTAATGGGTCATGGGGGGTCATAGGTCAACCTATGATCCCCTTTCACACATATTAACCATTCGAATATGTCCCTAGGGGTCCTAGGACCCCTAGGGACATATGTCATCATTTAATGGGTCAAAGGGTCTTGTAGGTCACTCTATGAGCCCCTGTGACCCATATGTACCATTTTAATATGCCCCTAGGGGTCCTCGAACCCTTAGGGACATAACTCATCATTTAATGGGTCATGGGGAGTCAAAGATCAACCTATGAAACACTTTATACATATTAACCATTATAATATGTCCCTAGTAGTCGTAGTATCCCAAGGGACATATGTCGTCATTTCATGGGTCAAAGGGGGTCATAGATCACCATATGATCTACTTTGACCCATATTAACCATTCTAATATGTCCCTAAGGGTCTTAGGACTCCTATTGACATATGTCATTATTTAATAGGTCAAAGGAGGTCATAGGTCACTCTATGACCCCCTTTGACCCATATTAACAATTTTAATATGTCCCTAGGTGTACTAGGACCCTTATGGACATAGCTCATCATTTAATTGGTCAAAGGGGGTCATAGGTCACCCTATGACCCCATTTGACCCATATTAACCATTCTAATATTTCCCTAGGGGTCCTAGGACCCCGAGGGACATATCGCATCATTTAATGGGTCGTGGGGGGTCATAGGTCAACCTATGACCCCCTTTCACACATATTAACCATTCTAATATGTTCCTAAGGGTCCTAGGAGCTCTATGGATATATGTCATCATTTAATGGGTCAAAATGGGTCATAGGTCACCTTATGACCCCCTTTGACCTATATTAACCATTCTAATATGTCCCTAGGGGTCTGAGAACCCCTAACAACATATCTCGTCATTTAATTGGTCATCGGGGGTCATAGGTCAACCTATAACCCCCTTTCACACATATTAACCATTCTAATATGTCCCCAGGGGTCCTAGGACCCCTATGGACATATATCATCATTTAATGGGTAAAAGGGGGTCATAGGTCAACCTATGACCCGCTTTGACCCATATATACCATTCTAATATGTCACAAAGGGTCTTAGGACCCCTAGGGACATATCTCATAATTTAATGGGTCGTCAGGGGCCATAAGTCAACGTATGACCCCCTTTCACACATATTGACCTTTCTAATATGCCCCTAGGGGTCCTAGGATCCGTAGGGACATATGTCATCATTTCGTGGGTCAAAGAGGATCATAGGTCTCCCGATGAACCCCTTTGACCCATATTAACCATTCTAATGTCCCTAGGGGTCCTAGGACACCTAGGGACATATGTCATCATTTAATGTGTGAAAGGGTGTCATAGGTCACCCTATGACCCCATTTGACCCATATTAACCATTCTAATATATCCCTAGGGGTCTTAAGACCCCTAGGGATGTAGCTCGTCATTTAATTGGTCAAAGGGGGTCATAGGTCACCCTATGACCCCCTTTGACCCTTATTAAGTATTATAATATGTCCCTAGGGGTCCTAGGACCCCTTGAGACATACCTCATCATTTAATGGGTTGTGGGGGGGTCATAGGTGAACCTATGACTGCCTTTGACACATATTAACCTTTCTAATATGTTCCTAGGGGTCTAGGACCCCTAGGGACATATGTCGTCATTTAATATGTCAAAGGGGGTCATAGGTCAACCTATGACCCCCTCTAACCCATATTAACCATTCTAATATGTCCCTAAGGGTCCTAGGACCCTTAGGGACATATCTCATCATTTAATGTGTCATGGGGACCTATGACTCCGTTTTAGACATATTAACCATTCTAATATAAAAACATACGTCATCATTTAATGGGTCAAAGGATGTCATAGGTCACCCTATGACCCCCTCTGACCCATATATACCATTCTAATATGTCCCTAGGGGTCTTAGGACCCCTAGGGACGTATCTCGTTATTTAATGGGTTACGGGGGTCAAAGGTGAACCTATGACCCCCTTTCACACATATTAACTATTTTGATATGTCCCTAGGGGTCCTCGGACCCCTAGGGACATATGTCATCAATTCATGGGTCAAAGGGGGTCATAGGTCTCCCTATAATCCCCTTTGACCCATATTAACCATTTTAATATGTCCCTAGGGGTCCTAGGACACCTAGGGACATATGTCATCATTTAATGGGTCAAAGGGGGTCATATGTCACCCTATGACCCCACTTGACCCATATTAACCATTCTAATATGTCCCTAGGGGTCCTAGGACCCCTAGGGACATAGCTCATCATTTAATGGGTCAAAGGGGGTCATAAGTCACCATATGACGCCCTTTGACCCATATTAACCATTATAATATGTCCCTAGGGGTTCTAGGACCCCTGAGGACATAGCTCATCATTTAATTAGTCAAAGGGGGTCATAGGTCACCCTATGACCCCCTTTGACCCATATTAATCATTCTAATATGTCCCTCGGGCTCTTAGGACCCCTAGAAACATATCTTGTCATTTAATGTATCGTTGGGGGTCATAGGTCAACCTTTGACCCCCTTTTACACATATTATCCATTATAATATGTACTTAGGGGTCCTAGGATCCCTAGAGACATATGTCATCATTTAATCGGTCAAAGCGGGTCATAGGTCACCTTATGACCCCCTTTGACCCATATTAACCATTCTAATATTTTTCTGGGGATCTTAGGACCCCTAGTGACATATCTCGTCATTTAATGGGTTGTGGGGGTCATAGGTCAACCTATGACCTCCTTTCACACATATCAACCATTCTAATATGTCCCTAGGGGTCCCAGGACCCCTATTGACATATGTCATCATTCAATAGGTCGAAGGGGGTCATAGGTCACCCTATGACCTCCTTTGACCAATATATACCATTATAATATGTCACTATGGGTCCTAGGACCCCTAGGGACATATCTCATCATTTAATGGATCGTGGGGGGCCATAGGTAAACCTATGACCCCCCTTCACACATGTTAACCATTCTAATATGTCCTAGGACCCTTAGGGACATATGTCATCGTTTAATGTGTCAAAGGGGGTTATAGGTCAACTTATGACCCCCTTTGACCCATATTAACCATTCTAATATGTCCCTAGGGGTCCTAGGATCCCTAGGGACATATCTCTTCATTTAATAGGTCGTGGGGGGTCATAGGTCAACCTATGACCCCCTTTGACCCATATTAACCATTCTAATATGTTCCTAAGGTCCTAGGACCCGTAGTGACATATGTCATCATTTCATGGATCAAAGGTTTTGACCCATATGAACAATTCTAATATGTCCCTAAGGGTCTTGGGACCCCTATGGACATATCTCATTATTTAATGGGTCAAAAGCCCTATGACCCCCTTTGACCCATATTAACCATTCTAATATGTCCCTAGGAGTCCTGGGGATCCCTAGGGACATATTTCATCATTTAATGAGTCGTCGGAGGTCATAGGTCAACCTATGACTATCTTTCACACATATTAACTATTTTAATATGTCCCTAAGGTTCTTAGGACCACTAGGGACATATGTCATCATTTAATGGGTCAAAGGGGGTCATAGGTCACCCTATGGCCCCCTTTGACCCATATTAACCATTCTAATATGTCACTAGGTGTCCTAGCATCCCTAGGGACATATCTGTTTATTTAATGTGTCAAAGGTGGTCATAGGTCAACCTATGACCCCCTTTGACACATATTAACCATTCTAATATGTCACTAGGGGTCCTATGACCCCTAGGGACATATTTCATCATTTAATGAGTCAAAGGGGTTCGTAGGTCACCCTATGACCCACTTTGACCCATATGAACAATTCTAATATGTCTCTAGGGGTCCTAGGACCCCTAGGGACATATGTCATCATTTAATGTGTTAAAGGGGGTCATAGGTCACCCTATGACCCTTGTGGTCTTAGGACCCCTAAGGACATATGTCATCATTTAATGGGTCAAAGGGGGTCATAGGTCACCCTATGACCCCCTTTGACCAATATGAATGATTTTAATATGTCTCTAGGGGTCCTAGGACCCCTAGGGACATATGTCATCATTTAATGGGTCAAAAGGGGTCATAGGTCACCCTATGACCGCCTTTGACCCATATTAACCATTGTAATATGTCGCTAGGGGTCCTAGGAGCCTTAGGGACATATGTTGTCATTTAATGCATCAGATGGGGTCAATGGTTGACCTATGACCCCCTTTGACTCATATATATTAATAACACACACACACACACACACACACATATATAGAACATTATTATATTTAATAAAAATATTACGTTATATATATATGTATGTATTGTGTTATTATATTTAAGAAAATATTACATTATTATATATTAATAACAAACATATTAATATAATAATATATAATACATATTATGTTTAATGAAAATATTATGTTATTATACATATATGAATAACATACATATTAATATAAAAATATATATTACATATTTTATATATATATATATATATATATATATATATATATATATATATATATATATATAATATTACATTATTATATTATCTAAAAATAATAATATAAATTATATTTATAGATTGTAATAAGATTAACATAATATATTATTATATATTAATAGATTATATCTTGTATCTTTTCATTATGTTATTATATATATATAATATATTAATATACGTCTTTACATAGTAAAATAAGTGAAAGAATTTATAAATCATAAGCTATAACTTTTTAATGCAATTTTCCCTTCAAAATGGGTTGGGATTTGAAATTTTCCACCCAAATTTTGCCGGAGCATATCGTATATTCGATTTCAAATTGAATATCCGATTAGGCTTGGTATTTACCAAGCCTAACTGGTCAACCCAAAAGACGTGTTTGAAGAGGGTTTTAGTGATACTCAGACTTCGGAAAGCCGTCTGACAATGTTATTTTGATCAAAATTGAATAAAACAAAAAGATTTTTTTAATATCGCTCTCTAGATTCCATCAATATAATTTCTGTCAAATTTAGAGTTTGATAAGTATTTATTAGTTAATTATCAATAAAAATTATTGTAAAGTGAAGATTGACATACTAATTAAAAAATAGCTATAACTTTCAAACGGTATAACATTTTTAAAATCTAAAAGTTGCATCACATTCTATGCTTTGCCTAGTATAAGAAAAAAAGAATTGGTAAAATTTTCTATTAGTTAAGGTGGTCAGACATGAGACTTTTTTTTTTTCAAAAAAGTTTTGGTAGAAAATTCATATTTAATTATTTATTTGGAATAAAAATACCAAAAAATATGCATCACATCCGAGCATGAGTCTACTTTTTATATCTATAATTATATTAAAAAATATTATCATTTGATTTTGATTAAGTTGGTCAGACATACACCTACTTTTTATTTTTGCCCTGAAATTTTTGTAGTACTGCATTAAAATTCAAAATTTGGACTAATCAATTATTTTTTTCTCATGATAAGGCCTAGTAGTTTAGCAACTACCTTCAATTTTCTACAAATTATTTTCTTACAACTTTTTGATATAAAGTCCATAACCACTTCAAAATTATGTGTCAAGTTAACATAACCCTGATTTGCTGATTTTTCACTGCTACTTAAGGCCATAATTTGGTACACCATGATCTTGCACATGCCCACCTTGCAGATTTTAGATCACTCTTCAGTTCTTTTCTTTGCTTGGCTCTTCTTCTGTGCAATGCTAATAGCTTTTCCACCCTTCAAGATCTGTCTCCTTGAGTTCTTCCACTCATTATGCCAATGCACTCTAAGGTCACTTGATCAACTCAGAGTCTTGATGGTCTGTGCTTACTCTTCACTGTGTCCTCTTCTTGACACTTCACACTAGCCATCTCTTGGCTGCTTCACACAACCATACTTATGACCAACTCCCTCTCTTCACTATCTTTTGATCTCTGACTTGTGACTCCTTATACAGAAGTTCTAGATTCTTCATTTCCTGCTCAAATCTTCACACTCATCAATTTGATTTGATCTGGAGAAAATAATATTATTTTCCCTCCAAATTGTTTCTTCCAGAAACTTCATGATAAATCCATCAGTATTCACCTTGAATTTTTTTCCATGGATTACATAAAATTCTATGACATCTACTCATCATCCTTATCATCCAACTAATTCACAAAATTTGATTTAACAAACTTATCATTACTGATCAGGTGAATGTTTTGACTTAACAAATAATGCAGCAACTCGGCATCATTTGTTTACTGATGCTTAGCTCCTTCTGTGTTACTCGGCTTCTACTGCATTTACTGATGCTTGGCACCTGAAGAAATTTTCTTGGCATCCATTACCTTTTTCTAATGCTCGGCACCTGAAGTCTTTTCCTAAGCTACTCAACACTTGAAGTTGTCTTGTATTGCTCAGCTTCTACTATTTTCTTGAATCACTTGGCAGCTGAACAATTGCTCGGCACACACTAAAGTTGAACTTGTTCAGCTTCAACTGAGAATTTTCTCGGCACTGACTAGCTTGCTCGGCTCTCTCAAATGAACTTAGTTAGGCTTTACAAATGACTTAGTTAAACCTTGCGTCTTTGATGTGTCTCAGTGCGTCCATCCTCTTAGAGTATGTCACTAATGCACTATTTCATCAATGGCTTAGCTGATCCTTATACTTCATTAAAATATCATAACTTCAACCTTTCTCTAGGTGCTCTAGTTACATCTTATTGATTGCCTCCTCCTTGTCAATCAACCAATTGATAGTATTTGGATCACTTAAGTATTTGTCATTCATACAAGTAGCAAGTTTGTCATCAATGACAAAACAATGATTGAAAATATTCTTTACTAGTTCCATCATTCTTCATCTATGATCTTTTCAATCATTTCCAACAATCTCCCTCTTTGGCATTGATGGAAAACCGAGCTAATCAATTGATTGAGCTAATCAACTTAGTTACCACCAAAATTATATACATTTTCTATTTGGTATATAAATCCCTCTTTTTTTGATACAAATTGAATCCTTTTTTCTGCTTCTCCCTCTTGACTGTTGCATCCTGATGTTGTATTTTCGATCCTTCATAGCTGCATTCTTGATTCTATTCCCATTCATCTCCCTCTTTCCTTTTATTGATTAGTTTCTCATAAATCTCCCTCTTTGAAATAAATGCCAAAGATGTAGCATATTCAACATGCTAAATATAAGCTTTGCATCTCATGTTTTCTCCCTTTGTCACCATGTTTGTGATTGATATGGAATTTTTGCTCCTATTAATATCCTCTACATCACTCTTCTGATGTTTCAATGATCTGTTCCTATTGATGTAGGGCAACTTCTTTGTTGCTTTAGATTGCTTGAGTTAGGGGCATTACCCCCAAATTTCCTCTAAGATATTCATAAGTATCCTTGGGCAATGGTTTGGTGAAGATATCTACAGTTTGTTCCTTTGTGTGAATATACTCCATCTTCACTTGTTTGTCTTCCACTAGTTCTCTGACATAGTGATACCTGATTGCAATATGCTTGGTTTTTACATGCATTACTGGATTCTTGGATATGTTTATAGCACTTGTATTATCACAATACAGTATCACAAGTTTGGTTACCTCTTCTTTCATTCTTTTCAATAGATGTTTGAGCCACACAATGTTTGTGCAATTGACTGCTGCTGCCACATATTCTGCTTCTGTAGTGGACTGAGATGTGCATGTTTGTTTCTTGCTAGTCCAAGTAACTAGCCTTTTACCTTAGAATAATGCTCCTCCACTTGTTCTTTTCCTGTCATCAATGTTGCCTCCCCAATCTACGTATGTGCATGCATTGAGCTCAAACTTCTCATTTTTTTTGTAATATAGGCCAAAATCATTAGTTCCTTTGAGATACCTCATTATCCTTTTTACTGCCATGAGATGATTTTCTCTAGGATTAGCAGAGAATCTAGCCACTATTCCAACTACTAATGCAATGTCTGGTCTGTTATGTACAACATACTATAGTTTTTCAATCATGGATTTGTACATTGTTTGATTGACTTCATTTGATTCATCATTTTTGTATAGCTTATGTCCTATTGCCATTAGTATGCTGATTGGTTTGGAGTCTTCCAATCCAAATTTTTTGAGTATCTCTTTGATGTACTTTGATTGTGTTATGAATATACCATGTTTTAGTTGATGTACTTACAATCCAACAAAGAACTTCATTTCTCTAAACATAGACATCTCAAATTCATGTTTCATTTTGTCAGCAAAACTTTTGCAGAGTGCTTCCTTTCCTCCAAAAACTATCTCATCCATAAAGATTTCAAATACAAGGATATTCTTACCTTCTTCTGATTTGATATACATGTTGTTGTTATCATTAGTTCTTTCAAATCCTATTTGCACTAGATACTTGTGAAGTCTCTCATACCAAGCTCTAGGGGCTTTCTTTAATCCATACAGAGCCTTATGCAATTTACATACCTTATTTTTGTTATTTTCATCAACAAATCCTTCTGGTTGCTCTATGTAGACTTCCTCTTCAAGTATACCATTCAGAAATGTGGACTTAACATCCATTTGATAGACTTTAAATCCTTTAAAGGCTGCATATGCCAGTAAGGTCCTTACTCCTTCCATTCTGGCAATTGGAGCAAAAGTTTCTCCATAGTCTAGTCCTTCTTCTTATGCATACCCTTTACAGACTAGTCTTGCCTTGTTCCTTGTGATTTCACAATTCTCATCTAACTCATTTCTAAACACCCTCTTGGTTCCAATTACATTCTTGCTAGTTGGTCGTGAGACTAAGGTCCATGTCTTGTTCTTTTCAATTTGTTCTATTTCTTCTTTCATAGCATTGTACCAGTCATCATCCTTTATGGCTTCACTTACTTTTTTTGGCTCCATTTTGCTAAGAAGACATGTCTCACTTTTGAGTCTATTCCTTGTCATTGGTCCTGCCTCTTTGTTTCCAATAATTTGATTTGCAAGATGATGTCTTCTTACATTCTTTGCCAATACTGGTTCTTTCCTTGTTTGCATGTTGTCTCTTTCAAAATCTAAATCTTCATGTGTATTTTCATTAGATATTTCTTCATTTCCTTCCTATTGATAGTTCTCTAAATTTGAATGAACATTCTCTATATTTTGTAGCTCAGCTTCTGAATGTGTCTACTACTCAGAATTCACTGTCTATGACTCAACAGATATTGGATTTTGTTGCTAATTGTCTTTTTGAGTTGCAACTTCATAAGTTATTAGTTATACCTTCATAAAAGTATACAAAGGTCTTGCATTCTTCTACTTTCTTAGTGTTCTCAACTCTTTGATCTTTTGCAAGCTCATCAAATTTCACATTTGTGCTTTCTACTACTTTGTTAGTGTTAACATTCAAGAAATTATAAGCTTTGCTTCTAGTAGAATAATCAAGAAATGTACCTTCCTCACTCTTTGTATCAAACTTTCCATTTGTAGACTCTTTATATATATAACATTTGCATCCAAATATTTTGAAATGTTTTACATTAGGAGAATGCCCATACCATAATTCAA
The DNA here is from genome assembly GCA_028749045.1 of Cupressus sempervirens. NCBI lineage: Eukaryota > Viridiplantae > Streptophyta > Pinopsida > Cupressales > Cupressaceae > Cupressus > Cupressus sempervirens. Next base: position 289,314,627 of record CM053790.1, on the reverse strand, counting down.
AAGGTGTTGCATTTGTACCTTTCTTGACTTGAACTCTATTGAGTGTGTAGAGTACAGTACTTATAGCTTCTCTCCAGTACTTGAGTGCAACATTTTTCTCCATCATTAAGGTCCTAGCATAGTTAATAACTGATCTATTCCTTCTTTCTACTATACCATTCTGAGGTGGAGTCCTAGGTGCTGATGTCAACCTTTTGATTCCTCTTTCATTGCAAAATTCTTCAAATTCTCTTGATGTGAATTCACCTCCTCTATCAGATCTGAGACATTTTAGGCTCTTCCCAGTCTCTTTCTCAACTCTAGCCGAGTACCATTTGAACATTTAGAACACATCTAATTTTTGTTTCAAGAACATGACTATCATCATCCTTGAATAGTCATCTACAAATAGCATTATGTATTTTTCACCTTTGTAGCTTTTCACTTTAATAGGACCACACAAGTTAGTATGAACTAGCTCTAATACTTTATTAGAAGTATAGGCCTTGCTTTTGAAAGTTGACTTGGTCATCTTCCCTAGTTGGCATTGTTTGCACATGGTGTTATCAGGCTTCTTCAACTTTGGTAGACCTTTGACTTTCTTCATTTTGCTAATGCTTATCAAGTTATCAAAATTTACATGACATAGCCTCTTGTGCCATAACCATACATCATCAGTTTGAACAATGAGAGAAGAAGCATCTTCCATGTCTAGGTACTCCTAGTCTGGTCACCTTTTCCTATTAGACTTCCTTGAGAATCATAAATCTTGGCAACTCTATTTTCAAATTCAACCTTACATCTTATGTTTCCTAATAGCGAGACACTTAACAAGTTATAATTCAGGCCTTCAACATAGTATGCATTATCAAATAATATCTTTTTAGTAAGCTTGATACTACCTTTCCTTTTGATCTAACATGGTGCATTGTTACCAAATCTAACACTATTTCCTTCATATTGAGTAAAGGAAATGAACTTACTTTTATCTTCAGTCATGTGATGAGAGCATCCACTATCTATGATCCATTTGTTATTCTTGTTCATGCAGGTTACTAGGACAGTTGCTTCATCTTCATCTAATTCATCTTTCATAGCCACATAGACTACTTCATCATCATTCTTATCAGAGTCTTCTTCAAAAATGTAGCATATTTTGCCTTTACCTATGTAGTCCTTGTTGTCCTCTTTCTTGTTCTTGAAGTTGCCTCCATTCTTATATTTCTTCTTTAGTGCACATTTGGCTGCAATGTGACCAACTTCATTATAATTGAAATAAATGATTGGCAGCTTACATTTGAATTTGCCTCTTCCTCCATGAAATCTTCTTGCTAGTAATGCCTCCAATTGGTCTACATCATCTTCACCAGCGCTGCTGTCACTAGATACATACTTTCCTTTTCCACTCTTTTTCTTTGTTTGCACCTCCTCATTGTCTTTTATTGTCATCTTGGGTTTGAATATAGATTCAAAGTTTTCTAGCTTGTAGTTGTCAAAGTTGGATAGCTCAAAGGAAATGAGTCTTCCAATTATTCCTTCAAATGACAATGTGTTTCCTGGTACACATCTTAGCTCTTTGATGGCTAATACTCTTATAACATAGATAAGTTCTGAAGTATTTGCTACATACTATTTCTTCTGATAACTGTCCTCCTAGGCTTTTTATGGCACTTACCACTTCTTTTATCCTTGCACCATATTGAAAAACATTCTCTCCTTCTTCCATTTTCATGTCATCAAACTTTCCTTTTAGGCTCTCTCTTTTGGCTCTCCTGAAATTATGTTCTCCTCCATAGATTCTTGATAATGTTTCCCACATCTGATGTGCAGTACCACATTCTTTGATGTCATCATACTCGACATAGCTTAGTGCTGAAGCAATATCTAACATCACTTGATTGTGCTCCTTCTTCTTGCTCATGTAGTCTGTAGTGAGGGGTCCTGTAGGGTCTACATGATCAACTATGATTGAGGTCTTTGCATAGTCACCTATTGATCCAAGGTGCAACTTCATCAGACTTTTCCATGCAACAAAGTTGTCTTTGTTTAGCTTGGCAACTTCTCTCTTGGACATCTTGATCTTCCTGCTGCTAGTACATTGAAACAAATCATCAGTGTACTCTGATACCAATTGTTAGAATTCTTTAGAATAATTGGTAAGGGGTTGAATCAGTTATTCAAGGTCCAATAATGTCCAATCCAAATTTTCTAATAAAATAGGGGTGAATCAAAAGTACTATCCTTTTTACTTTCTTATCATGCATGCAATTAAATATTAAACAATCATGAAAAGTAAACATGCATCACACCATAACACAAAGGATTTGGGTAACCTAAAAACCCTCTAGGAATAAGAAGATAAAACTGGGGTGGGGATGACACCCAAAAAATAACTACGCAATTGATTTCAACCACTTCTAATGGTTTGCCCTGTTAAAGGCCTGCCCTGTTAAAGGCTACAACACACTATTAAATGTGACCCTGTTAAAGGATTTCAAGACCCTGTTATGAGTGTGCCCTGTTAGAGGACTTAAGAACATTCAACTTAGAATGTCACCCTATTAAAGGATTTACATGGAGCTATTAGGCCCACCCAAGTCCATGGGATTTACAGTCACCTTCTCAAAAGAATCTTTTATCCCTCTCTAAGGATCTCCTATCCTTCTCCTAAGGATCTCTTATCCTTCTCCTAAGGATCTCTTATCCTTCTCCTGGGGATCTTCTATCCTTTTCTTGAGGCTTATCCACCTAGCTATTAAGCTAACCTAGCAATGTAGGATTTTAATTTCTAATACAATGGTAAGAAAGTATTAGAAAGGTTTTGACCTGATAAAAAATTGCAACTCTAACCTTGTAGATTTTAGATCAGTCTTCAGTTATTTTCTTTGCTTGGCTCTTCTTCCTTGCAATGCTAACAGCTTGTCCACCCTTCAAGATTTGTCTCCTTGAGTTCTTCCACTCATTATGCCAATGTACTCTATGGTCACTTGATCAACTCAAAGTCTTGATGCTCTGTGCTTACTCTTCATTGTGTCCTCTTCTTGACACTTCACACTAGCCCTCTCTTGGCTGCTTCACACGACCATACTTATGACCAACTCCCCCTCTTCACTATCTTTTGATCTCTAACTTGTGACTCCTTATAAAGAAGTTATGTTCTTAATTTCCCTCTCAAATCTTCCCACTCATCAATTTGATTTGATCTTGAGAAAACAATATTATTTTCTTTCCAAATTGTTTCTTCCAGAAACTTCATGATAAAACCATCAGCATTCACCTTGAATTGGTTTGCATGGATTACATAGAATTCTATGACATCTACTCATAGTCCTTATCATCCAACTAATTCATAAAATTTGATGTAACAAACTTATCATTACTGATCTGGTGAATCGTTTGACTTAACAAATAATGCAGTAGCTCAGCATCATTAGTTTACTAATGCTCAGCCCCTTCTATGTTACTCAACTTCTACTACATTTACTGATGCTTTACACTTGAAGAAATTTTCTTGGCATCCATTACCTTTTTTTGATGCTCGACACCTGAAGTCTTTTCCTGAGTTGCTTAGTAGTTGAATAATCTTATGTTACTCAGCACTTGAAGCTTTCTTGTATTGCTCAGCTTCTACTATTTTCTTGAATTACTTGACACTTGAACAATCACTTCGCACACACTAAAGTTGAACTTGCTTGGCTTCAACTAAGAATTTTCTTGGCACTAACTAGCTTGCTTGACTCTCTCAAATGAACTTAGTTAGGCTTTACAAATGACTTAGTTAAACCTTACATCTTTGATGTGTCTTAGTGCATCCATCCTCTTAGAGTATGTCACTTATACACTATTTCATCAATGGCTTAGCTGGTCCTTATACTTCATTACAACATCATAACTTCAACCTTTCTCTAGATGCTCTAGTTACATCTTATTAATTTCCTCCTCCTTGTCAATCAACCAATTGATAGTATTTGGATCACTTAAGTATTTGTCATTCATGCAAGTAGAAAGTTTGTCATCAATGACAAAACAATGATTGAAAACATTCTTTACTAGGTCCATCATTCTTCATCTATGATCTTTTCAATCATTTCCAACACTTGGTACATGTTCATATGCATGAAAATCATCAAAACCTTGACTAGAAGAAACCCTAAAGTGGTAGAAATGGTGACATCAATGTAGAATGGAGAAAAATGGGGAAGCTAGATAGTCAAATAAAAAGCTTAGCCATTTTTGTGCATATGGGGAATTGCAGAGTGGTTGTAATTGACCAAAATATTAGATTTACCATTGAGTGTTGTTTTCTTCCAACCTTTTGATGCATCAAAATCCTAAAAAATTAGTAAGTTGACAAAGAATCTCATAGAATTTGCCAGGTGGCCCAATGGTATTATTTCTTTTTTCCACCCTGTGAGGTCCTCAAGTATTGACCACCATGTTTACCTTAACTATGCCACCTTTTAACTTAACTATGAATGCCTCATGAAACTTCCAACTTAATTGTCATTGCTAACTATTTAACATCCACTCGAGCCTATAAGGACATGTTTTTGCAAGGAACTTGCTTGCATCATCTAGTTTCCTCACATCTTCAAAATGCAGGCAAGTGATGATCATTATTCCCACAAGATCGATGATCACAAAAAACCTTCATTATTACTATGCATGTGCTTAAAAATTTCAAGCCCACTAAACATTTAGCATCCACCTCAGCATCCACGTAAACTTCTAGAAAATTTGCATGAAGAAACTAACTCATATTCCACCTTAGCAACTGCCTAGCATTCTTTTCAACCATGGCGGCCCACATTGAAGGATAGACTCACAAGTATATATGGCAAGATGTCACTTCCCTACATTCCTTAAAAAAATTGCAACTTCATAAAGTGAGGAAGCAACAACAATTAATCATCACAAGATCAACAGTCATGCAAGATCCTCATCATAAACTAGCCCAATCATCATCCTCATCCAATGAAATGTGCCCAAACTACCAATGTCTGCCAACGTACTCTGGTAACTCCTGACTATTCTGAAAAGTTTTAGTTTTGTGGCTCTGATAGGAAAGGGTCCACCAAAACCCATGTGGTAGTAATGAACTTTCCCACTTTCCTTAAAATCCTTGCATCTTGATAAAGTGGGAAAGGGCTCACCATTGATCTTGGGATATTTGACAGTGAAGGCAAAAGCTAAGAACATGCGGCCCACACTACTGACCATGTCAGAAACTCAACCAATCAGGACTCTTCTGTATGCCAACTTGACCTCATAGATTTCTTGCCTTGTCTATGGACCACAATAAAATAGGACCTACATGACAAATGGCACATTATCACTTTCCCACATTACCTAAAGTTTGAGCAATGTTAGAATGTAGGAAAGAGATTACTGTAGATCTGTGCAAGATCTGACAGTAAAGAATGTTTCAGGGGCCAAAAAATGAACTTTGGCTTATATGGAAATAGAATAAGGTTTTTATTTTATTTATTGCATATTTCCTTTGGCACTATTAATAATAAAAGTGGGATGACCATTGGGTGGGCTATGGCAATTAAATTAAAATATTTTGTGGGGAGGAAAATTTGGTTAACAATTAGCTATAGAAAATGAAAACTATAGTAGAATATAGTAGTATACAAATGGAAATGTAGAATTGTATTAAAAGGGAATCTTGTTCCAATAAAGTCATGTTTGTTAGTACTCTTTTTTGGTGCCCAAATTAGGAGATTAGGTTTCATATAGAATGATGATCACATTATGGAAACTCCTAATAGAAATTTTCCCATTGATAGGTTCCACTCCAAATGAATGTGAACCTATGCAATTTTGGCTCTGCAAAACCAAGGCTAGTAGGCCTATACCTCACACCCTAGATGATTTTTAGAGTAGATAATTTGTGGGACTTGGGTGCTTATGAAATTGATTAAGAAGTTGATAAATATTTTTTGGTATGATATGTGAATGTATGATGGATCGATGATCTTCGTAAACTTGGATATGTTTCCTTTATGAAATCAACATGAAAACTCAAAACAATAATCAAAATACTAGTGCCTTAATTGATGGAGTCTTTACCATTATTCTACCAGTAATTTAAAATGTTTAAAGTAACCCCCTAAGGCATAAAATAAATCCCTTGAAGACAAACTACTATCACTTTAGTGATATATGAATTGTTGAACACTTATGTAATTTTTAATACCAAGTCTTATTGAATTTAACAATCCTCAAGAGCCCAACAAGATAGCAATAGAGATCAACCTGATGTAGAGCCACACCTTGAATAACTCAGGAGGAATCAGTCACTCAACTAAGTTGCTTCAAGGGGCATTTACAACCTTCAGGATCACACACTAAAATCAGATTCAATAAACAAAACTTTGAAAATAAATCCCCCAAAATATCTTCTTGCTGCCTTCGGATAGACTTGCACTCAGACATGAATAACTTTCGAACCAGAAAATATTTACTCAATCTAACTATTGATATTTGGCGTAACTAGGTTTCAAACAACATATAAAAATTTGAGAGAAATCCAACGGTTCAAACTCAAGATATTGACCCCGCATCAGAGTACATTTTTTCTACAATTGTTATTCCCTAAACTGATTGCCATGAGAAATATATGAAGCATAACAGTAGAACCATAATCTTAAAAAAAAAATGCAGGAAACCAAAGGAGACACATAAAACTTCCCATTCCTCCCCAAGTTTGAATCATCTTTTTTTACATAAAAGATTGGCTTTTTAATAACCAAAGTTTGACTGGCCTTGCTGTCTAGTAGTAATAAAAACATTTTCTTTTTCATCTAAGAATAGGAATCTGTAAGACATTTTACCATCAATACCATGCAACAATCATGGATATTCTTGTAACTGCTAAGAATAGGAATCTAAAAGATGCTTTACCATAAATATCATGTAGCAATCATGGATATTCTTGTAACTGCTAAGAATAGGAATCTGAAAGATGCTTTACCATCAATACCATGCAGCAATCATGGATATTCTTGTAATTGCTAAGAATAGGAATCTTTGAAATGATTTAGTAATGAGATACGCCTGCATCACAACCAATCAATACAATTTTACTATTTTACAAACATTAAAATAACTTACTAAATTCAATAAATTGAACATTTAATTAAAGAAAAAATAAAATTTGATCTGAGGAAAAAAAATGTATGAGAAAAAATTAATATCACCAAAAGATCAACAGAGCACTTGAAACCCTTGTATTGAACCTGAAATCTATGACTATAAATACATGTGTTGTTTGTGCATACATATAACACAATCCAAAGTAAATAGGATAGACCTTCTATATATAATATATGTATATATAAATATGATGATGATTATTATGATATTTCCAAATTTGGTCCTTCTAATTATAGATTTACAAAATGAAAAGGTGTGTCCCTTTGCTTACAAAATTTATCATAATTGGCCAACTAATAACTAATTATTATTTTTCAATCAATCAAAACAAGTCTATAAGAGAAAAAGATTCATTAAGATGAATCTAATGTTGATTCCTGAATGATATCATTGCTTTGTCTTATATGCTCATGGTATTTATCATCCTCAAGCAAGTCTACATCATTGATCACTTTGTTATCCTTAATCTCAATCTCGATCATCCTCTTAGTCTACTCACTAGTTCTAGTCATCCCCAAATCATCATTCCTTGATTCTTCCAAGGCCTATTCCTATATCGCATGGAAAATCACCATCCACATTTCCTGATCAATAGTCTTTCCATCTGCATCATGCCAAGATAGAACTCTATGCTATATTACCAAATCTTAAAATAACTTAAAAGTAGTCTCAATTTCTTGTGTGTATACATTACAATCATGGATTAATTTATCTGCCTCTTGAATGTCTTCCTCCACTACAAGATCACCATTGTCTTTAAAGATCTTTCTGTACATCTCATTATGATGGAGTGCCTTGGGGATCCAACCCAAATTTTTGGAGTCTCTAAACTAGTCTGAGACATGTTTTGCTGCAAACATACAAAAAATGATTGATTTTTCTTGTGTGCTCTCCTTCTAGTTTCCTCATGGTTGAGCATTGATAAAATTAGGTTACATGACATTGTAGGTCTTTGTGTTAGCTACACAACCATATAATTTATTTTTTATTTGAATTATTTCAAGCCTTTCATCTATAATTTCTTTTGAATGTATGTCCATTTTTTTTCAAAAGCCAACATGTACTAATTGGGTTGTAGATTTTAGCTCGTTCATCAAATTTTGCAAAAACTTAGTTTTTAAGAAACTAGACTCCATTCTACACACTTTGGAAAAAAGAAGTTTTGATTTTAGATTAGTTTTCAATCATTTCTAGGGGGAGCACATAGATATTTCATATTTTTGGGATGTTTCTAATTAAAAAATTCATATAAAAAATTACACATTATAAAATTACCCCAAAAACATGGGATAAACTACATAGTGTTAGGTAACTTTTGACTGAAGTGATTAAAGAATTTCAAAATAAATATTAAAATTTTAGGGGGGCCACACTTTGTACTATGTTATATTTTTTTGGAATAAATAGTACCACTTTCTTTGGCCCCCTTTTTTGAGGACCTAAAACTAAACCATTTTGAAAAAAAAATTAGTAGTTTAGAAACTAGATTCAAAGCACTATGACTTTTTTTTTTATCATATCTTAAAATTTTGAGTGTAACTATCTCAAATTCTTGTTGAAATCCAAAAATTGTAGATTTTAGCAAAAAGTTGTCCACTTATACCCCCCTTTTGGCACCACAACTTGGTGCACTTACCTTGCAGTCAACCATGGATATAAAAAATAGATAGAGAAAGAAAACACATAAACACAAAGATATGTTGGTGGGGAAAAACCTTTCAGTAAAACATCCCCACCCCTCCAAAACCTACAAAATGTATTATTTTCAACATAGAAGGTTACAACACACTTATAATGCAAGTTCTTTAAGGAGAACAATGGAATAGAATACCAATCTAGTAGTGACATACCATACCAACAATGCACTTTCTCATTCTCCAATCTGTAACCCTAAATTTTCTTATATCTTGTGCTTTCCCTTTTAATGAAACTTCCAAAGAACAACAGTATTAGGGTTTTACCATTCTCCAAAAAAATAGGAACCCAAAAACTCCATGTGTGAGTAGGAGATTCGAGTGTATAGTACTCAATGATCAATTGCCACATGTCTTCACATCTTCACCCATCATCGAATCTTCTAGAGATAGCTCTTATGCATCATAGGAATTCATCATAGCCATTTCAGCCATGATCTTCTTACATAATTCAAGATGTCAGCACATACAAGTGGAGTGACACATCAACATGCAAAGTAGACATGAAAACTCACAATTAATTACATTATTTGCAAACAGTACATTTACAAAAAAAATAATAAGAATAAGAATTATCCAAGGTTGAGACACCTTATTCCTAATTTGAGCACAACCAAATCTCTGGAAAGAGAAGAAATAGAGAAAACCACATGGAAAAAACCCTACTCCAAAAAGAGATGGAAATAATGCTAAAATAACTAGTGAAGAGATGAAGAAGCCCCCAAACTAGGGAATGTCCCAAATGATCCCAGAAGATAGGAATAAAAGATGATCATGAAGAATACCACTGAAGCATATATAAGTTGCAAAGCTCTGTTAAAAGTAATTGTTAATCTAAAAAACCTCCACTAAAATAGAACCTAACCAAGTAGAGAAGACTATAATTTGAATCGAATCAGGAGGTACATAAAAAAAACAACTAAACTCAAAGATATAGATGGTATGATCAATCAAACCAAGGAAACATGACAAACAATAGAGGAACCCACCCCTACCTAATATAGACAAGGTTGAGGTGATAGGTAGCTAGAAAAGTGGTCCAAAAGAACTATAAGTCAGAGAACCATGATCAAGATGCACAAAATAGTACATATGTGTGTATTGAGGTAATCAATCTCAGACATGCCATGAGGATAATGTCAAGAAAGGGACACTCACTAGACAAAGGAAGATGGCAAACAAAGGCAAAACATCAACTTACCATGGCACTTTAATCAGAGTACTGCCTGTACAATAAGGCACAAGATATGGTGGATCCCAAGAATATAATAATTTGCATGAGTGTCCTTAGATGACACTGCTCAAGTCAGAAGGTGAAACAAGGAAAAATAACTGAAAGGAAAGTAAAGATACAAAATGACACTTTATCTTAGCGTGTTTGCAAGAATGCATACAAATGATGTCTAAATAGACCAAAATAAATGTAAGACTAATATAATAGATAGTACAAGTCATGATGAATCATTTGAAGCAATGAAATTGATCCCTAGACCTAAAACAACCAAGTCATCCACTAGAATGTAAAAATGTAGAAGACTGAATAGAATGTGCCTGGAGAAGAATATGAAAAAATAACCAACATCACTAAAAAGATCTTGGAAAGAATTTTCTAAAGATTTAAAGAATTCCCAAATTGGAGATTGGATGCTCAAGATATGTCTCCTGGCATACAAAACTGTACCCCTAACTTTGGTAGAAGAAGCCATGAAAAATGCATCAAAACTAAAAAATCACATCTACCACTATAATGAGCTTAGAACCAGCTTCCTTGTGGTATCTCATTTTTAGAAAATGGAGTTTGTCTACTTGAAATATGAACAAAAAAGAGAGGGTAGGTCCAAACAGAGCTTGAGGAGGTGATAGGATATGTTGATGTAGTGCTGAAATGGTATTGATTTCAACAAGTGATGAGCCCAAAAACAACCTAAAAATGACTGTCAAGGCAAAAAATTGCCAGAAAAGACCCCTACGAAACAAAAGAATCTGATTGTCAAAAACAAGATAGAGATGTAAAATAAGTGTCACTAGTAAAAGAGTCAATGTTGGATTAAAAATTGGTGGCCAAAAAAGGATATGCCAAAAATATGCATGTGTTTAATAAAAAAAACACAAGATTCACTCAATCTTATAGTAAAATTGTTCACAAATGCATAACCACCATCAAAAAAAGAGGGTCTATAATACATGTAGAAAAAAAAACACCAACGTAATTTGCAAGGTGACTTGGCATAGGCCAAGGAGCTTAAGGATCTATTAGACATCTCAAAGGATGGAATGTATGCATTGAAGAAGATGTTGATCCAAATTGATGAGAAACTATAGTTGGTGAAACAAGAGATACACATGTCATCTCTTTTAAACCATTCTAATATGCTTCCTCTTCTTGATCATTCCATCATTGTGATGAAGGGAACATAGAAGGAACTGTATGAAAGTAAAAATACTCCAAGCGTGAGCACCAAAAATTGCACTCCACCAATGATGTAGGAGCATCTTGCATGGGAAAATTATTTATTAAAAAAAACAAAAAAATTGGTTGTCATTCTATTTATCTAGGTGTGTTGGTAGAATTCTAGAAATTTATGGATATTGTAGAAAGTTGTGGATATTGTAGAAGGTTATGGAAGTTGTGGGTATTGTGTAGGAGGAATTCTAGAAGGTTGTGGATAAGTCATGCATTGGGTGGTAAGTGCCTATTTAAGAAAGGCATATGAGCATTTCTAATCAAGCTCAAGAAGTAGAAGCTTTGGAAGATGAAAGCTTCAAGGTATGAAAGCTTGGAAAGGTGAAAGCTTTGGAAGGAAAAGCTTCAAGGTGTGAAAGATGGAAGGTGTGAAGGCTTGAAGGTTTGAAAGAGAAGGAGGAAGTGAGGAGTGAGTTTTCCAATTTATGTGAATAGAGTGCTGAATGTGAGGCTATTTACAGTAGGATTGTGATGGAGTTGTGAGTGTGTAGATAGAGCACCAAATGTGAGGCAGTTTACAGCAAGATTATGGTAGAGTTGCAAGTTTGTGAGAAGAACTAGTGACAACAGTTTAGAAACAAGGAGGTTGCTTGGTGGTTTGCAAGCACAAGTTCAGATCTTGAAGGTTTCTACTAGAGTGTGGATCTAGACTAGCTTGGGTTTGGATTAGATGTTGAGAGATCTTGTAGAAATTTTATTGTAATTGCTATTGGATTTTCAAGTATAATAAAATTGTTTGAAACATTTTTTCATCTCGTTGTCTCAATATTGTTGCATTCTTGGTTATGAGTTGGTAGGGTGGCGTGGCTTCCTCCATCAACCAACCACCTTCAACGCACATACCAAAATTATGCAAGTTGCAAAAAAAGAACTTCTTTCATAAAGTGGCCAATTTTTTTTTCCAAGACAATCCCATTAGAAGCTAATCTCATGCGATTGAATCCAAAAAAACATCAACAATTTAGAAACTCCCCATACTAAGAAATAACATGAGCTGGTAAGATTAGGAGGAGGAGAACAACAACCAAGTAGTAGAAAAAGTTGAGACACACAGGTCACATCAGCAATTGAAAAACTCCCCAAATAGAATGTGATATGAGGAAAATGAGGAGTAGATGGTGAGAATAGATGGGGGTCTACAATAAATTGTGGGGGTATCCAAAGAGAAGAAGTCACTGATAAAAATAAATCCCAAACCACTATTATTTCTCAAAAAGTAGGCATAAACATATAGATTAGATCTGCCATCAATGGCCAAAAAAAAATCCACACCTAAGAATCCCATGTGATAAAGAGGAGCACCTCCAATCATGTCCATTGCTTCACATTTTTCATGAGAAGAAAGAAAAGTCTAGAATGCCTCACATCTCAAAGTGATGTTTGAAATACTATTTTGATAAGGGTGATTTCCCTCAAGGGATGCCAGAACGGGTAACCCTTAAGTACCAACTCCAAATTGCTCCATCAATCAAGTTGAAGACGCTCACCTGATCTCCGTCATCCTCCAATGGGAGCCGCTCTTACCCAACATTTGTAAATGAATCAAAAATAAAATGGATTGTTTAAGAACCAACATGACATGGTGTCAACCATGACACAAAGCATGGACATCGAAGGAATAAAAATCATTTCAAAAAACATGTGCAAGAGGTGTGATTGGTGGAAATCCCAAAATTTGCTCTCTTAAAAAAACTACCTTCTCAAATTCCAAAACAAGTGGAGTACCTATGATTACAAGGTAAAAAATCACTTCCATAATCAACATGTAGGTCATCTACAGTTGGTACCAAAAATAAAGGTACCTGCACCCATCAAAACTTGGGGCAAGATCCCACCCTTCCATTTTAACAACCACACTCTGATCTTCATCAATGGGACTTCCATTTACATAAGGAGAGATCTGACATTCAGGATGAGGTGTAGGTGATTGAAGATGACATGAGCCACTTTTATGAGAACTTTGGCCTAACGAGACTACCATTGGCATTGGTGAAGCTTGATTATCATGAGGAGGTGAAGATCATTGTAGAAAAGGCAAATGACTTCTATAAGAACCTCTACAATAGGACTTCCATGATCATAAGGGGATGCTCATGGTGTCAATGCTCTAAACAAGAAAGCAAAGAGTTGCTTGGAGAATTCTTGACAAAACTGCCTATCTCCAATGCCATTTTGTGGAAGAAAATAAAAATGTGTGGGAGAATAGAGCATGACCTCAAAAACAAAGTAGAGGGAGTACATTTTGGCCAAAACAAGGCATGAAATTGTGACAAGAATTTTTTGTGGGGTTATTCTCTACACCAACACTACACTTTGGAGCATTGTAGTGTTTATCTCATGAGTAGTGGCTAGATCCACGTGGGCTCAACACACCATGTAAATCTAAAATGTAGGATCCACCATGAAAATATACATGATGCACTTTTTATTTCTTTAACAAAAAAATATGGTTAAAAAAATTCACCTCAATTTGCGAGCCCAGGTCACAAAATGCCTTAGGTACAAATTTTATTTATTTTATCTTAGATTTCAATAGCATCTAAACTAGACATATTTTATATGGAAATTGGGGTTTTTGAGCACTGTAGTCTCAACAACAATGTCCATTTTTTTCCAAAGAGCCCCAAAAAATAGGTCCCTCCAAATCCAATACAAAACACTCCTAAAAATTGAAACTCTCTAAATGAGAAAACCAAAATCCAAAAAAAAATGCCAAATTTCTCACAAATATAATAGGGGCATGAAGATCTGGAGCTTTGATACCATGTTGAAATTGATGAAAGATCAACCCCACTATTGTCAAGAATCACTTGCATGCAAACATTTTTCATATAAAGAGAGGCAAAAAGATATGGAGCCAGGAATTGCCAGAACCATAGATGAGACTTTCTTGATGAGCAAAAAAGGGATTATTATTAGCACCAATGAGTTAACCTCAATTAATGTTTCCAATGAGAGATCATCCTTATAAAGGAGATCAAAGCCCTAAACAAGTCTAATGTAGGTTTCATCATAATGATTAACGAAAGAATTAATTATTATATGCTTAAATTTTAGCTTAAGTAGACTAGAGTTAATTAGGAAATATCTAATTACTCTAACATCATGTTCCATAAATCTGGAACCAGTGATCATATCCTTTACACCCTACACATCCAATTTCATATCCTTCTTTCGAGATTTAATTAGGCTATCAAAGATATAGGATGTACTCAAATCCCATCTTGGAAAAACCATGACTCCTACTTCATTGATTAATTGTCTCCCTCTTGTTAGAGTCATATTGTCCACTTCCCTCTTTATATCTGCCTTTAAATTGGTCATCAAATAATTTTCATTTTATGGAGTGATTTTTTGAACACTCTGCCTCAGCATCTTGCATCTATAATTATACAAAATAGAAATAGATTCTTTAGATTTGACAAAGTCATCATCACTTACAAAGCTATTGTTTGAATACTTTATAATAACTAGGGGATGAATTAGTAATCCAAGGTTCAGATGTATAAATAATTTTTTTCACAGTTTAATGAACCCATGAAACATTTATCTTCATGCATTCATCCATAAGATTATGCAATCACTTAAAACTTGTAGGTTATTGTCAAATTAATTTTCAAAATTTTAAACATGAAACATAATAGATTCAACAACACATTTGACACAATGATTTACATGGAAACCCAATTTTAGAAAATTGCCAGTAACATGCTACTCTTTTTCACCTTTATGCAATGATGCCCTATGAAAGGCCAACCCTATTAAAGATTATGATACACATTGTTAAATGTGACCCTATTAAACGATTTCAATCACCATGTTAGGAGTGAGCCTTATTAGAGGACTTTAGACCATTCACTTGGAATGTCACCTAGTTAAAGTTTTATAAATGACTATTAGGTCAACCATAATCAAAAGGATTTACCCTAGACTGATACAATTATTAGAGAGTGATAGTAAGGCTTGATCTGATAACAACTTACAACTTTATTTATAGATTTCAAATCTTTTTTTTCATCATCCATTCTTCTTGGCCTTCATACATTTCAGCTTTGATAGCTTGTTCACCCTTCAAGAATTCATACCCTTAAGCCTTATCACTTAATATGCGAATGAAGACTCTTTTCTTAGGTCACTTGATAAAGAAAAAACACTTGCCTCCTTGTCATCCTTAGTTTCTCGCATATGACAACCTTTTCTTTTGACCAACCATCCCTATGAATAGGAAATTTTGATCTTTTTCCATTCATTCTCCATGATCCAATTTAGGGTTAGGATGGATTAGGTAGGATACAATGAATCTACCCTTTATCCCATATTTCCTCTAGAAACTCCTTGAATCCTCTTTGAATTCACCTAAAAAAAAATTACCTTAAATTTTGTGCCACGATCTCATCAGTCTTATCTTCCACCTTGTTCACATAATCCAAGAACATAAAACTATTGGCTCAAATTCATCAAATTATTGATCCTTCAAATAATGCAACAACTTAGTATTAAATTGCTTCTAATGCTTGACACATACTACATTGCTCGACATCCTCTTTGGAATAACTTGGCATAAACTAAAGTTTACTGATGCTCAGCATCAACTAAACTTTACTCAACATCCACTAGTTCTCTTAGCATGCACTAGAATAAACATTTACTTGGGTCCAACTAATTTTATTCTTGGCTTGTACTAACTTTTCTCGGTACCTACTATCCCCTCAGTCAAGCTTGGCATACAAACTTTGTTTATCTTGTTCTTCTAAACTTTCTTAGTGCAACCAACCTTTGTAACCTTAAGTAGATTATTAGTACATCATGTTATCACTATCTTAACATGATTCTTGTACTCCTTTACATATCATAACTCAACCTTTCGTTTAGGTGTTATTGTTACATCTGTTGATCAAATCCTCTTCATCAATAAAATATGTGATAGTACTTATATCATATAAGTAGTTGTCATACCAACAGATAGAAAATTTCACATCAATGACAAAAAAATGATTGAAACATACAATCTTCTTCTTCAACAATCTCCTTCAATATATTCTCAACAATCTCCCTTTTTGGCACTAATGGCAAACCAAACTAATCAACCAAACTAACTAGGTTAAAATTGTAAGATCAACAAAATATCAAAAATAAAATAATTCCTTGTATTGAAATCTCTCCCTCTATTAGCACCTTTCATCTTTCCATCTTCCATCTTCTGAAAAGGTTACAAAATTCTTTTGTGTCATCCTTATAACTCCCTCTTACGAGGCAGATGTTAGGGTTTCTCCCTTTTTGTTAAATCTCCAATTTATTGTATAACTCATGATCAATAACTAACTCCATCATTAACTTATTCTCCATTTTATTTTCCTTGATCAATAACTATCTCTCTCTTTGACAACAATGCCAAAGACTTGTCATCTTAACATGCAGATATAATCTTCTTCAGTTTCTTCCTTTGTTACTTTATCTGTGACTAATTTGAAGTGGCAGTTCTTAGATTACTTTAGGCAGTTCCTAAAGTAAGATCCTCTGCATCAATTTGTAACATATGAAAATTACCTTGCTTGATGCAGGACACTCCTTTTGTTACTTAGATAGCCTTTGGTAGGGGTATTACATTTACCTCTTGGATACTCATGAGCATCCTTAGGTAATGCTTTTGTGAAGATATCAAAGATGTTTTATTTTGTGTTGACATAGTCCATCTTCACCTCCTTATCTCAAACTAATTCTCTCAAGTAATGATACTTGATTTCAATGTGCTTAGTCTTTGTGTGCATCACTAGATTCTTTGATATATTTATAGAACTTTTATTATCACAATAAAGTATCACTGATTCCCTGATCTCTTCTTTCATAACTTTGAGTAGATGTTTGGTCCATACAATGTTTGTACAATTTACAACAACAACAACATATTTATCTTTAGTAGTAGATTGTGAGGTGCAGTTTTGTTTCTTGCTAGTCCATGTAACCAATCTCTTTCCAAAGAAAAATAATCCTCCATTAGTGCTCTTTTTGTCATCAATATTTCTAGCCTAATCAACATTAGTATAAGCTCTTAATTCAAATTTGTCAATTTTTTTATAGTATAGACCATAGAGAATCTTGAAACTATCCCTATAGATAATGCAATATCAGGTCTTCTATGTACTCATGTACTACATATTGTAATTTTCCAATCATAGACCTGTACAATGTTTGATTTACTTTACTTGAACCATCATTCTTTGATAATTTTTGTCTTATCACCATAGGTGTACTTACTAGTTTTGAATCCTCCAATCCAAAAGTTTTCAATATTTCTTTGACATATTTTGACTAAGTGATGTATATACCATATTTGATCTAATATATTTGCAAACCCACAAAGAACTTGATCTCTCCAAACATAGACATTTTAAATTTATACTTCATTTCATTTGCAAAAAGCTTACATAAAGCATCTTGACATCCAAATATGATATCATCAACAAAAATTTCAGATAACAAAATACCTATTCCTTTCTCTATCTTCATGTATAGATTTTTTTTAACATCAGTCCTTTCAAATCCAATCTTCACAAGATACTTATAAAATCTCTCATACCATGCTCTTGGTTCTTGTTTCAAACTATATAGGGCTTTGTGTAATCTACATAACATGTTTTTATTGTTAACATCAATAAATCCTTCTAGCTATTCTATGTAAATTTCTTACTCTAATATGTCATTTTGAAATGTATATTTAACATCCATTTGAGAAACTTTGAAACCTTTGTATGTAGAATAAGCAAGTAATGTTCTTGTTCCTTCCATTCTAGCAACATGGGCAAATGTCTCTCCATAGTCAATTCCTTCTTCTTGTGCATATCCTTTACAAACTAGTCTTTCCTTGTTCCTTGTGACTTCACCATTTTCATCTAGCTTGTTTTTGAATACCCACTTGGTGCCTAACACATTTTTATCTTCTGATCTAGTAACTAGAGTCCATGTCTTATTTTTCTCTATTTGTTCAATCTCTTCTTCCATGAATTTACTCTAGCCCACATCTTCCAATGCATCTCTTACTAATTTGGGTTCCTTCATGCTTATTAAACATGTATCATTTCTCAATCTATTTCTTATCATTGGTCTAGCATCTTTATCTCCAATGATTTGTGCAGTAGGATGATGTCTCTTGACATATTTGGATAATCTTAGTTCATCTCTAGTTTCTTCATTTTATCTTTCAAGTTTAGAGTCATTGTGTACATATCTATCAGATAGCTCAACATCTCTACTAATCTCATAGTTAGAATGTGTTTCAACTTCATTCTATAACTCAACATCTAAATGTAGCTTGGTTACTTAATGCAACTTTGCATTCATAGTATGTGACTCAACAGTCACTGAAACTTTTTGTTGGTTTGTAGATTGATTTATAGAATCTTCTTTAGTAGGCATAACTTCATAAGAATATACAAATGATTTGCAATCTTATGGTTCTTTTATAGTTTAGCCTCATGTACTTTTTTATATTCATCAAAATTTACATTTGGAATTTCCACAATTTTGTTAGTGTTAGTATTTAAACACTTATAAGCTTTACTTCTTGTGGAATATCCTAGGAAGATACCTTCTTCATTTTTTGCATCTAGTTTACCATTCCTAAAGTCTTTAAGAATGTAACATTTGCTTCAATATACTTTAAATTGTTTTACATTAGGTGATTATCTATACCATAGTTCAAAAAGTGTTGAGTGAGTACCTTTCTTGACTTGTACATGATACAAGGTATAGACAACTCTGCTTACAACTTCTCTCCAATAGTTTAAAGAAATATTTCTCTCCATCATGAGTGTTCTAGCACAATCCATTATACACTTGTTCTGCCTTTCAGCAGTTCTATTTTGTGGAGGGATCCTAGGGGTAGATTTTTGTCTTTTGATTCCTCTATCATTACAGAATATCTCAAACTCATTTGATGTAAATTACCCTCCTCTGTCAAATCTCAAACACTTCAGAGTCTTACCTTTTTCCTTCTCAACTCTTTCCAAGTACCACTTAAAAATTTGGAAAGTATCAAATTTATTCTTCAAAAATATAACTATCATCATTCTAAAGTAATTATCAACAAGTGGCATAATATACTTATCTCCTTTGTAGTCTTTGCACATTCATTGGTCCACACAAGTTAGTATGAACAATCTCTACTACTTATTTAGAGGTATGAGTTTTACTCTTAAAACATGACTTTGTCATTTTGCCTAATTGACACTGTTTGCACATTATATTATTAGGCTTCTTCAACTTAGGAAAACCCCTAATCTTTCTCATGTTACTAATACTAACAAGGTTATCAGAATTAAAATGACATAACCTCTTGTGCCATAGCCACACATCATCAAATTTTACAACTAGACAAGTAGCATCTTCTATGTCAAGATAGAATAGATTACTCCTAGTATGGTCACCCTTTCTAATCAATTTTTTATTTGTGTCATATATCTTAGAAATATTAATTTTAAACTCAACCTTACATCCTGAATTATTCAGTTGTGACACACTCAACAAATTATAGTTATGTTCTTGAACATAGTAAGCATTGTCACATAAAATCTTATCTATGAGTTTGATAGAACATTTTTATTTTATCAAACATGGTGCATCATTACCAAATCTTACACTATTTCCATCATAAAAGTTCAAGGTAATGAACTTACTCATGTGTTCAGTCATGTGATGTGAACACCCACTATCAATGATCCATCTATAATTCTTGTTCAGACAAGTCACAAGTGCAGTTGCCTCATCTTCATTAGGTTCTTCCTTCATTGCAACATACACCACTTCATCATCATGTTCATCATATTCATTTTTTTCTTCCTCTTTAGCAATGCAACATGACCTTTTGTCTTTGCCTTTATAATCCCTATTGTCTTCATCTCTTCTACTTTTGTACTTGTCACCACCTTTGTATTTCTTCTTCTCTCAACATCTAGCAGTAATATGACCAACCTCACTGAAATTAAAAAAAATGATATGTAATTTACCTTTGAACTTGCCTTTATCTTTGTAGAATCTTCTTGCCAGTAGTGCTTCAAGTTGTTCTACATCCTGCTCATCTGTATCACTGTCACTAGACACATATTTTATATTTTTCTTCTTCTTCTTCTCATCAAATTCCTTCAGTGAAACCTTAGCTTTGAAAGTAGATTCAATATTCTTAGGTTTGTAATTTTTAAAGTTACATAGTTCAAAATTAGTGAGTCTACCTACTAGACCTTCAAGTGATAGATTATTCCCTAGTATAGATCTCAGTTCTTGAATTGCAGAAACTCTAATAGCATATATGGGGAGTAGTGTTGTTAAAACTTTTGTTAGCATAGTATCATCATATAATTTTCCAGTATCTCCTCTTATTGCATTAACAACTTCTTCTATCCTTGTAACATATTGAGCAGTATTTTCCCCTTCTTCCATCCTCATATCATCAAACTTTCCTCTAAGACTTTTAGCTTTGGCTCTTAGATCATTAGTATGTCCTCTATAGATGGTGGTTAATGCATCCCACATTTTCTTTTCTCTATCAAGATCTTTGATATCATCAATTTCGGCATAGCTTAGGGAAGCGACAATCTCCAACATTGTCTAGTTGTGTTCTTTCTTATTTTTCATATCCTCAATTATTAGTGCACCTACAAGATCAGCATGCTCAGTAGCAATGGTAGATTGTACATAATCTTTAAGTCCTCCAAGGTGTAGCTTCATAAAAAAAATTCATGCAAGAAAATTATCTCTATTAATCTTGGGTACTTCTCTTCTTGACATCAAGATCAACATGCTCAGTAGTAATGGCAGATTGTGTGTAATCTCCAAGTCCTCCAAGGTGTAGCTCCATAAAACTTTTCCATGTAGGAAATTTATTTTTATTAAGCTTGGATATTTCTCTTCTTGACATCATGATCTTTGTGCTTCTAGTACCTTCAAACTAGTCATATTAAGTAATCTACTTTGATACCAATTATTGGAACACTTTAGAATAACTAGAGGGTTGAATCCGTTATCCAAGGTCCAGATGTATAAATAAAACTTTTCATAGTCTATGAACCCATAAAATATTTATTTTCATGCATGCATCCATAAGATTATGCAATCACTTAAAACTTGTAGGTTACTATCAAATCAATTTGCAAAAATGTAAATATGGAACATAACATATTTATCAACACATTTGAGACAATGATTTATGTGAAAACCCAATTTGAGAAAAACCACTAGTAACATGCTACTCTTTTTCACTCTTCTGAACTAATTCTTGTAAAAGGCCAACCCTGTTAAATGTTACACCACACATTGTTAAATGTGGTCCTATTAAAGGATTTTAATCACCCTATTATAAGTGAGCCTTGTTAGAGGACTTTAGATCATTCACTTAGAATGTCACCTAGTTAAAGCATTTACAAATGACTGTTAGGTCAACCTTAATCCAAAGGATTTACCCTAGACTGATACAATTATTAGAGAGTAACAATAAGGCTTGATCTAATAAAAACTTATGACTTTGTTTACAAATTTTAGATCTCTATTTTAGTCCTCCATTCTTCTTGGCCTTCATACATTTTAGCTCTGATATCTTGTTCACCTTTCAAGCATTCATACCCTTAAGCCCTATCACTTAATATGCCAATGTAGACTCTTCTCCTAGATCACTCGATGAAGCAAAAACCCTTGACTCCTTGTCATTCTTAGGTTCTTGCATATGGAAACCTTTGCTTCTAACCAGCCATCCCTATAAATAGAAATTTAGATCTTTGGTCGTTCATTCTCCATTGTCCAATTTAGTGTTAGGATTGATTAGTTAGAATACATTGAATCTACATCTTATTCCATTTTTCCTCTAGAAACTTCTCCTTGAATGCTCTTTGAATTTGCCTAAAATTTGTTTACCTTGAATTTTGTGCCACTAGCTAATCAGTCTTATCTTCCACCTTATTCACATAATCCAAGAAAATAAACTTATTAGATTAGATTCATTGAATTCATGATCCTTCAAATAATGTAGCCACTCATCAATAACTTGTTTCTAATGCTCGATACATACTACATTGCTTGGCATTCTCTGTGAATCACTTGGCATGAACTAAAGTTTAGTGGTACCTGACATCAACTAAAATTTACTTAGCATCCACTATTTTACTTGGTATACACTAGAATAAAAATTTACCTAGCTCCAACTAATTTTTTGCTCTGATCCAACTAACTTTTTTCTTGGCTTGCACTAACTTTGATCAGCACCTACTATCCTCTCAATCAAGCTTGGCAAATAGTCTTCGTTTAACTTGTTCTTCTATATTAGCTTAGTGTAACTAGCCTTTTTAACCTTAAATAGATTATCAATACATCATGTTATCACTATATTAACTAATTCTTGTACTCCTTTGCATCTCATAACTCAACCTTTCCTCTAGGTGCTATTGTTGCATCTCTTCATCAAATCCTCTTCATCAATAAAATAAGTGATAGCACTTAAATCATATAAGAAGTTGTCTTACCAACAGATAGTAGGATTCAAGGATTCTTTCATTATTTTTAGCATCTACTCTGTAAAGTATCTGAACTGTTGGAAATGATTAAAAACATCATAAGGAAAATTGCTGGAATGATCATATGGAACTAGTAAAAGAATATTCTCAATCATTGTTTTGTCATTGATGTCAAACTTGCTACTTGAAAGAATGACAATTGCTTTAGTCATCCAAATACTATCAATTAGTTTATTGACAAGGACGAGGCAATCAATAAGATGTAACTAGAACACCTAGAGAAAGGTTGAAGTTATGATGTTGGAATGAAGTAGAAGGATCAACTAAGCCATTGATGAAAAAGTGTATTGATGACATACTCTAAGACATAGAGAATGGGCACACTAAAACATATCAAAGATGTAAGGTTTTAACTAAGACATCTGTAAAGCCTAACTAAAGTTCATTAGAGAGAGGGAGCTGAGCAAGCTAGTAGGTGCCGAACAGATTCCTAGTTGAAGCTAAGCAAGTTCAACTTCAGATGCCGAGTGAACTTTAGATGCCAAGTAAAATCAAGTGCCGAGCAGATACAAGTGTCAAGAAAAAACAAATGTTGAGGATCAGAAAACCAATAGTGCTGAGTAACATAGAGATGCTAATCATCAGTAAACCAATAATGCCAAGTTGCTGCATTATTTTGAAAATTGAAGATTCATCAGATCTAAGTCGACAAGGTTTTTATCTAAAAGTATGTGAATTAAATAGAAGATAAGAATGATGAGCTGGTGGCACAAAACACCATGTAGAACATTTTTGGAGATTACAACTAGATTCTAGACAAAGTTTCTAGATAAGAGCAAGATATAGGGTAGATACATTGTATCCTACCTAATCCATTTGAAACCCTAAAATTGGAGAGGGAGAATCGAGCGAAAAAGGCAAACTGGATTTCTATTTAAGGAGTCATAAGGTCATGAAGCAAAGAGGAGAAGGTGGTCAAGCATGAAAGCATAAAGTGCTGAAGAAGGTGCTAAGGAAAAGAAAGCACATAAACTCTATTTGGATAGATGACCACAAGGATGATTGCATTGACATGATGAGTAAGAAGACTCAAGGAGACGAAGCTTGAGAGGATGACAAGCAGTCAGAGCTGAAGTGATTAAAGCTAAGCAAAATGATAGAACTGAAGTGTGATAAAAAATATGCAAAGTATGTTGTAAGTTGTATCAAATCAACAAGCCATTATCATTACTCTCTAGCAATTGTAATAGATAGTTTAAATCCTATGGACTTAGGTTGGTTTAATAGCCATGAGGTAAATCCTTTAATAGGGTGGCATTCCAAGTGAATGTTCTAAACTCCTTTGACCAGGCCCATTCCTAACAGTTTGGTGAAATCCTCTAACAAGGTCACATTTAATAGTGTGTTGTAAGCCTTTAATAGGGTAGGCTTTAACAAGGCATCACTTTAGAAGAGTGAGAATCAAGTAGCATGTTACTGGTGGTTTTTCCCAAATTGAGTTTCCGCATAAATCACTGTGTCATGTCTTGATCTTGCATGTTTTATCTCTAACTTGCTAATATGGTTGATTTAAGTTTGGATGGATGAAAAGTGTATGGATTCATTAAAAATATTGAAAAAGTATTATTAGGGCATTTGGACCTTGGATAACTGATTCACCACCCTCCCCCCCTCTGTCTCAGTTATTCTAAAGAATTCTAACAATTGGTATCAGAGCTAAACTGTTGATTTAGTTTAAAAGGGACTATAAGAAGAAAAGATCAAAATGCCTAAGAGAGAAGTTCCCAAGCTCAATAAAGACAACTTTTCTACATGAAAAATTTTGATGAAGCTACATCTTGGATCCATAGGAGATTATGCCAAAAATTCAATTGTTACTGAACATGTTGATCCAACTGGTACTCTTACTGCAGAAGATATGAAAAACAAACAGGAACACAATCAGACAATGCTGGAGATTGCTTCTGCACTCAACTATGCTGAATTTGATGATATCAAAGGATGTGACATTGCATTAAAAATGTGGAAAGCCCTATCAGACATCTATGGAGGAGATTAGAATGTACAAAGAGAAAAAAGAGAAAGTCTTAGAGGAAAGTTTGATGATATGAAAATGGAGGAAAATGAGAATTCTGCTTAGTATGGTGTAAGAATAAAAGAAGTGGTAAGTGTAATAAGATGCTTGAGTGGTCAATTGGATGAAGATATTGTTAATAGTAAGTTCTTAAGAATCTTTCTCCCTATCTATGCTATTAGAGTATCAGCAATACAAGAGCTATGATGTGTACCAAGAAATAATCTAAGTTTTGAAGGTATAGTAGGGAGACTCACTGCATTTGAGCTATCTAACTTTGACAACTATAGACCTGAGAATGATGAATCTGCTTTCAAGGCCAAGCTATCACTGAAAGATGCTAAACAGATGAAATCAAAGAAAGGAAAAAAGATGAAATATGTATCAAGTGACAGTAGCACTGATGAGGAAGATGTGGAAAAATTGGAAGCATTACTAGGTAGAAGATTTCACAAAGGTAAAGGAAAATTCAAAGGTAAGATGCCTATCATTTGTTCAATTGCAATGAAGTAGGTCATATTGCTGCAAGATGTACACAGAAAAAGGATTATAAGGAAGGCAACAAGTACAAGAACAAGAGAGAAGATGATAAGAGAGATTACAAAGACAAAGACAATAAATGTTATATTGTTGAAGAAAATTCTGATGATAATGATGATGAAGTTGTTTATGTAGCCATGAAGGACCAATCTGATGAAGAAGAGCCTACAGCACTGGTAACATGTATGAAAAAGAATGACAGATGGATCATAGACAGTGGATGCTCACATCACATGACAGGAGAGAAAAGTAAGTTTGTTAACTTTACTCAGTATGATGGAAATAGTGTTAGATTTGGTAATGATGCTCCATGTCAAATCAAAGGAAAAGGTTCCATTAAGCTCATAGAGAAAATTTCATGTGATAATGCATACTATGTTGAAGGATTAAACTATAATTTGTTGAGTGTCTCACAGTTAGGCAATATAGGATGCAAAGTAGAATTTGGAAACAAAACTGCAAAAATCTATGATACTGATGGTAAACTGATAGGAAAAGGAGATCAAACAACGAGTAATCTATTTTACCTTGATATGGATAATGTTTCTTGTTTTATTGCAAAATTTGATGATGAATGGTTATGGCATAGAAGATTATGTCATGTCAACTTTGACAATCTGGTCAATATCAGTAAAGTGAAGAAATTTAGAGGTTTACCAAAATTGAAGAAGTCTGATAATATCATGTGCAAACAGTGTTAGCTAAGAAAGATGACAAAGTCAAGTTTCAAAAGCAAAAACTATACATCTAAAGAAGTACTTGAGTTAGTTCATACTAACTTATGTGGTCCAATGGAAGTACAAAGCTATAAAGGAGATAAGTACATAATGTTGTTTGTTGATGACTATTCCAGGATGATGACTGTTATGTTCTTAAAACAAAAATATGATGCTTTTCAAAAGTTTAAGTGGTATGTGGCTAGAGTTGAAAAGGAAATAGGAAAGAGCTTGAAATGCCTAAGATCAGACAGAGGTGGTGAATTCACATCAAATGAATTCGAGATATTTTGTAATGATAAAGGCATCAAAAGACAAATGTCAACTCCTAGAACTCCCCCACAGAATGGAATTGCTGAAAGAAGAAATAGATCTATGATTGACTGTGCCAGAACATTAATGATGGAAAAGACTATTGCTCTAAAATACTGGAGAGAAGCTGTAAGTGTAGCTATTCATACACTGAACCGAGTACAAGTCAAGAAAAGTACAAATACAACACCTTTTGAATTATGGTATGGTCACTCACCCAATGTGAAATATTTCAGAGTATTTGGTTGCAAATACTTTATCCTTAAAGATGCTAGAAATGGAAAATTTGATGCAAAAAGTGATGAAGCCATATTCCTTGGTTATTCCACTAGAAGTAAGGCATACAAGTGTTTGAATACTAACACTAACAAAATTGTGGAAAGTGCAAATGTAAACTTTGATGAACATATAGAAGTCCATGCTGAAGAATCAAAGAAAACAGACGAATATAGAACCTTTGTGTATTCTTATGAAGGAATGCCTATTGATGAGGATGATGTCAATCAAATTGAAACTCAACTACAAATTTCAGTTTTAGCCGAGTCACAACCAGTGAATGCCAAGTTGCATTCAGAAGCTGAGTTGTAGAATGAAGGAAATGAGCAATCTGATTCTGAAGATAGTACACATGAAATAGATGAAGAACAACCTAAAAACTCTATACATAGTGACCCTGAATTTGAAATATCAAACATGGAAACAAGGATAGAACCAAGATTATCCAAATATGTAAAAAAACATCACCCTACTGAATAGATAATTGGTGACAAAGATGCAAGACCAATGACAATGAATAGACTGAGACATGAATCATGTATGATTAGCAAATCTGAACCTAAGATAGTATATGGTGCATTACAAGATGATGACTGGTATAAAGCTATGGAAGAAGAGATTGATCAAATAAAGAAGAACAAAACCTGGAGTTTAGCTCCCAAACTAGTTGACAAAAATGTGATTGGCACCAAGTGGGTATTCAGAAACAAGCTAGATGAGAATGGTGAGATTACTAGAAACAAAGCTAGACTAGTATGCAAGGGTTATGCTCAAGAAGAAGGATTGGACTATGGGGAAACATTTGCCCCTATTGCTAGAATGGAAGGAGTAAGAAATTTACTTGCATATGCTGCATATAAAGATTTTAAAGTCTATCAGATGGATGCAAAATCTGCTTTTCTGAATGGTATATTGGAAGAAGAAGTCTATATTGAACAACCAGAGGGATTTTTTGATGAGAACAACATGGATATGGTTTGTAAATTACATAAAGCACTCTATAGTTTGAAACAAGCACCCAGAGCATGGTATGAGAGACTTCACAAGTATCTAGTGCAAATAGGATTTGAAAGAACTAATGATAATAGCAACATGTACATCAAAGCAGAAGAAGGTAAGGATATTATTGTATCTGAAATCTTTGTAGATGACATAGTGTTTGGAGGAAAGGAAGTGCTCTGCAAAGGCTTTGCTGACAAAATGAAGCATGAATTTGAGATGTCTATGTTTGGTGAGATCAATTTTTTTGTTGGATTGCAAGTACATCAACTAAAACATGGTATATTTGTGACACAATCAAAGTATATCAAAGAAATACTCAAAATGTTTGGATTGGAAGAGTCCAAACTAGTCAGCACACTAATGGCAACAAGAAATAAGCTATCCAAAAATGATGAATCAGTCGAAATCAATCAAACAATGTACAAATCCATGATTGGAAAACTGTAATATGTTGTACATAGCAGACTAGACATAGCACTAGCAGTTTGAATAGTGGCTAGATTCTTTGCTAATCCCAAAGAAAATAATCTCATAGCAGTAAAAAGAATAATGAGGTATCTTAAAGGAACTGATAACTTTGGTCTATACTACAAAAAAAATGGAAAGTTTGAGCTCAATGCATATATAGATGCAGATTGGGTAGGCAACATTGATGATAGAAAAAACACAAGTGGAGGTGCATTATATTTAGGCAAAAGGCTACTTACCTGGACTAGCAAGAAAAAAACATGCACATCCCAGTCCACTGCAGAATCAAAATATGTAGCAGTTGCAGTAAATTGCACAAACATTGTGTGGCTCACACATCTATTGAAAGGAATGAAAGAAGAGGTAACTAAACCTATGATACTGTATTGTGATAATACAAGTGCTATAAACATATCCAAGAATCCAGTAATGCATGCAAAAACCAAGCACATTGCAATCAAGTATCACTATGTTAGAGAATTGGTAGAAGACAAACAAAAGAAGTTGGAATACATTCACACAAAGGAACAAACTGTAGATATCTTCACCAAACCATTTCCCAAGGATGCTTATGAGTATCTTAGAGGCAAGTTGGGGGTAATGCCCTTAATTCAAGTAGTTTAAAGCAACAAGGAAGCTGCCCTACATCAACATGAACAAATCATTGAAATATCTGAAGAATGATGCAGAGGATGATAGGAGGAGCAAAAACTCCAAATTAGTCACAAGCATGGTGACAGAGGGAGAAGACATCAAGAAGCCAAAGCTTATATTTTGCATGATAAAGATGCTACATCTTTGGCATTTATGTCAAAGAGGGTGAAATATGTAGAAACCTGATCAATACAAAGCAAGAGTGAGATATATATGAAAGAGGGAGATATATGAGATTAGTAGTAAAGATGCAGCAGCCAAGAAAAGTAGCAGACAACATATACAATCTTGGTGGTAACTAAGTTGATCAATTGATCAGTTTGGCTTTCCATCAATGATAAAGAGGGAGATTGTTAGAAATGATTGAAAAGATCATGAGGAAAATTGTTGGAATGATCATATGGAACTGGTAAAAGAATGTTCTCAATCATTGTTTTGTCATTGATGTCAAACTTGCTACTTGCAGGAATGACAATTGCCTTAGTGATCCAAATACTATCAATTAGTTGATTGACAAGGAGGAGGAAATCAATAAGATGTAACTAGAACACCTAGAGAAACATTGAAGTTATGATGTTGGAATGAAGTAGAAGGATTAACTAAGCCATTGATGAAAAAGTGTATTGATGACATACTCTAAGACATAGAGAATGGGCACACTAAAACATATCAAAGATGTAAGGTTTTAGCTAAGACATTTGAAAAGCCTAACTAAAGTTCATTAGAGAGAGGAAGCTGAGAAAGCTAGTAGGTGCCGAATAGATTCCTAGTTGAAGCCGAGCAAGTTCAAATTCTGATGCTGAGTAAAATCAAGTGTTGAGTAGAAATAGAAGCCAAGCATCAGAAAACAAATAGTGTCGAGTAACACAGAGATGTCGAGCATCAGTAAACCAATAATGTCGAGTTGCTACATTATTTTGAAAATTGAAGATTCACCAAATCTAAGCTGACAAGGTTGTTATCTAGAAGTTTGTGAATTAAATAGAAGATAAGAATGATGAGCTGGTGGCACAGAACACCATGTAGAACATTTTTGGAGATTAGAACTGGAGTCTAGATGAAGTTTCTAGATAAGAGCAAGATATAGGGTAGATACATTGTATCCTACCTAATCCATTTGAAGCCCTAAAATTGGAGAGGGAGAATTGAGCGAAAAAGGAAAACCAAATTTCTATTTAAGGAGTCATAAGGTCATGAAGCAAAGAGGAGAAGGTGGTCAAGCATGAAAGCATAAAGTGCTGAAGAAGGTGCTAAGGAGAAGAAAGCACAGAAACTCTATTTGGATAGATGACCACAAGGATGATTGCATTGGCATGATGAGTAAGAAGAATCAAGGAGATGAAGCTTGAGAGAAAGACAAGCAGTCAAAGCTGAAGTGGTTAAAGCCAAGCAAAAAGATAGAATTGAAGTGTGATCTGAAATCTGCAAAGTATGTTGTAAGTTGGGTAAAAGCACAAAGCTGTGTCACCTTTCATGATATCTTGTACTGTTTCGGCCGAAACGCTTTCGGCCATAACAGTTTCAGTCGTAATGGTACCGGCTGGACACAGGTGGCAGTTCTGCGCGCCTACGTGGTGCGCACCATTTTAGTAGAAACCCTATCAACCGAAAGCCTGAGTAGATATAAAAACCACCGCAAACCTCTAGTGGCTTTCATTGTTACTGTTGCGGTTAGTGGATGTTTGGAGAGAGGGTTAAGGGGTTTCGGCCGTAACTGGTCAGTGGTTTTTTTCCCCTCATTTTTTAATAGTTTTTAAACATATCTTTTGATTAATAGATGTTAATCATACTTAAAATAGTTGTTTTTGACTTATTTTATGAGTGAAATGCTTAAAATTGTTTATTTTTTAATATGTTTAAATTATTTTAATTATTTTAGATTGTTTTAGAATGGTATTTAAATTAATTTGTTAGCAAAAATGTAGTTAAACATGAGATAAAAATGTAGAAAAACATTAATTAAAAGTTTAGAAAAATATTAAGTTAAAATATAGAAAAATATTAGGAAAAACATTAGGTTAAAATATAGGAAAACATTAGTTAAAAGTGTAGAAAAACATTAGGTTAAAATATAGAAAAACATTAAGAAAAACATTAGGTTAAAATATAGAAAAACATTAAGAAAAACATTAGGTTAAAATATAGAAAAACATTAAGAAAAACATTAGGTTAAAATATAGAAAAACATTAGGTTATGAGGTAAACATGTAGAAAAATATTAGTGAAAAATGTAGAAAATGTTTAGGGGACATTATTCAATTTCTAACATAACCTGATGGATCTAGAGGTGAAACAATAATATCTTATGGTGAAATTAATTTTGACATTAAATACACCTTCTAACATAACCCTATATTAACTACAATAATAACCCATACCACATTCTAACCATAACATAGGCCCTCTACTAACCGAATGAACCACACTTAGATATTGATGATGTTCATTTTAACAACTAGTTACTGTCAGGTAATAATGGATCTTACATTACCAAACAACACATTAAGATCACTTATGTCAACTGCATTTTTCAATACGTTATCCATACATGTGTGTCTTAAGGGGACATAAGAGTCGTAATAGGTCATACTATTTTTTACAGGTTCTAATAAGTCTTAATATCTATTATTAGGATACAATAGGTCTTATTAGGTAATGATGATTCTTACATTACCAAATGACACATAACGACCTCATGATACATTTCTACATATTTTTATCCATATATATGTTAAGGGGACCTAGGGACTCCTACTAGGTCATTGCATCTGTTATAGGTTGTAATAGGTATTCATATGTTTACTAGCACATAATAGGTATTGTCAGGTAATAATGAGTCTTACATTACCAAACAACACATTAAGATCACTTATGTCAACTGCGTTTTTCAATACGTTATCCATACATGTGTGTCTTAAGGGGACATAAGAGTCATAATAGGTCATACTATTTTTTATAGGTTCTAATAAGTCTTAATATGTATTATTAGGATATAATAGGTCTTATTAGGTAGTGATGATTCTTACATTACCAAATGACACATAACGACCTCATGATACATTTCTACGTATTTTTATCCATATATATGTTAAGGGGACCTAGGGACTCCTACTAGGTCAGTGCATCTGTTATAGGTTGTAATAGGTATTCATATGTTTACTAGCACATAATAGGTATTGTTAGGTAATAATGAGTCTTACATTACCAAACAACACATTAAGATCACTTATGTCAACTGCATTTTTCAATACATTATCCATACATGTGTGTCTTAAGGGGACATAGGAGTCATAATAGGTCATACTATTTTTTATAGGTTCTAATAAGTATTAATATGTATTATTACGATATAATAGGTCTTATTAGGTTATGATGATTTTTGCATTACCAAATGACACATAATGACCTCATGATACATTTCTACGTATTTTTATCCATATATATGTTAAGGGGACCTAGGGACTCCTACTAGGTCATTGCATCTGTTATAGGTTGTAATAGGTATTCATATGTTTACTAGCACATAATAGGTATTGTCAGGTAAGAATGAGTCTTACATTACCAAACAACACATTAAGATCACTTATGTCAACTGCGTTTTTCAATACATTATCCATACATGTGTGTTTTAAGGGGACATAGGAGTCATAATAGGTCATACTATTTTTTATAGGTTCTAATAAGTCTTAATATGTATTATTAGGATATAATAGGTCTTATTAGGTAATGATGATTCTTACATTACCAAATGAAACATAACGACCTCATGATACATTTCTACATATTTTTATCCATATATATGTTAAGGGGACCTAGGGACTCCTACTAGGTCATTGCATTTGTTATAGGTTGTAATAGGTATTCATATGTTTACTAGCACATAATTGACTGACCTTACTATCAACCTTAATAAAACTATATCCCATTTACTTTATTAACATTCTTAACTCTAATTCAAACTACTAAATTAAGTCATGAGTTCTAAATTGTAAACTAACATTTGCTAACTAAATTCATTTACTTATCTAGTAACAAATTTTTCTATCCCTATGTCCTAACTGTCATCTACACTCCCCATAATCATCAAAGCATTTAAATAAAAATTTAGATTTTAGTCAAGAATTATATTTTTTTATTGCACGTATGTACATGTGTATAGTTAGTTATCATTTAATCAAGAAATTTTATTTTATTTTTATTGCATATACATGTACATGTATGAATATTTATTTTTCACATTTGCATGAGCATGTTACAATGTACATTAGATATGGTCTCTAAGATAATTTGTTTTAAAATACATATGTATGTTACATGATTGAATTTGGCACCATACATTTAATGTTGTGTATTTATATGTACATGTGTTTCAAATTAAATTTAACTTTTAATTATTTTAATTTAAATACACTTGTATGTTAATATTTGTGTATATATGTATGTGCAGATCTATAGATATTTACCACTCTTGTAGCTTCACATTCATATATCCTCATATTTATTTTCATATATACATTATGGCATCTGGTTCTGGGGATTGTGCTCCTGCATCTTCAAGGGATGCCAGTGTTCATGGTGGGGGTCAGAGTGCTGAGTCAGATACAACACGTAGATCGACCTCCTCCAGCCATGATAGACAACAGTTATTTAGAGATACAGTTGCGAGATTACCTCATGCCATGCAGGTTTTGGATACCTCACTTTCCTCTTCTACCACCCTGCCTAATAGGGAGAAGGTCATAGCGATGCGAGAGGAGTTATTTCGTATGATTCAGACAGTTGAATCATACAACTCTTGTGATGATATGAGCATTGAGACATTTTATTCTTCTTTATTTCACAATGTCACTGGCACTGTGAAGTACACATAGATTGACACTGAGGTTTCCACCAACATGGTGAAAACCATGTTTCCATCTTATGTAGATCATCACAGAGTCAGAGTCTACTCTATGACGAAGTGTACTGATCCACTCATCGCACCATTGATGTATCCTCGTTGGTTGGCTACTCATCATAGATGGCCACAGAAGGATGAGTTCCCCCTATATTTCTGCAAACAATTGTTTGCAGATTTCATTTACACTATGATGTTGACTATACAGATTATCCAGGGCATGTTGGGCAAGGTTAGGGGAGACTTTCTAACAGATTTAGACCCATTGACACTCCTATGCCCGTTAACAAATGGGCAATGGTGGGTCCAAACCTTTTGGTTATGCTGAGAGGTCCATAGATGGCTATTGTAGGTGAGAGTGTTCCTGATGACACAATTAGGAAACAAATTTTTTTGAGCATCGCCACCATCACCACACAATTACATGAGATTTCTTCTGATCAATGTAGTCGATATATGCTACGATCTCGAGGTACCTTCTCCTGTAGACATTTTTGCAGTCTTAGAGGTGGATGCATTGCATCGTTAGGCATCATATTTAGCATCTGATCTTTTAGATGCATATCGAGCATTATCTACACTCTTAGGCATTCCACTTCGTGACATGAGCTCTTAGATTACACATATTTTGTCACGTACAGAAGTCCTAGAGGATTCACAGAGGCAGGAGGACATTCCCGTGCCTTCTACTACTCCTACTTCTATAGAGGCCCACGCTACAGCACCAGCCCCAGCTACTCAGGACCCTACAACACCCCCCCTACTCAGGATCTCAGTGGCACCATATAGCTTGGTCTATTTACTTCCATGCTTTCAGATCAGGGCCGCACTATTGACTTGGATGCTGATACTATTTTTTCATTACATGATTCAGATATCAGTCAGATCGGTAGAGCATTACATAATGCTATGGTAAATATCTCTATATATGTTTAGATTTATTTTTATTATAGTAAATAATATGTCTATATGTTTAAATTAATGTATATGTGTGTGTTTGTGTATGTGTTATAAGGTTTGAGTGATAGTATGTTACATTTTGCTGATCTGAAGACACCGACAAATCCTACACGTCGTGAGTCCTAGGTATGTTACAATATATATATATATATATATATTTGATTGATATATGTTTAGATCTTGATATAATTTGTCTATACACATAATTAAATGGTTCACTTGTATATCATTTGACACAGGGTTCAGATGTAGCTGATAGACCCTTTTGGGGACAAGGCCCAGGATCAGGACGGGGGATGTAGCTGATTAGATCATATGTGGCCTTTTATTTTATTACACACATGTCATGTCTAGATACATATTTATATGGATAGTTTGATGTTTTATATGTTATTTCCATATGCATACATTTTATATCCAGACACTTTGATGTCTTATATGTTATTTCTAGATACATGGTTTATATGGACACTTTGATGTTTTATATGTTATTTCTAGATACGTGTTTATATCATGAACACTAAATGATGTTTTACATGTTATTTCCAGATACATGTTTATATGGAGATTTTGATGTTTTATATATGTTATTTCCAGACATTTGATCTACATGATCTATTTTTATACATTTGATATGGGTACATTATATTCTCCAGATATATGCACATGTATGTTATTGATCTTTTAATGTAGATGTCTATTTTATTGATCTTTTGATGTCTTCATCTTTTATGTAACTTATCTATGTGTTATGTTCTATATGTTATTCATATTTTCAATATTCAAGTTTACATGTATATGTATAGTTATTCATCTTAATGCCTTAATTTCTAAGTGTAATTAGTTATATATAATTTTAACATGGTCGATGTACATAACAATATAACATATATTTAATGACATGTCTTAATTAACTATATAATTAACTATATTTAGTCTAATTATATTTAATGTAGATCATGTATTAACTATATTTAATCTAATTATATTTAATGTCTTACTAATTAACTCTACTTAATGACTTAATTAACTCTATTTAATCACATGCCTTAATTAACTATAATTAACTATATTTAACCTAATTAACTATAACTAACTATATTTAATCTAATTAACTATATTTAATCTAATTATATTTAATTTCTTACCAATTAACTCTATTTAATGACATACATTCTTAATTAACTATAATTAACAACATTTAATTAATAAAATATAATGTACATGTGATATGTAACATAGTTCATATAACATATACATGTAAGAACATAACATTCGATTATATACAAACATAAAGAATGTATTGAATATAAGAACATATAAAGATTATATGTACATACAAATACATACAAATACTAAAAGGGTTGTCTTAAGGGGAGGTCCTAAGAGACCTGGTCTTAAATGAGAGATCCATGTCGAATTTAAATAAAAATAACAATACATGTCTAATTTTGCATATGCAAGATAAATGATCCAATGTAAAAAAATTTATAAAACAAATATCCTATCAATATTCAATATGAAAGTATAAGAGCTATACAGGCATAACTCAACTAGAGCTCCACAAATAATGTATTGTTAGGATCCTCTCTACTTTTTATTATCTCTAGAAGTTTTTCATGTTCTTCAATAGGAAATTTCCACTTTTGATTTCCACGACGTCCTTTTCTTTGTGCTGCTTCAAATTGTAATTTGGTTGCTATAACATGGTTACTGTAGTGTAAAACCTTTTCTCTAGGCTTATATTCAATAAATTCAATACCACTACCAATTACCCTTGTTTGTTGATAATATGTTCCTTCAATAACAACTGATCCAATTGGATATGACTGTTCATCAGTATCTATAGTTCCTTCTAGCAACTTGTGTTTTGCTTTTGTGCATCTTAAAAGATAATAGTCCACATTTTTCGCATTATCTGGTAAGGCTTGAACTGCAAAAAAACTCCTGCATGTATATAAAAAGATAAATATAAATTAATTTTAAAACAAATATACATGTATATTAATTTTTATATATGTATATATGCACACAAACTTGCCATAACTAAATCAGAAATGCGCTCATAATCAGTTGAATATACAGGATCATGAATGTCAATGTCAATGTCAACATCTCCAAAAGGAGGCTTTCTAACTATCTCCTTCAAATCCCAATGTGAAACATATCCATTCCCAATATTTTCACATGAACCCACTACATTGTCCTTAATGCAATCATCACAAAAACATGTTTTCTCTCCTACTTTAATTACTGGAGGTTTATGGTTTCCTGTAGTCATCACTTGATGTAAACTTCTAATTCCAGGAATTGTTTGACAATTGTAAGGATTAGATCGATCTCTATCTGTTACAAATATAAAAACTAATTGTCATATTTCAAAATAAATATTTAATTAAAAAGTCAACTTCATTTGAAAAAGACATTAAAAATAAATATAACTTAGTTCACCTTTCACCTCCCAAAAGTAACGCTTATTGTATTCAGTATCTCGAGTAGCAAAATGAACTTTGCACCATTCAACAATTTGATTTGCGCTCTCTATCCTATTCCCTATATGTACATACAATATGCATGTATATATAAAATTTAAAATATATGCTATTATAGTATTAAACATGTACATTTAAAAAATGCATATATTTACCTACAAGTTCATGTTGTCAAAGCGCACATTTTATACATGCTCCTGCTCCATCATGCTCCCCTTTTCCGTGTCCACTTTCAAAGAATTTCTATAAAAACTTGACATTGGTTCTAGCATGTTGCATTGCTAACCAATTAAATGATTTTGTAGATTTGAATTGTCATGTGAACGTGAAACATGATAAGTATCTACAATTATCCAAGTTCATATATCAAATAGAAATAGACATGTCCAAATAAAAATAAGTTAAAATAAAGTTAAATAAATGTGTAACTATTTAGTGTATACTAACTTGCACATCCATCAGACCAAATCCAGTGCTTTGAAATATTTATTTCACAATTTCTGAGATCTTCAGAGAACATTGCAAAACAATGAGCCAGATAACTCCTGTCATGAACTCTATCATCACTAATATAGAAATGAACCTCTTTGATGATGATGCGTTCATTTTCATCCAATCTTTCTATCTGATCCACCTCAAATTGTGCATGTCTATAGGTCACTTGCACAAATATTGCAACTTGTTCAGAATGATAATATTGGCTTTGGAGCTCTGTATGAGTTGCAAATGTATAATTCTCAGAAAAATCTACAACTGAAAGTATATAACCAGGTGGAAAACAATTTTTGGAATCACGAAACTGTTTAGCTTGCCATCGTGCACCATGACAATGTTGGATATGTGGATATATCAATGGACGAAACTTGGCCATGAACTCATCATAATGCAATTCACTCTCTTTCAATACAATTTTTCTGGATTCATCCCCTCTATTATTTTGGTATGTCTCATATTCATATCTCATCCATGAAACTGGTGTGGATTCATTAATATTCTCAACTTGCATAATTTTAGAAAATTTGTGTAAATCTGCACAATCTTCACACTGATTTTTGATGCATTGCACTTTGAATTCATCTGAATCTTCTAATTTATCACATAATATGGACCTCACAAATTGTGTTGTACTGCTAGGAATGACCAAATTAGGATCAAGTATTGCCATAACTTTTTAAAATGATTTCAAGTGTAGACCAAATTCAACATGATTTCTACAACAACAAGTTTCTCGCATCTTATTTATCCATACAAAGGAAGGACGTAAACTCTCAAACATTCTCTGACATATTTTGACATTTGAAAATTCTTGTTTGAAAGCTTCAAAAAAGTTCACTTTGAGTTATATCTATGAAATGTTTTGGATGTTCAATTTTGGCTCCTGT
Organism: Cupressus sempervirens; assembly: GCA_028749045.1. NCBI lineage: Eukaryota > Viridiplantae > Streptophyta > Pinopsida > Cupressales > Cupressaceae > Cupressus > Cupressus sempervirens. The sequence goes on along the minus strand of CM053790.1, from coordinate 289,276,061 downwards.
TTCTTGATCTTTAATTTGTATAGTATCACGCCTGTTGGAAGAAACACGAGAACGTGTGGTCCAAAATTCAATAACTTGTCTTTTTACTTCTTCAAAAGTCCTGTCTTTTCGAGGAACTCTACAAATATTCACCCAGTTATTCTCAATGTTATCATCTAGCATATTTTTCCTCTTGATGTATCTCTGGGCAGTTCTTCTAGATATATGTAGTACATTAGAAATTGCACGCACCTGTTTTCTATGTGTCAATTTTCTACTAGATATAGTAGTCATCAATGCTCTGCATGCATTACTCAAATCACCTCCTTGAGTTGTGTTGTCAATTTTGTTATAAGCATTTTGCAAATTTTCAACTATTGTTTTATTAATATTATGGGCATGGCTTTTCCTATTATCAACACCCAACAACTCTAAAACAAGTCTCATTTCTTTTCTCCTAAATAACTTGACAAATAATTTTGCCTATCCAAATATACTTTTATCCTTGAAATATTCATCCCACATGTTCTGACAATGCTTTCTGATAGTGTTATCATTTATCATACCTTTAGATGAAATTTGGTTAAAAATTAGTTCTTCATCCAAATCCATCAAATTTTTTATGCTTTCTAATTTGTCTCTATCAATAGAACTGCCAATTTCTTCCTCTTCATTACTTTCATTTTCTTCATGAATCTCATCATGTTTAGGAATTTCAGTAGGTTGGTTTTGAGCATGTTTTGTATGGCCTTTCATTTTGTCATCTCCTTTTCTATCATATTTCCTTGATCTTTTCCTTTTACTACCCATTGAATATTTCAATCTATAGAAAAAAAAAAAATTAGATTTCACTAAATATCAGCTAATTGTTCAATATATAATACATAAAAATAAAAATAATTAGAAGAGAAAAAAAAGCACCTTCAAAATATTTGATCCTTTACAATATTGATTGAATACGCAAAACAGTTGTTGAAAATTGCTTCAAAATTAATTGTTTCTTGAAAATCTTCTTCCAATTTTAGTAGTCCCTGTATATTTAATTTTTTAGAAAAGGAAAAATAATTTTTTTTATATCAAATAGTCACATTAACTGCTAGCAGTTTCTCCTGCCGACAGGAGTTTTGGTCGAAACCTGTTTGGCCGTAACAGTTTTGGCCGAAACAGTTACGGCCGAAACAGTCTATGTGGCAGCCTATGTGGCAGCCAAATAAGCAAAAATCAAAACTTCTGTAAACATCTCACTTTGAAGGCCAATTTGACCTACTAAATTGAAGTATTTTTTAAAACTAAAAATATACTTTTGTAGTTCTCGGAGTCACGATTATGACTGGATAATTTTTTTAAAATTTTGATTATGAATAATATGTTATAATTTGAAAATATTACAAGTAGTTATCTTAAGATTCAGGAAGATGTCTATTCAAAAATAAGAAAAAAAAGTAAATCATGTTAAAAAATTAATTTTTATTTATGGTGCACTAGAGGAGAGAGTCTTCTTCAAGAATATGTAATTTGTTTTAAAAAATATGTAGATTTGATGGAAAAAGTTTGACGGGAGAAAAAAACTATCTATTTTTGATAACTTTGACTTTGACCAGTTATAACTTCAAAAATATTAGCTGAATTTCAATTTTTTTTCTTCGGTGCACCAGGTATACATGTTAACTCTAACATATTCCAAAATCAAACCAAAATATGAAAATTTGCATATATTTGTTTGATGGGAAAAAAACTCTATATTTTTAGTATTTAAAAAAAATTTAAAAATACACTTTAAAAATTCAAAAATAAATAAAGTTTTCACTCAATTTTAAAAAAAAAAATTATAGACATAAACTTCATCAAATTTTACACATTTCATTAGTTTACATCATCTTCAAATTCTAAGCACAAATGCCACTTTTATTTCGTTAAAGTTGAAGACTTTAAATTCTGATATCATTTCTCCTTTATAAAAGGTGACAAGTTTGTGCTTTTACCCAGTTGTATCAGATCAAAAATCCATTATCGTTACTCTCTAGCAATTGTAACATATAGTTTAAATCCTATGGACTTAGGTTGGTTTAATAGCCATGAGGTAAATCCTTTAATAGAGTGACATTCCAAGTGAATGTTCTAAAGTCCTTTGACCAGGCCCATTCCTAACAGTTTGGTGAAATCCTCTAACAAGGCCACATTTAACAATGTGTTTTAAACCTTTAACAGGGTAGGCTTTTAACAAGGCATCAGTTTAGAAGAGTGAGAATCAAGTAGCACGTTACTGGTGGTTTTTACCAAATTGGGTTTCCACGTAAATTACTGTGTCATGTGTTGATTTTGCATGTTTTATCTCTGCATGTTGATTTACTGTAACTTGCTAATATGGTTGATTTAAGTTTGGATGGATGAAAAGTGTATGGATTCATTAAAAGTAGTGAAAAAGTATTATTAGGGCATTCGGACCTTGGATAACTGATTCACGCCCCCCCCCCCTCTCAGTTATTCTAAAGAATTCTAACACCGAACATCATATTCCAATACTTGACATGGTAACTTGTCTAAGGTTCTAGTCAATGGAATAAATGAAACTAGAAAATTCTATATGTCATTTTTGAATTACTCCAATTCTTGATGTCTCTTCTATTTAAGCTCTTTTTTCTATTCTTGCAGCTTCTTTCGAACTTCCAACCATTCTATATTCTTGAAATTCTCTTCATCATCAATTCTCTATTAGACATACTCTCCAAATTTTTGTGACTTTCTATAGGTATGGATATATCCTTCAGGATCATAATGGGTCCATGGATCCATAGTGTACTTATGATATTCATTTTGTAGTTTTTCCCCAATTTTATCATATGACTTGGTGACACAAATAGTAAAATCCAAAAAGGACAAAGTGGCAAGGAAAAAGGTTTTCTTCCTTCACTTCCCTCCAATATGTTGTTTGATTGATTTTGACATTTCCCTTACAATCTTCAAATAAGCAATTCTAGTAGGTACTAAGGTTAGTAGTCTATATGGTTTACCCTTAGATCCAAAAACTCTAAAACATGTGAAATAATCATATGCATACCAATCACCCCAATTGTGCTTAATCTTTTCTCCCAATCCATTTTCCTTAAGTCTCTAAAAAACCTTTTTATGTTAGAGCTGATGGAAGGGAAAGCTTGATGTCCAAATAGAGTATACATGGGCTGGAAAAAATCATATTCAAAAGTAAGATAGAAAGACATACTGTATTTGTAATCCAATATTGAAGTCCACATTTGAATTGACCTCTCCTCACCTTCTCTTTCTTGCACATTTAATTTCAAATTTTCATGCGATAAACCTCTCAATTGACCATAATAGAAAACCATATGCATTAGCAAAGAATAATGTCTAAAAGTAGGGCATTCAACATCATTAAAACTAATAAAATAAGAATGAATATTGTCGATAACATAGTCAGCATAATCATAAGGCCTAGGCTCCAACATTTCAATATTAGATGCCAGCTCCATTGTTCCAATCTCCATTAGGTCTGGAACTCCCATTCCTCCTACATGCCTTCATGATTGATATGTCATATCAATGTATGTCTTGAATAATGGAGGTCCATTTTCTATATTCAATGGTTTCCTAACAACATTTTTCAAAATTAGCTTCCACTGCACATAGGATATATCTAACCTCTTGTATTGATTTTTTAACTCAGTAAATGATAATTTCTTTGTGAGACCATCTGTTAATTTGAAAACCTCATTTAAAGAGTCAATTAAAATCTCCACAAATTTCTCCCCCAAATTAGGATAGATACACTTATCAACATCATTATACTTACTAATAATAACCTTCAACAATTCAACATTTATGAATACATTGGAGATGGTCAATTTTCCTAAATTTATCTCCCATGGATGACAAATATATGCTTTGTGATTTCTCCTAACATAGTGGTATAGGAAGACTTCATAACACCTTGTTCTAGTCTAGACACCTCCTACCTCACTGTATTTGTCTTCTATTTTTTTTCAGAGAAGCAAACTTACTTCTTCTGGATTTGGTCCTAGCAAAATTTGTCTATTTTATCAAGTCTTCATTAAGCTTTCTAGGTAGAATTTGTATTTCTATTCTTTATTTCTTCTCAGATTTACCCTTCTTCACCTTCTCAACCTTCCTTTTCTATGCTGAACTTGAGCTCTCCATATTTTTCTAAAAAAATCTTTCTAAATCAACCAATGGAAAAATCAATGTACTAATAGTAAACCTTACATCTCTATGAAATTCTCTGAATTCAAAATGTGAAATGATTATTATTTTTGTACAATGCATCTTACATGTTTCTACATTTATTTCTCAGCATGAACAAATGCCATAAACATTTTGATCATTGCAATGCAACATAGAGTGTCAACACTCATTTCTTGTCATTACTTCCGTGACTTATAAAATATATTCAAATATTCGATTGCTAAAGGTTCTAGTGAAAAATATACATACACCTTTGATCGCTATGTCTTAGACCCTAGATAGCACTTATGCCATTCTTTTGAAATTTATTGGTATAACAATGGAAAAAGTCCTATCACTCATCATTTTTTCAAAAACTCCTTATGTGTGACCTTTGAGGACGATCTTGCTATAGGGTACAATGATCACAAGCTTTAGTCTTCGTTGTGGGTTCTCATTCTATCGCTATAGTACATAGCGATATGTAGATGCTCATTGCTTATTACCATGTTCATATTTCTCCATGTGTGATCCATGATCAACTTCGATCTATCACTATAGGCAATAGTGATCACTGCTGACAATAATATTGCTTTATCATTGTAGACCATAGTGATCAATCAATCCTATTGTTAATTGCTCAAATGAAAAACTTATTTCTTTAGTTCTAGATGATTGCTAGAGGTCATAGTGATATATCTCTATTTATTTCCCATCATTATGTTAATAATGTGTCCTGTTTGCATAGGGATAGAATTGATTTCTATAAGTTATAGCAATATCTCACCCAATGTTTGAAAATGACCCCTCTACCATCACTATAGGATACATCGATACTTGATGCTTCATGGTTGTAATGATAGCGATATATGAAAAATCACATATCTCACATAATTTCAAGAAAATCAAGGCCAGGATCCATTAACAAGGATTTTGATGCAATGAGTAAGCCCTATGAATGCATTTTGGGATAGCAATCTTTGGTTTAGATGGTATAATATGATTCCCTACAAACACAAATAAATGGAGTAAGTGATTCTTTTATTTGATCACAAGCATACAATCAACTTAGGCTATGAATACAATCCTTGAAACAATACATAATTTGAAACATGAAAATAAATCAATGAGATCAAATATAATCAAGGAAAATAAAAGGTGGAAAATACTTATAAAATATTGAGCTCCATCGCTCTCGACTCAAGAACTTTTTACATTTTAATTGAAGTAATTTAGGCACAAAGTAGTATTCTCTAATTGAAAGAAACCTTTTCTTGTATTCTAAGTATCTTGGTTGGTGACTTTCTTCTTTTAATTAAGTATATTTCTTTGAATTATTTGAGTTTTTTAATGGTGAATAAGATGTTTATTACTTAACTTGGTTCATTTTAGAGTTGAAAAAAATATGTGGTTGGACATGTAGGTTATCTCTTGTCTTATTTTTTCATTTAGTATTTGAATAGTGACAAGAATTTGGATTCGAGTTTTGTTTGGAGAAATGGTGATCATCAATTTGTGTGGTTTACTCTTCTTTAATGAAAGCATAGGAAGTTCTTTGATATCTTTCTATTATTTAGTGTGAAGTAATTAGGGATGCTATTAGAATAAATTGTAAGAGGTATTACACTATTTATTTTTTATGGAGGTCTTCTGCAAAATCATTTTAGCTATTTGATGCGAGAGCACAATTATTACAACTAAATCTCTTTAGCTAAGAGCCAAAGACTAAGAGGTATCCATTTTTCCAAATTCATCATGGACACAATCTTGACATCATCCCCTTTTAACGCCACAACCTTACACTGAGTAAGACATGATCTCTGGTACCTTTCAACTTCACCAATAGATGAAGAGCCCATTGACAAACATTATAGTATATTTATTTATAATATTTTTATATTATTACATATCTAATATAAGAGTCAACACATCCCCTATATGAAGTATGATGGATATACTTGATGTGTCTTGACACATCTTCATATTTTACATATGATGTATCTTGATGTGAGAGAGAAGATAGGCATATGTGGGTTTGAATCAAATTGTTCCAAATCTTGAAGTCCTCGGACTACTTGAGTGAATATGGTGTGAGGAGTAGAAGGAATGGCAAGTAACATATATATAGGCAGCCACAATGAGTCTTCAAACCATTGTGTTTCAGTATAGAAAAATGGATTGCAACAGGCAAAAAATATGACATACACTAATTTGGATATTTTGGATAGGCTTGGCACTGGCTTTCACAATAACCAGCTTGGGCACCAAATTGCCCATAATTTACAATACCTCACTTTCTTCTCATGCCTCTGCCTTACATTGCCATGATGCCTTGAGTTTAATATTTTCTATTGTGAAAGGTCATATGCTACTTGACAAGGGCGAAAAAGATGTTTTTGAAAATTAACTATGAATAAATTTTAAAATAAAAATAAATCAAAGTAATAAAGAGAAGATAACAAAACAAGAGATGTAACCAAAATTCCTCAAAAAATTAACAAAAACATAAGAAAGAAAGAACACAAAAATAAATATTAGAACAACAAATTCTTCTTTATTATTCTTCGAAGACCTCCTCCTCCTACAATGAGAGAAATTACAATTTTAAATACAAATCCAAAATTACTATTTTTGGCAATTTTTTCATAAAACTATTGTTTGCCATTTTTGGTAATTTTTAAAACAACTCAAAAAGAGCTGACTTTTTTCATGAAGCTTCTTAAAACTGAGATAAGATGAACTGCTAAATAACATTTGAAATTGGAAGCAATATTTTGAGGTTGTTAATAAAAATCAACTTTCTAAAAACTAAGAAAAACATTAAAAGCTTTAAAAAACTACTAAAAGCTCCTTCTTAGAAAGCCACTAAAAGCTTCTACATCATTCTCCTTTGGTTGAAAGAACGTAGCTCTTGCAAGTTGTTTTTTCAATGTGTATAGTTTCTCTTCTAGAACTTTACCTTCCATTGTATCAAACATTGATTTTATTGACTCAAAGGAATGTAATTTTATTCCTTCTTCTTGGTCTTCCAATTTTTTGTCATTTTATCATTCATCTTTGCATCTGTCACTGGATCTCTGCTTTGCTTATTTTTCTTAATCCATATTCTACTCAATATCTTCTCGGCCTTTAAAATCCAAAATTCCATTTCTTCTATATAAACCTTTGTACCATATTATTTATATCTTCAATATATAATATATCAGCATATCTACCATTTCTAGAATTAACCTTTGAGAACATTCATATACATCATTAAAAAACTCTAAAACATCATCATTAGAAATCTCATTATTAACAACCTTTTCTGTTTGCTCATTTTGAACATTAGGCTAAAAATAACAAAAAGAATCTTTCATAGCTATGTTTATCTTAGCTTCTTCAATTCTTGATGTCAAAATAGTCATTGGTATACTCACCATTTCATTTTTTGGATCTTTCTTTATTTTTGTTTCTTCTTTCCTTTTATTCTTATGAATAGGCCATTTGATCTTCTTCTTGACTAGTAGGTAGCATTTTTGCATTTCTAATTCCATTAACTTTCTTAATTGTTGCCAACTTTCTTGTAATTTTCTTAACATTTCTTTCAACCCTAATTGTCTCATCTCCTCCTTCCTCTTCCTCTCTTTCTCTTTGATTTTCTTTTCTTCTTTCCTCTTCTACGAATACTTCATCAATAAATTGAACTCTTCAAATGAGTCCATTCTTTGCCACAACTGGATATTTTCTCTTTTCTACCTTCGTTTTTTTAAACTAGTTCCTCTTCTCAACCTACATAAACATAAACTCAAAACCACACAACTAGAAAATTCTCCTTTTTCCAAACCTTCTATGCTCTGATACTAGATGACATAGCCAAAATTCCTCAAAAAATTAACAGAAGCATAAGAAAGAAAAAACAAAAAATTAAATATTAGAACACCAAATTCTTCTGTATTATTCTTCCAAGTCCTCTTCCTCCTACAATGAGAGAAATTATCATTTTTTGGCAATTTTTTCATAAAACTATTTTTTGCCATTTTTGTTGGAAAAAGATGATTTTTTCATGAAGCTTCCTAAAACTTAGATAAGATGAGCTTCCAACTAACATTCAAATTTGGAAGTAATATTTTGAGGTTATTAATAAAATCCAACTTTCTAAGAACTAAGCAAAACATTACAAGTTTTTAAAAAACTACTAAAAGCTCCTACATCAACAAGGGACAAAATGAAAGACTAATAATGACTAATAAAATAAACCAAATTAAAAGAACCTACCAAAGATACATGTCTATAAATGAATGGGTACTATATTTAAAATTCATATATATTTGTATATGAGTTTTAAATAAAGTAAAAAGCCATGATAAGAATAGAGTAAATTATATAACTAATATATAAATAAATAAAATAAGTTAAAAATATTATATATAGATATATAGATATATAGATTGATATAGAATTTAAAACATACTTTATTTACTTTATTTATTTTTATCGATAAACGGTCGAAGCCTTGTATTATATCAAATGAATAAAATTGAGTTTACAGAGTTCTGTGTTCAAATAGACACTGATAGGAAAAAATAGAGTGAGAAAATCTCTAGTCAAGTCTGGGACCGAAGTCCTAGATTATACAAGTTTAAAAGAGGCACACCCTAGTTTAGATATAAGTTATTTCTTACAAATTTATACAAACTTGATGAAAAAATAAATGATAAAGAAACTTCTAAGGAAAAGAGAACAACATGCTTGAGGATAGACAAGATAATAGAGTTATGCGTCAAAAGTCCTGACATAAGGTGAACATTTTTCCTACATCTACATGACCAACCACTACAATCTACCAATTAGGGACTAGTAGCTAGGGTAAAGGAGGTAAAAAAACCAAGGGAGAAGAAAATGAAACTGAACAACACATTTACATGGCTCTACAAAAAAGAGCCCTTTAAATATGTTGCCCTAATGTTGTTTTTACCATATTTCAAAACTTCACATTAATAGTTACTGTGTAGTATAATTATCAATAAATTACGTAAATTCAAACTATTGTATATTAGGCATAAGAGACAAAAAGTAAGAATCCTACTTTATAATAAAGAAAACTACCTAATATGTTTAAAATTATGCTTATTAATATTTTCTTATCTTATGTTTTCTATGCAATTTATGTTAACATTTTCCTCTCATACTAATTTTAGAGGATAATTTGATTATATTATTGGATTACCATTAACTTCTAGTGATGGTTATGCTATGACTAATGCTAGTTATCTGCAATATCTACCCTATATTTGATATCCCTTGAGATCCTTTGAGTTCATATGCTTAACTAATGATTACGATTATATATTTTCAGAAGAATTTGCAATTATAGTCTTGCTATACACCCTATGCATTACATTTGTAGCTTAACAATCACTAAATAAGTTTAATAGCTAAGACTAATACCGAGTTTCCCTCTTTGATATTAAAATCCTTGAAATCAAAGTTAAAGCTTCCTCAGCCTAAGCCTACCTTGCAATCATGATACTTTAACCTTCTAAACCAACCAAAAATGAAAAACACACAGAGCCAAGATCAAATGGAAAGGAAGGAACACAGAAAAAAGAAAGAGAAAACCCACAAATGAAGCAGGAGGACAAGTCATTGCGAGCGGCCAAGCCTAAGAACATTGAAAAAATGAAGAAAACAATAGCATGGTAGAGTAAACATAAGATATATTAACATGATATGATATATATACACACATCAAAAATATATACAATAACCTAATGAGCACAAAAGCTACCCATAACATAGAAGCAACCAAAAAATTTCCCAAGGTAAAATGAAAAAAAGCCTAGAATCTAAGAATATACAAAGAAAGGGCACCACTACCCATCCAAAAAACCCTAGTAGAATATAACCCAGAAAGGTGATAGAAAAAGAGCCACCCAAAAGCCCCACCATAGAGAGGGAGAAAGATCTACCATGACTACAAAAGCATCAAGAGCACCAAAAAGCCACCAAAACTAGATCAACGATCCCAACTATGCACCAACATCCTCCTTCCAAAAGACCATGATGATTTTAGAAGCTTTCGTAATATCCTTGGCCCAAGACCCATGAGGAAACTAATAAGTGTTTCTGGCTCTACTTGACTTGTTAAAATTAGGAAGGTAGAATTTCATGGCAACCAAATCTGCAAAGTCCACTCCTGAATGAATGTTTGCATCAAATACATTCAGGTAATTCAAGAGCCAATTCTTAGCATGATCCTCTATAATACCTCTCTAGTGTAGTAGAAACTGAATGTCGACGTCCAACCTAGACCATTCATGAAAAAAGAGAATATTATCCCAAATAACTAATGTGGGGTTCCTAGGAACAATAGCAAGCTCAAGACTCCCTAGTGGGTGAGCCAGGTAAGATTTCAACAAAGGGATTTTGAGCTTCTCATCAATGTTAAAGACCACCTATTCTAGACTTACCAACTAGATAGGATCAAATATGTTATAGCTGAGTTGATAATATCCTATTTCCTGACTTTGGCCATAACTAGGCATCCAATCTAGTTACCTATAATGCCACTATTAGTATGCCATGAAAATTAATAATTAAAGATGCCTTCTCCTAAAACCCTACTAATGGCTAGCCTGCTCATATCATCTATGGGTTTGAGAAAATGAGTCCATCTCTCAGGCTTCACATTACCTCAAAATGCCATAGTTTGGACTTCAATATCATGACATAGATAGGTATTAGTATCTATGTTGATAGCTACCCTAGAAAAGACTAGAATCTTAAGAAAAAATGCAAAGATAGATGGGCCCAACACAAATTTATAGAAGCTTCAGCAAAGTTGAGAAAGATCTAGAAAGAATCAGGTGATGATGCAATCATGACACAACTGGGTAATGATTCATACAACATAAAGGATGATAGAAAGGACTTCCAAAGATCATGAGTAATTAGAGTGACGAAACCACATAAGCTAAAAAATGGGAGCAGGATACACACCTAATGGGATAATCATATAACCTACCGTTAAATGGGAATGATATAGAAGTCTAAATGTCATGATTACCTTAGCAAACTAAACTTAATCAATCAATAGAATATTTTTACCATCCATTCCTTTGTTAGCTAATAGGTTTGCTTCTATATAACCTTCTTTCTATATGTGTGTAAACCTTACTTCTTCAAATTCATCAAAAAGCCTAATTTTTTTTTTCTAGTTTTGAATTTAATATCCAATCAGGGTTCTTCCCTTTTGTAAGTACATTAAGGATGATTTGGGAATCTCCTTCAATTATAATCTTCTTGATTTTTAAGTTTATATTCCATGTTAGCCCTTCATGTACTGCTTCTAATTCTACCATATTATTTGAGACTATTCCCAAGGGCTTAGCTTGTTTCATGAGCCAATTTCTAGATTCCTCCCTAATTATACACCCTATTCTTGCTACTCCTAGGTTACCTCTAGAGGCTCCATAAAAATTGAGTTTCTTCCATCCTTTAGGTGGGGGTTCCCATTTATATTTTTTTCTGGCTATTCTATTCTTGTTTTGATAGATGAGGGGTGGATTAATCAAATGTTTCCAATTTTTTTTTTTTAATGCATCCCATAATGAGAAGTAGCCTTCTTCAATTGAAGTTTTTTTGAGATTAAAAATTATAACTTCTACAATACTTGCTTCAATCTTGTTAAGGAGAGAAGATGTATTGAGTTCTTCATCATTTAAGCTCCTTTTTTTTTATTTCCTTCCATATCTCTTATACTAGGATTACTGGAGTGATGTTCCAGAGTTTTTCGTAAACTTTGTTATTAATTTTTTTGGCCACCCTATTAGGTGGTCTTGCCATGTCTCTAGGAGTGGGGAAAACTAGTTTAGTTTGAGTTTAAGCCATTCCCAACATTCCTTATAATATTTTTAGTGATATAAGAAATGCTTTGCTATTTTTGAGTTTTCTTTGGAGAGGGTGCATCTTGAAGGGCCTTCAAATCCCATTTTTATGATTCTATCTACTATTAGGATTCAATTTTGAGAGGCTACCCATAGAAACTTACTTGCTTTGGGTAGAATTGCTAGGTCCCAACAAAGATTTATAGGAATTTTTATTGTTTCCCATTTTTGTGAATTTATTATTTGATTATATCCCTCCTTTACCTTGTAAATTATGTCTTTGGTGGCTACTTGGATGAGCTTGTCCTCCCTATTGTAATAGTTGATTAGGAGCTCTCTAAGAATAGCTTCTAATTTCTCCTTGTAAGTAGGGCACAGACCTCTATTTTCTAAGGATTTCCATTTGTATGGGACTTCTTCATTAGAGGGATCATGTTGGATATAATCCTCTACCTTGGTTCCCCATATTGATATTAATAGAATTTTTGCATTATTAGTTATATCAGATTGATCAAGAGGGGTATGACCATTCCAAGAGTCTTCCCAAAATAGGGCTTTGTCTCCTCTACCTATGTTCCATGTTGCATATTTTGCAATCAAGGGGAGGCATTTTAGCATAAAATTCCATGCTACAAAACCTTTGGGGGGGGGGTTCCTAGTTCTAAATAATGATATGTTATCTGATGCATTCAGATGTCTATTATATAGAATTCTAGCCCATTTGCTATCTATTTCTTGATACTTTCTCTAGAGTTGTTTTGCACCTAGTGCTTCATTTTGCCAATCTAGATTTTAATCTAGCCCCTCTACTTCTTTAGGTCTACAAAAATTTTCCCCATCTTATTAAAGTTGCCTTCTTCTTATCTTCTATGCCTTTCCAATAGAAATCTCTCAAGTTTTTTCTATTTTCTAATTGATATTCTTTGGTAATTGTGAACATGTTAGTTGATAGATGGGTGTTGCTGATAGAACTGCTTTGATTTCTGTTGCTTTCCCACCTTTGGTTAACCATTTTATTTTCCATGCTTCTATATGATTATCTATTCTTTCCAATGTTTGCTCCCAATCCTGGTTCTTTTTTACCACTTTATCTAGGTATATTCCTAGGTATTTACAAGCGAAGTTACCTTTCTTATATCTTTTTTCATTACATATGTATACTTATCTTTCTAATGTTGTATTCAAGAAAACAAAAATTTGATTTTTCTACATTAATTTTTTTGCCTCGATGCTTTTGTGTAGTTGTTCAGAATTGTTTTTATATTGTTTGTTTCTCTTTTAGTACTAACTCTAGCTAGTATTGTGTCATCAGCAAATTGTTGATGTGTGGTATTAGCCACTTTCTCTATGATCTTAATTCTTTTAATTTTATTTTCAAACTATGCCATCTTAATTGAACTCTTGAATGTTTTAGACAAGATGATGAAAAGGAAGCGAGAGATAGGGTCACCTTGTTAGATCCCCCTAGATATGCTAAAGAAATCTTCTGGGATTTTGTTTTATAAGGAGAAAAATTTAAGGGGTGGATATACACTCAAAAATGATGTTAATCCATTGATGAGGAAATCCAAATGCTTCTAATGTTTTACATAGGAATCTCCAGTCCACTTTATCATATGTTTTTTGAATATCTAATTTTAGTACCACACATGCTTCTTTCTTCTTTGATGTTGAATGGATTGTTTCTTGTATGATTGAGATGCCATCTAGAATAGATCTCCTGGGCACAAACCTTGTCTATTCTTATGATATTAATTTAGGAATATATTATTTTAGTCAATTTGATAAAGCTTTAGAAAAAAAATATAGATAGTATTGCAAAGAGCAGTAGATCTCAAGTCTCTTGGTTCTTCAGCCTTTTCTTTGGGATTAGAGTTAGGAATGTGTGATTAATTTTTGTTAGAAATTTCCCCCCGTTTCTTGATGCTTCTATTTCTTTCCACAAATCTACTTCTATAATTTCCCAACATTTTTGGAAGAAGAAAGCCTAAAATCCATCTGGTCTTGGTGATTTATCAAGATTGATATTAAAGAGTGTTGTTTTAATATATTGCAGAGAGAAAGCCTTATTGATAGATTTATTATCTTTTGTTCTGATGACCTTAGGAATAGCTTTCAAAATTTCCTCTTATGCTACTTGGTTAGATGATTCATAATTATGAAGGATATCTTTATAGTAATCTACAAATATTCTTGTGATTTCAGTTGGATTGCCTATTGAATTTCTTTCCATATCTTTTATTTTTGATATATTATTAGTAGCGCTATGCTGTAAGGCACTAGTATGGAAGTATTTTATAGTGTGATCTTCTTCTACCAGGCATTTATCCCTAGATTTGTGTTTCTATAACACCTCTTCTTTAGCTAAAATTTATTCTTGTTTTAATTGGTATTCTTGTTCTTGCATATAAGTTTCATTATTCATTCCCTTTTTAATAACTTCTTTATTTAATTTTGACAACTTTTCTTTTGTAGCCAGATTTTCTTTAAATATGTTGTTGAATTGTGCTTTATTTCATTTTATAATTTTTTCCTTTACCATCTTTAGTTTAGATACAAAGAAGAACATTTTTAATCCATGCACTTGTCCCTCTTGCCAGCAGTTTTTTATGTTTTCCTTGAAGTTTTTGTCAAGGAACCATATTTTTTCACATTCAAATGAATTTCTAGTGGGTTTAGATGGTTCTTTGGTATCTATTTTTATAGGAAAATGATCCAAACCTACCTGTGGTAGAATTTCTGTCATGATTTCTCTCTCTTAGTTGATTAAGTCTCCTTCAAAAAAGAAGATCTATCCAACCTTTTTGATATATAACTAAAATATTTTCTTATATTATTCCATGTATATGTTTCATTCTTAGTCAGTATATCTATGCGTGAGTTTTCCTTTGCCCATTCTCTAAAATCCTCTATTGCTCGTGGAATTTTCTAAATCCCCTAATATTTTTTTCCCCTTCTAATATTGTGTTGAATTCTTCTCCAATGATAAAGTTCTCATTATGTTGATTAAATAAGAATATGTTGATCTCATTCCATACTACCACTAGTAAATTTAGAAGTATGGTGACAAAAAGTAGACAAAAACACAAAATTTGATTAGTTATCTTGACTTGATTTAGTAGAACCATCTAGAGATATGGTGCATAAGAAAAAAGGATGGTTTTGTTCTGGGTCTGGGTTATTTACTATGATTTGGATTCCTAACTTTAAACCTCAATCTCTTAAAATTCATTTTATGCCACACTGGATATACTTTCCTCTTTACCTCTTGAGTATAAGGATCCTTAGATTATTGAAATCTTTGAAAACAAGTTGAGAATCTTCCTAACACATGATCTTATACCTTATGATCGACCACATTTGGATGTGAGAGTCTGTTTGTTGTTAGATATGTGGCAGCCTCTTCCTTTTCATTTGGCTATAAACTCTCAATGCCATTTATGGGATTAGTCAATCATAATACAGAATGAACAAATAGTTCATAAGTTTCAAGATAGATTGGGTCATTTTAATACTCAATGCCAACATCCAATTCAAGACATATAGGAAGTCTATCTAGATTATAACATAGACTCTGGTGTCTTCCATATCAACCAAACTTTCTATATTTTTATAGTCAGTCTTGCCCTTTATCCAATGCTTGCTAGCTGGGCTGAAGATTTATCATGATCTCCTATCAGTGAAGCCTTCTATTCATTTCTTAGATTTGGATGGTTCAAAGAAGCCACATTCAGAATTGTCACTAGTTTGTCACAAAATAAGTAACATTCTTTATAAAAACTAATATGCTAATTGGAAAAATCTTCAAATTTGAGATTAGATTGCTTCTACAATTGCTAACAATATAATATTTGGTATAGTAGAGGAAGAAGTATTCAATATAGAAAATTAGGAAAATAGTGATCTTGATGTGTTACTCAAAGAATTTTAGTGCTGGAATAGTCAAATCGCCCTGAAGAAAGCTTCTAGTTACATAAGAATGTATAATTTGTAGAAACTACATGTCAAGCAGAGAAAAGGGATTCATTTCTAGAATCATGTATTGACTAGGATCCATTAGGTGTGGAGAAGAACATTTTTCAGCAAGTGGCAGTCAATTTGGATTTTCAACTTGAAGAGACAATTTTGAGGGAACATGAGACTAGCAAGGATCAACCTGAGTCTCAATCTCATAATATCCCAAATAGTATGGAGGATTGTATTTTTCAACAAGTAGTTGATAAGTTAGATTTTCAACTTGAAGACATAATTTTGAGGGAACTTGAGGCTTGTAAGGATCAATTTGAATCTAGTCTTCAAAACAATCTAAATAATTTTGATCTTCATCAAACTCTCTCAATTGTTCAGTCCCCCTCTCTTCGACTTTAGACTTCCAAGACACCCAATTCAAGAGGGCATCCTAAGGGATCAAAGACCAAAAATGAGATTGGCTCAGGTATTCAAACCACACTAGATTACAATTTTTTTGTGAACGAGAAAGTGACAAGGAGAAAAAATTATTCTCCTTGTCAACAATGAAAATTATCTTATGAAATGTTAGAAGCATAAATACCTCTGATAAGAGAAGTGAGATTCACTAGTTTATAGAATCCACAAAACCTAATATTGTGTTGCTACAAGAGACAAAATTATCACAAGATACATTTCAAAAACCTATGGCCAAATGGCCAAGGTGGTCCTTAGTACATTCTCCCAGTATTGGAGCTCCTGGTCATCTTATTGTCCTATGGAATCCATTAACAATTTAGGGATACCTTATTCAACAACAAGCAAATTGGCAAATACTGCAAGTGTTAGATTTTGATGTTTCTTTTACCTTGATTAATGTTTATGGTCCTACCTCTTCTCAAGACAAGTTGAAAATCTGGGATGAATTAGCAATGTTAATTCAGCTTCAAAACTCTCACCATGTTATTCTTGGAGATAATTTCAATCTGATCTTGAAACAAAATGAAAAGGTTGGTGTCATTTTCCCACCCATTAAAACCATTCAAATTTTTTCTCAATTTGTTGAGAATAATAATTTAATGGATATTCAACCTTTTAATAGAAAGTTTGCATGGACAAATAGGAGGTCTGCTTTTGCACAAATTGCAGTTAGATTAGATAGATTCCTTCTCTCTCATGAATGGAAATTAGGTAATTTTATTTTTCACTCAGTGCTCCTTTTGTTCTAAGATCTAAAATGCATCAATTTGCCAACAAATTGAAGCATGTCAAAGAGAAGATCAAAATTTTGAACCAACAAGTTTTTAAGAATATTTTCAAGTAGAAAGAGGTTGTTAAGTTGCAATTGGAGGAAATTCATTGCTCCATAATCTAGTATGGGATGGATAGTGACACCTATGTTAAGCAAAAATAGCTTCAACATGAATGGGAGGAATTGTGTAATAGGGAGGAAGAATATTGGAGACAAAATTCTAGGGAAGTATTTTTACAACAAGGAGACAAAAATAAAAATAAATTCATTCTTCTACCCAACAAAAATGGGTAGCTAAATCAAATTTTCAAATTATGGATTTAGAGTCAAGCAATATTTTAACTAATGCTCAACAAATTAGAGATGAAGGCATCAAGTTCTTGAGAATCTTCTTGCACCAGAAAATTACCCATCACCTTTGCCCTCACAAGTTGAGGATTTCATTTAGCATATCCCTAGAATGGTATCCCCCATGGATAATACTAAGCTCTTGGCCCTGTTCACCATTCAACAAGTTTGAGAAGTAGTCTTCTCCTTCCCTCGAGACAAAGCTCCAAGGCTAGATGGTTGTACAACATTATTCTTTCAGACTTGTCGGGAGTTTATTGGCTGTGATCTTTTAGTAGCCATTGAGGAATCCAAAAAGTTTAAATCTATGCTAAAGCACTTCAACTCTACAAATATTGCAATCATTCCACAAACCAAGGAGCCCAAAACTTTTGCAAATTTTTGCCCAATCTCACTTTGCAACTTGAGATACAAAATCATTACTAAAGCTAATTATTTGTGACTTCAAAGAATTCTCCCATTCATAATTTCTCACAAACAAGGTGGCTTTGTTCCTAGTAGAGAAACAATGGAGGGTGTCATGGTAGCTCACGAAGTCCTTCATTCCATCAATAGTAATTAGTCCTCCAAGTTTGTTATCAAGTTAGACATGCAAAAGGCATATGATAGAGTCTACTGGAAATTTCTTTTCCAAGTTTTCCAAAAAATGGGTTTCACTAAACAATGGTGCAAGTGGATTAAAGCATGCATTTTAGGGGCTTGGTTTTCAATTATTATTAATGGATCAGCGTCGGGCTTCTTCCCTTCTATGCAAGGTGTCTGACAAGGCAATACTCTTTCACCACCTTTATTTATCATCATGGTTGAAGCCCTTAGCAGGACTATTAAGCAACATCATTTATCTGACAAGTTGAAAGGAGCAAAAATTGAGGGTACATCAATTTCTATCATGCTTTCTTTATTTTATATTGACATGTTACTATTTGGTACTTCACTAGTTCTAGAGGCTAAGTAGATAAATAAAATTTTAATGTAATATTCATAAGTTTTAGGGCAAAAAATAAATCTTCAAAAGTCAAAAAATTTCTTATTTAATACAAGAGTAAGTGCAAGAAGTTGAGTCTCACTTTTGGGCAAAAAGTGAAAGTGTTTTTCCTATTCTTGATTTTTTTTGTTAATTGATGCCAAAATTTGAGGCATTTAGAGATTGAGTATAAAAAAAACTTCATATATAAAACCTTTTGTTTTTAGAATCTAGTTTTTGAATATTTAATTTATTTGTGTACCCATATGATAGATTTTGTTTTTGTTATGGATCTTAAAAATCCACTTTTTCAAAATGTCTATTTTAGGACTATACCGCACTTGTGTACGAACACCATAATTTGACACAAATAAATGAATTTTTTTAAATCCTTTTAAAGGGAGTTACCTAATACACTTAAGATTGATGACAGTATTTTTACTTTATTTTTTATTGAATTACTTTTTCATTATTATTTATTAATTGGGTATAAAGTTAAGTTTTAAAACCTCTCTTGTAAGGGTGCCATAATTTGATCTGAATTTCACTTTTTTCAAAAATTCTTTTTTTTTTAATCCTTAAAAGAATTGTATCTAGATGGATATCATATAAATTAATTTAAGAAAAAATTATAAATTAAAAGAGTTATTAAAGTTTTAGTGAACTTCACTATTTTACATTTAAGTACTACATTTCATTAAAAAATAATGCAAAAATAGTAAATAAAATCATAACACTATAAAATTTATATTTTTGAAATCAAGACAGTGAGAGTTATAATGGGTTTTTGTTTCATAAAAAAACTTGATCGGGAAGACCCTGTAAAAATAATGACAAGGTGCAAATTTGTTAGTTCAATGCCTTAGCCAAATCTTGAGAAGTTAAGGCATAGGGTTGGTCTCACCAAGCCTATCTCAAACCAAAATCTGAGGTGTGAGAATTTTTTTTTGCCCAATGTTGTAAGAAATAGGCACCCATTATTTGGAATTCAAAAAATGAGTACCTATTTTGAAAATGTCAAATCAACATACAAAATCCCCCAAAAAAAAAATTATAAATTTTTACCCATTTTTTTCCTAAAAATGGTTACCCATTTTTTACTTTTAAAAAATGGGTACCTATTTCTAAAATATTCAAAAATTTTATGTTTTCAAAAATGGCTACCCAATTTTTTAAAAAATAAGCGCCTATTTTTTAAATTTAGGATCGAGTGCCCGAGCCTAAAATGGGTACCCATTTCTAAAGGAGCATTTTCTCAATCTATAGACTTTCCATGGAATTGTGACCCAACTCCTTGCTTCTACGCACAAACAATGTTATATTAGAAAAGATAGTGCATATTTTGAGGTTTTTTGGGGATTTTTTACCCTCCACTTATCTTAAGATTCCTTTTTTTATGGGATCCAATAAAAAAACTTTTTGGGATGGCGTCTTCCAAAGAATTAAGAGAAAAATTGTCTCCTAGAAATTAAGGTGGTTATCATTATTAGGTAGAATCTTGTTTATTAAGTCAGTTCTTTCTACAATACTAAACTACTACATGGATGTCATGCAAGCACCATCTTCTGTCATTTCACAAATTCAAAAACTTATTAGGGGTTTTCTATGGTTTGGAAATTTGACAAATGAAACAAAAATTCCACTTATTTCTCTCCAAGATATGGCACATATTCTTGCTTTAGGAGGGGTTGGAATTCATGATTTGACAACAAGGAATAAAGTGTTTGGAGGTAAGCTAGCTTGGCATATGTATACTAAATCAAAATTAGTATGGTGTCAAATAATGCAATAGAAATACTTAGTTAATAATGATCCACATAGAATATTCTCCATGTTGGATCCTCCTAAGGGATCTGCTCTTTAGGATTCCATGATTACATCTAGAAACAATGTTCTTAAGTACATTTCTTGAGAATTAAATTATGGGGATAAGATCAACTTTTGGGGTGACTCTTGAAATGCACAACCTACTTTAATTGCAATGCCAAACATATAAAAAAATTGTATCAGTTATAGAAGTAGAGTGGGGTAATCTTGTTATTCACTTCATGGATGCAATATGTATTTTTTCAAGGAAAGTAATATGAAAAGATCCATACCAACTCCCTTTAGATCCTTAGTGTAAAGAGCAGCTTCAATCTATTTTTTTAGAAAGACAGGCTTTTGTGTCAAAGATTGAGGATTGATTATTGTGGATTCTAACTAAGAATGTTAATTATTCAATTAAGGAAGGATACAAACTTCTCCAACAAGTTGAGTCAGCAAAATGCCCTTCTTGAGCCTTCATGTTCTACATAATAAGGTAGTGTTACATAAGGTTGGGTTCTTTGTGTGGCTAGCAATTAAGCATAGGATTCTAACAAGTGATCAGTTGGTTAGGTTAAGTATCGCTCCTCCTTTTAAATGTTTTTTATGTGAAGAAAAATATGAGTCAGTTGACCATTTTTTTATAAGCTACCATTTTGCATATCAATGTTGGACATTTATTTTAAACAAATTAAATTACTCTACTCCACTACAAAATAATATTTGGGACATCTGTCAAGCCTGGCCAGTTCTTTACCCCAATGCCCTATTTGTACATATCTGAAAATGTGCTCCTACATTGGTAATTTGGGAAATTTGGTGGGAAAGAAAAAAAAGGATTATTAGAAAAGTAGTATCATCTCTAGACAAAGTGTTCGAAACCATTGAAAAATTTATCTCAGAAGTTACCAATGCAAGTGTTAATAGATGTAAATTTAATCTAGTTATCACTTCTTGGGATGGAGGTATCATTCAAGAATGGAAATCAATATTTATTCCATATTACAAACAAGTATAGATATATCTACAGTTAAATGGCAACCTCCTATGTCTAGATTTGTCAAGCTCAACTTTGATGGGGCATCTAGAGGTAATCTAGGCTAATCAGGTTGGGGAGCATGCATTAGAGATTGCACTAGTAAAGTGTTGGCAATTACAATGGCACACTTATCCATAGGAACTAATAATATGGCTAAGGTTCAATCATTTCTTTTAGGATTAATTCTTGCCAAGAAAGGGAATTTCCATCATGTGTAGATAAAAGGTGATTCTCAAGTTATAATTCTAGCTTGTATCAAGAGACTATCATTTTCTTAGCAATTTAAGTATGTGCTCCATCAAATTTGGAATATAATTGATCAATTTCATGAGGTTACATTATCACACACATATAGAGAGGGAAATAGAGTTCTCACATATCTCTCTAATTTATGTTGCAATGGGATCACAATTTTTACCTTATAGCCTTTCGCATCCATTAAGCATTACAAAGATTTGCAGAAATTAATTTCTAATGAGATTGTGAACTATCAGCAATAATTGGTTATTTCTCATATTTGTATTTGTGGTGAATGATTAGTCTTTTTTGAGCCCTAGTACTACTGCCAAGCTTAAGCACCTTCCGAGATCTAATACTTTCCAAGTTTTAGTACTTGTCGAGCTAGGTAGGGTGATGCATTTGTTGAGCTACCCAAACATAGTTTTTATCGATTGAGCTTGGGCTTAGTGTTGAACAAGTTATTGGATCATACTGTCTCATCGAGTAACTCAGATCAGTGATAACCAAGTGTCTACCAAGCATCAAGTGACGATGTGCTAATCGAGTTTATGTTGGGTGCTTTTTGAGCAAGGTAGGGTGACCTAGTTGTTTGATCATAGTGTCTTGCTGAGTGACTCACGTCAGTAATAATTGAGTGTTTGTTAGGCACCAAGTGGTGGTATGTTGACTAAGTTCTTGTTGGACATCAATTGGAAGTGTGATGACAATGAGCAACAGTGACGACCGAGGGGCCAGTATTGGCCAAGTGATTGGTTGTCACCAAGTTTTAATGGAACTAACAAATTAAGTATGGGTTAGAATTAAGAAACTATCATTAATTATTGCCCTTTTATAATTCATTCTAGCATGTTCAATGTTATGGTAAGTCCTACAAATTCCTTCCTCACTGCTCACTGTCATGTTAGCTATTATTACCTGAGTACAATTTTGCTTCACTTTGGCTATGTGGTTTCACCCCTTGCTAGTAATGTCTTTTTTAATAATTTGTATTAGAGCATAGTTACTTTGAAGAGGCTTAACAACTTAAGTAAGATCCCTATGGATATGGAATAGCTAATGAAGAACCTTAAAGAAGCTCTTGAACACATTGATCTCCTTACTAATGAAAGAAATAAGTTGAAGGACAGATATGGAGACTCCAAAGTATATATTGGTCAATTAAAGGAAAAGATTGAACATCTCAAATCAAGCTCGAGTCTACTGAATTTGGAACTAGTAATGATGACTATTCAAAGTTGAAGAAAGAGTACATGATCTTGAAGTTGTTTGATATGTTTTTGAAAATGTAAAAATTTGATAAATTTTGAATTTTGGTGGGAATATTCCCACATTTTGTAATCTATATTTTTCACATCAATATAATATATTATAAATATCAATGCTTTTTACTTGTACATATTGTGACGATGCTAGGTTTTCATTCTGGTTCTTTCCTAGTTGATTTCTTCAACCAATTTTTATTAATATATATTCAGTGGCTCGTCCACTTTTTCCAAAAAAAACTTTATAGTTAGAAAAATTAATTGAATAATAAACTATTCTAATTGGACAAACATAGGAAAAAGTTGCACTCCCTACTCTAGCACAAAAAAAATATCAAAGCGTCAATAAATAAATTGTATTGAATTATTTTTAATGTATTGGATATGAAAACTTTATAGTTCAAAAGTATTTGAATAATAAATTGTTCTAATTGGACAAACAAATTAAAAAGTTGAAGGGCATTGAATGCTATAGTTTCCTGCCTACGACAGTTTGACTAATAGTTAAGAGGCAGGAACTAATAATTAAAAAGTTGACAATGGAAATCCTTTCATATACACTAAGATACTACATCAAAGTACATAATGCATTTTATGGAGGGGGCATGGGTTCATGGAAGGTATGTGGCAGAAATGAATAAAAACCAAACTAAAACATAAGGGAGAATGTCATTACCATGCATGTCCCATACCCATACATATATGTGGCCTCCTCTATCATCCTTTTTGTACTATGTCAAGATTTGATAGTGAGATTTGACATTTTAGTCAGCATCATTTGTTTGATGTTTTTGTAAGTTCAAGGTTATATTTGAATTTGAAATTCAAATCATTATCTCTCATCCAATTTTCCCATGATACATTTGACGAGCTCATTTCTATTAAATATGTATTTATGTTTCATGTCACCTGCCAAAGAAGGCTTTTGCTTTGATGTTGTTTCTCTCTCTACTATTTCTTACTATGGAGGCATACAAATAGAGATATCCATCAGCTTCAAAAGTCATTTGAGGCTACAATAATGCTAATATAAAAATCTTTGGATATCATCACTAAATTGCACTCCTTAAAAGAGTGAAAATGCATATTAGAAGCATACATTACATTTGGATTAATGCAAATTTTGGACTTTTTAGGCACCTTGTGCTCAAATTCCTCACAAATTTTGTTGAATCAATACTTATTGAACAACTTAAAATAGTCAAATATCTCGATCATCTATTTGTAGCCTTTGTAAATATGGCCTAGTCAGTATGGATTATATACCATCTTCATCTAGGTTCATTGTGTTTTATTAATAGTTCTTCTTTTGTCTGCTAAGCTTTTCATTTGTAATGTAAACAACTTTCTTTGTAAAATATCTCTCGCCAGCAATAATATGAGAGAACAATGCTAATTTAAATCATATCAAGATTTTGGTTGTATCCATTCTATTTTTCCTGAAAGGTTTTGTTAAGTGTAACAATAATATAAATATTGGTTAAGATAGCAACCATACAAAAGAAAGTGTTTCTCTTTGAAAAAAGAAATCTTAAATTCAAGCAAGTGGGTCTTATGAATTTTAAAATAAAATCAACTTAAAGTTTTAAATTTATGATACTCTTATTTTATTACAATCATGACTAAATTTTTAGTTTTATAATATGCTAGTTTGCATCTATATGAGTTTTTATAGAATACTAATAATATATTTAATTTTTTTTTTCACATTATCTTAAAGTTATACGTATTTCACTTTTATCAATTTTTGTGTATTTATTTTTGCACCTTTTTATTATATTATACATCAGAAAAAAACTATATCAATTTGCAACACATTCAACTTGACAAAAAACTAATATTAAAATTTACAAAATAGATTAAAATTACCATTAAATTTTTATTTTTTGATAGTTCTACATGCTTACATTATTAATACCATCATTTACAAAAGCCATTAATGCTTCTTGAGCAACCATTGCAACTAGATCTAATGACTCATTAGTTGGCATATTTGTCTTGCTTTTGTCAAAAGTATAATCACATGTATCATCTTCATCTAGCACACTTAATGTCATATTATGCAATATAAAACAACAAAACATAGGTGTACTTACTAGCTTGGAATCCTCCAATCAAAAAGTTTTCAGTATCTTCTTGACATACTTTGACTGAGTGATGTATATATCATATTTCATTTAGTGTACTTGCAAACCCACAAAGAACTTGATCTCTCTAAACATAGACATCCCAAATTCTTATTTCATTTCATTTGCAAAAGCCTTACATAAAGTATCTTGACCTCCAAATATGATATCATCAACAAAAATTTCAGATAACAAAATATCTTTGCCTTTCTATGTCATCAAGTAAAGATTGTTGTTGTCATCAGTCCTTTCAAATATAATCTTCACAAGATAATTATGAAGTCTCTCATACCATGCTCTTGGTGCTTGTTTCAAACCATATAAAGCCTCGTGTAATCTACATACCATGTTTTTATTGTTAACATCAACAAATCCTTTTGGTTGTTCTATATAAACTTCTTCCTCTAATATACCATTCAGAAATGAAACTTAACGTCCATTTGATATAATTTCAAACCTTTGTATGTAGAATAAGCAAACAAAGTACTTACTCCTTCTAATCTAGCAATCCGGGCAAATGTTTCTCCATAGTCAATCCCTTCTTCTTGTGAAACCTTTGTATGAAGAATAAGCAAACAAAGTTCTTACTCCCTCTAATCTAGCAATAGGGGAAAATGTTTCTCCATAGTAAATCCCTTCTTCTTGTGAAACCTTTGTATGTAGAATAAGAAAACAAAGTTCTTACTCCTTCCAATCTAGGAATAAGGGAAAATGTTTCTCCATAGTCAACCCCTTCTTCTTGTGCATATCCTTTACAAACTAATCTTTCCTTGTTCCATGTTACTTCACCATTTTCATATAGCTTGTTTCTGTATACCCACTTAGTACCAATCACATATCTTTCTTCTGGTCTAGGAACTAGAGTCAATGTTTTTGTTTTTCTCAATTTGTTTAATCTCTTCTTCCATGGCTTTACTCTAGTCCACATCTTCTAAGGCATTTTTCACTATTTTGGGTTTTGTTGTAACTTAGGTTTGCACCCTTGTCCAAGGCCTATGCGCGAGGAAAACCTAGTGAAACATGGAAACAACCTCCAAGCTGTGGGACTTGAATTGTGAGGTTGAGTCTCCGGAGAAGGCCGGCTTCCTCTTACTATCAGGGCGCACCTATCTACTCTTGGAGAGGAAAACGGAGAAAAAGGAGCATGAAAGCAAATCTACCTAGTCTATTCTAAGGAGGTGATGCACCAAAATAGAGTGTTCAAACCCATTTCTACCCATATATGCACTACAAAACCAAGATAACATTCAAAGACATGCACACTCAGACTTATGTCAATCAGTAACTGCATACAAATCAGAGAACCAGTTGAATAACACAAGGAAAAGGGGTTTCTCTCATACATTATCTAGTAGGCCAAGAATAGATACAATATGCCAGTCACAAATCTCAACAGTACACCAATGAGAGGCAAGATGAATGCACATGCACATCGATGGCTAAAGGAGATGATACAGAATATTATGCAGTTCAGAGACACAGGGAATTTTACACTGCAAACCTGTGAGGAGTAGCAGAGAATAACAAAGAAGGGTCAATCTTAAGAAAAGATCACAAAATTACCTTTATAGTTCAGGCATAACTAAGGAAACTAGCTTTGCATTAACTGCTCAACTACTACCATCGAACCCCAAAAATATCCAATCAAAGATCACACTTGAGCATGGTTCTGAAGTACAAAATCATATATTTGACTGAAGGAATGCCTCGAGTAGATAGAAGCGGCACCAATAAATGATCTTGACATAGTAGATGGATCGACTGAGATGGTGGAGTATTTCCCTATGCCTTGCATTCATTTCTAGTAGGTCAAAAATTGATCGCGAAGATCAGATCGCAAGATAACATTTATCATCTTTGCTTCTTGGTTCATGAATCCATCAAAGTCAGAAGGTCAACTAGGCTATATAAACTAGCTGGGCCAATCATCTCTTTTTATTCTGCCGCCTAGGGAGTCCTTCCGTGGTTGACTACCTTTATCAGACTAACCGTGCCACCTTTCAGACTATTATTATTCACCGTAACCGCCAGCCACTAACCATCAACCGTCAATAGCCAACCCTAGTCTGCCAGTGAGCCACGTGTCAACAAATCACTATGTCACCAACATATACATTGCACAACTTCTCGATGGTGACATGGCGACGATCATCGATCGGCCTTGATCTGATGGTGGTGAAGACTCATCATACTTCGTGTTGTCCTTACCTCGGGCCCATCCTATCTAGTGCCACCTCAGCAACTGCGCCACCCCAAATGACACCTGGCGATATCTGGTGAGACCTCGCCTTGCTGATCCACATGGTGGATGGGCATTATATCACCATGGTAAAAATCGTGCAACTTCACCATGGCAACATGGCGACATCTACCAATTTTCCTTGATCTGACGGCAAGCAAAAGATACTGCTCCCTAGGGCATCGATCAATTGAGGTTGGCCACGTATCGCTGCTTGCATTTCCTGCGC
Source organism: Cupressus sempervirens (assembly GCA_028749045.1). Taxonomy (NCBI): domain Eukaryota; kingdom Viridiplantae; phylum Streptophyta; class Pinopsida; order Cupressales; family Cupressaceae; genus Cupressus; species Cupressus sempervirens. The sequence goes on along the minus strand of CM053790.1, from coordinate 289,248,564 downwards.
CTCTGACCTAGACCCACTGGACACGCGTCAACTGGGTGCAATGTCGCTAATGTAACTCTCACACAACTTTGCCATAGCGAGATGGCACCCTCCATAGATCCTCCTTAGATCTAACGGCCAAAAAATTTATGGGCCATGGAAACTTTTATAAGGTTTGATCGTTTAGAATTTTTTATGTCTCTTTGGCATTAAAATAATATTACTTCTGGGACTAGCTATTGGACGAGCCAAATGTTTGAATTTTGAATTTTTTGGTGGGTGACAAAAGATAACTTTTTTGGTGGGTGACAAAAGATAACATTTTTGGCAACTCACAGGGGGCATGAACCTGCTCGATGCATAAGACCAGTGCTTGCAGAAAACTCCATTGGGCTATAGGGTCAAAAGGTGTGAATCTGAGAACTGCAAAACCCTAACTCGCCTATTGGGACATTGAAAACCTTGAAGACCCTAGCTCTATTTTTGTAACTGGAAACAAAAAAAGAACTTCCTTTGCAACCTGAGACTGTCAAAACTTCGGAAGCTGGCAACTCAAAAAGAGAACCCTGTGCATGCGCACTTCTTGAAAAGCAGGAAATAACAAAAAAGAAACTAGACTAACTATGTACATGGATTCACAATCTTCATCAGAAGCAAGCTTTAAGATAAGTCCCATTGACTGAGATGGGCAGAACTTCACCGTTGGGTCTACTCAGTTGGAATGCATTAGCCTGTTTGCAATTGGCAATCAGATAGGGACCACTCCATAGTGGGTCAAACTTAGAATGTCTTCCTAGTTTTGCTTTGTCTAAGTCCCACTTGAGGACTAAATCTCCTTCTCTGAAGGTTCTGGCCCTTGCCTTCTTATCAAAACTCCTTTTCATCTACTGCTGATGCATCTCCAGGGCTTGCATGGCCTTGTTTCTCTTTTCTTCCAGTTCAATTAGCTCTGCCATTCTTACTGACATGGCATTATCTTCAATCAATTCCAGCTGATGAGCCAACTCCAAGGAAGGGAGTTCCAATGAAATTGGGAGTTTGGCCTCCCTACCATATACGAGCACAAAAGGTGAATTCCCAATAGATCTCTTGGGTGTTATCCTATCAGCCCACAAAGCAGTTCTTAATTTCTTATACCAGACCCTCTGATTGTCTTCTATTGTCCTTTTCATGATTTTGATCAGATTCTTGTTGGAAGACTCAGCCAAACCATTACCCTGGGGATAATAATTTGATGATGTGCTCAGGTCGATATTGTGATTCATTGCCCATGCACAAATCTGGGTTCCAACAAAAGATTTAGCATTATCTGAGATGATAGTAGAAGGAGCACCAAACCTAGACACAATCCCATCAAGGAATTCAACAACTGATGGTTCTGTGCCATCCTTCAAGGAAACTGCTTCTCTCCAACTAGTGAAATAATTAGTAGCAGCCAAAATCTAGTTATGACCTACACTAGATGGAGGATTAATGGGGCCTATAAAATCCAACCCCCACTTGTAAAGGGTTGATCCACCTGAATAGGATGAAGGGGGAGAGTTGCAAGCTTTTGTTTGCCTAAAAAGAAAGCACATTTCTCACATTTTCTCACATACCTATAACAATCATGGAACAGAGATGGCCAATAATGACCAGCCCTCATGATCTTCATGGCAATTGTTCTTGTAGAGAAATGGCTACCATCAAGGCCATCATGAAGTTCTTTAATCGTCCTTTCAGCCTGATCCTCTTCAATGCATCTCAACAAGGTCCCATTAAAATCCCTCTCGAATAGGATATCATCAATTACAACATAGGGAATGGACTGCAGTCTATATTGTCTTCTTTTCGCTCTGTCCAATCCCTGAGGGTATCCATCCCCTGATAAGAAGCTCTTTATGTCATTTATCTAGCTCCTTGGACCATTAACATTTCTTTCCTTCTACTACTCTGCTATTACCATAGCAGCCTCCTCATTTGAATCCTGGTCTGATAAAATTTCTTTACACAATCCTTTCCCTCTTACCAGCTTGGTAATCTGAATATCAACATCATATTCCATTACCCTAGTGATCCATCCAGCTCTCTTCTCACTGATATCTTTGCTTAACAGGAAGTCTTTTACACTGGCATGGGGCACCAACAAATGGATCTTATTGTGGGATAAGAAGTGCTTTAATCTCTTCAAGGCTCTGATGACTACAAGGGCCTGCTTCTCAACAAAGCTGTATTTATCTTCATATTCCTTAAGCCCTTTACTAAAGAAGGCTATGGACTTCTCCTCATCCTTGTCATTTGTTTGAGTCAAGATAGCAGAGATACTTGACTTACCACCTAAAGTGTAGAGGATGAAATCTTTCTCAAAATTTGGATTCATGAGAGTAGGGGCTGAGGCTATGGCTGCCTTGATCTCTTCAAAACTCTCCTTCCCTTCCTTGGTCCATGAGAAGACCATACCTTTCTTAAGCATAGCTGTAAGAGGTCTCACCATGGTAGCAAGATTAGGAATAAACCTTCTTACAAAATTTATTCTACCAAGGAAACTTTGCATCCCCTTCTTGTGTTTAGGAAGAGGAAGGGCACGTATTGCCTTTGTTCTTTCTGGATCAATGGTCAACCCATCCTTAGATACAATGTGTCCCAATAATTTCCCTTGGCTTGTAGCAAAGACACATTTGGCTGGGTTAAGGGAAACCCCAAACTCTCTACATCTTAGAAATACCTGTCTCAGGTGATCAAAATGATCTTCTACATTTTTTCAATACATAGTTATATCATCAAGGTATACTAAGACAAACTTGTCGATTAATTTTTTAAAGGCCATCTCCATTGCCTTCTGAAAAGTGGCACCTGCATTTGTTAGTCCAAATGACATCTTGCAATAAGCATAGGTACCCCATTTAGTAGTGAATGATGTCCTATATCTATCAGATTCTTTAACCAGCACTTGATTATAACCAGAGAATCCATCAAGAAAAGAGAATCTCCTTGAACCACTGACCTTGGATAGAATTTGCTCCATAGAAGAGAGAGGATGGTGATCTTTAAGAGAAGCCTGATTAAGATCCCTAAAGTCCACACAAAATTTGATTTCTCCACTCTTCTTCCTTACAGGGACAAGGTTAGCTACCCATGATGAGTGTTTGATAGGAAATATTATATTAGCCTCTATCAACTTGGATAGTTCTTTTCTCATTAGGGGCTCAATCTTAGGATTCATTGGTCTCTATTTTTGCCTTACTGGTTTGGCCTTATCAACTAAATCTATGATATGCTGAAACAAACTAGGGTAAAACCATTTAAGTCATCATATGTCCAAGAAAATACATCATTAAATTCTTGACATAAATGAATGAAGTTTTCTTGCTCAGTTTCAGAACATACCTTCCCCATATTTAGAGATTTTCCATCAGCAATTGTAACTGGAGCATAACCATCCTTTTCTACTGCTAGATTCATTCCTTTGGCTCTTGTTTGATCATCAGGATTAAAAACACTCTCCAAAGTAATGAGACCCTTGGGCAACTTGTTAGAACTGAGATGAATGATCTGATCACCATACTGATCTTGCAGCCTTGACTGATTTCTATCTGAGAATTCTGCCTCATTCTGCAAGAAACTCACAATTTGTTCATCAGAATCAAACACTTGCCAATGAGTGTTATTTTCAGGGATGGCAGGCCTCACTACCACCTTAATTTGTTGCTTCTTTTATTCCTCAAGATTCCTTGGTACATCATAAGTTGCACCCACCACTGCAAGTCTATCAGCATGTTTATTTTCTTTTCTAGGAATGCTCTGAATATTAAATGCATTGAAACCCTCAAGCAAATCCCAAACTCTGTGTTTGTAAGACTTGAGCAGGCCATTTTTGGTGATATTCTGGCCTCTCACCTGATTGACTACCAACTCACTATCTCCATATACTTTCAAGGCTTGAATTCTTCTCTTTTGGGAAAGTAAGAGACCTTGAATCAAAGATTCATACCCAGCCACATTATTGGTGCAACTAAATTGGAGCCTAAAGGAGAAGTAGTATCTTATTTGTGTAGGAGAGACCAACATAACACCAGCCCCTAATCCATTTCTATTCTTTGAGCCATCAAAGTACATACTCCATATTCCATTTATATCATCATTAGTCCCAATTAGATCAGGGACTTGAACATCTTTCTCTATTATGAAATAAGTACTAAGGCCTGTCTCAAGAGTTTCTGACATAGGCTCAGACTGATATAAATTTTCCCACTCATCCAAGAAGAAATCAGGAATCTCTGCTATGGAAGTGACAATCTCATTTACCATGTCATTTTCATCCATCTCTAGAATACGGCAATTCATATTGATGAAGTTGAGGGTGTAGGGTTCAGTGTGATGAAGGGCTTGAGGTTCTGCTCTAATTGAGGCATTGGCTCCATATCTGGTCCTAAATGACATATATGACCAATCAACAGATATGAATCCACCAATTTGAGTAGTGAAGTCTCTTGAAAGACAGATGGAAAAATAGGGCTTGACTTCAGCAACAGATATATCTTGAATCATAGTGCAACCAGGGCATGCATGTAGGGCCATCTCCACATTCCTAAGGATACCTATGGTTTTGACAATACTACCATCTAATTGTAACACATCCCTAATAATGGGCTCATATTTCATTCCTAAAGCATCAGCAACACACCTAGGCATTACTGAGCTACTAGCCCCTAAATCTATCATGTAATTGTGGACTAACTTGCCTCCTATAATCAAAGAAACATAGAATGGAGGAGGTCTAACCTTTTTATTTGTCTCCACATCCCCTGATGGTTGTACTAGAATTGTGACACTCTCTATGGTAGATGGTTGATCCTTGGGTTCAATCTTCTCTAATTCTTGCTGCAGCATCCTCTTCTACATTGGTATGGTAGCAACAACATCCCACATAGAAATATTCACATTGGTCTTCTTCATTTTCTCTACCACACTGAAAGGTGTATTAGGAACTTTGGTAGAAACTTTGGGAGCTGCACTTATAAGAGGTTGAGGTGGAGCAACATAAGGATCACTTGCATCCTTCTTTCTTGGATCTCGCTTTTGCTATTGTGAAGTACTTGTCTGCTCATTTTCTGCTTGTATATGAGGTGTAGCACTTGAAGTTGAGGCCTACTTAGGAGAAAGAGGGGCAGCATGTTCCATAGGTCTCTTCTTGCTTCTTGTGTTATGAGCTACGAAATCTTTGTTTACATTACAATGCTCCCCAACCTAATGATTCATGAAAGAGAAATCATCACGTCCTTGAATATATGAGGCCTCTTTGGGATAATTTTCCTTGTATGATCTCTTTTCTGTAGGTTCTTGGTCAGTCAGGGCCAAATAAGATTTTGCCTTCTAGCACATGCAATAGGTATAAGAGTAGTTGCAGGAAGGATAGAAATCTTGATCTTGGGCCAAGTTGTTTTGACGGACTATAGCTCTGTTCTGATTTGAGCTTGAAGCAAAAGCATGACTATTTTGCCTATTCTGATCAAAAGAGCTATTCCATTGGTTAGGAGGCCTACCACCACTTGGATCCTGATATTGTAATTGGGGAGGCTTGCCACTTTGAGCTTGCTGCCTTTTTAGGGCCACCACCTTGTTACTCATTTTTTGTATTATAGAAAAACTATCCTCTAATCTCTTCCCTTGGTCCTTCAACTCCCTCCTCTGCTCTTGCAATTTTTTATCTAGGGTCTTCTCTCTTTTATCTGTATTTAGCACTAGACCTTGGAGCATCTCTTTGAGTTCATCTATCCCATTTGAGGATGTGGAAGCTTGAGGAACTGAAGTAAGGACTTGTGATGTAGAAGTTGTAGGAAAAGGGGCCATTGCTGGTTGGTGGTTGGGAACATCAGGAAAGAAAGGTATAAGGGGCCTTGGAGCCAACTTTCCTCCTTGTATCAAGATGTTCTCAGCCCTTATGGATGTCTCGTAAGCATTAGGCAAGGTATCTCCTCCCATGGTTTGGATTGTAGTGGCAATATCACTATTAAAAGCACTAAGGTAATGCAAGAAGGCATTACCAGGAGTAGGTTTCACTGTAGTAGGTATTCTATCCCATGTCTTTTGGAATCTATAATTAAAATCAATCATACACTCATGGGGGGCTCTTTTTATTGTAGTCAACTGCTCTAAAAGTGACAAATGGTCACTTCTATCCTCAAAATGTTTGCATAATCCTGCTCCTAGTCCATCCCAATCAGTTATAGAACCATGAGCTAAGCCTTTATACCACTATAATGCTTTTCCTTTTAAAGATGAGGCTAGAAGTCTGACAGCAACATCATCTTCTGTAATACCATGGATATTACAGACATTTGCTATTTCTTGGATATGCTCTAAAGGGGGGATGGAAGTTTCACCAGTAAAATTAGGTATACTTTTTAGTGTAGATACTGGTATATCATGTCTTTGGGCTAACAATAGAGGACTCCCACCATTAAAGGTGGCAAAAGCATGAACTCTTGGCTGCGCCATGTAAACAAGTGTTCTATTGATGAGTGTTGATGGCAATCTAGGCTGAGTTCGAATAGTAGGAGTAGAGACGGATCTTATAGGTATATTAACTATTATTCCACCCCCAACTGGTGATAATGAAATTCTAGTCCTTCTTCTTCTAGGGTTTGAAAGGGAAAGCTCTTGATATTGATATTTACCTCTAGAAGACACCCTTGTTTGAGCTCTAGGCATGAATCACTGCAACTTTGGCTTGGAACCAGGTTTTTGATGTTCAGAGTCACCAAGTACTTGAAGAATCAGCCTCTTGAAGGCTTGGATACTGAAGCCAGTAGTACCTCTTCAGCATTAATCTCTGAAACTCTTTCTTCTTGACAATAGTAGACTTTAAATATTCAATAGGATTGTCCCACCGGGCATGCCAAAAATTGTTGTCACTTAGGTTTGCACCCTTGTCCAAGGCCTATGTGCGAGGACAACCTAGTGAAACATGGAAACAACCTCCAAGCTATGGGACTTGAACTGTGAGGTTGAGTCTACGGAGAAGGCCGGCTTCCTCTTACTATTAGGGTGCACCTATCTACTCTTGGAGAGGAAAAGGGAGAAAAAGGAGCACGAAAGCAAATCTACCTAGTCTATTCTAAGGAGGTGATGCACCAAAATAGAGTGTTCAGACCCATTTTTGCCCATATATGCACTACAAAACCAAGATAATATTCAAAGCCATGCACACTTAGACTTATGTCAATTAGTAACCGCATACAAATAAGAGAACAAGTTGAATAACACAAGAAAAAGGGGTTTCTCTCATACATTATCCAGTAGGCCAAGAATAGATACAATATGCCAGTCACAGATCTCAACAGTACACCAATGAGAGGCAAGATGAATGCACATGCACATCGATGGCTGAAGGAGATGATACAAAATGTTATGTAGTTCAGAGACACAGGGAATTTTACACTACAAACCTGCGAGAAGTAGCAAAGAATAACAGAGAAGGTTCAACCTTAAGAAAATATCACAAAATTGCCTTTATAGTTCAGGCATAACTAAGGAAACTAGCTCTGCATTAACTGCTCAACTACTGCCATCGAACCGCAAAAATATCTAATCAAAGATCACACTCGAGCATGGTTCTGAAGTATAAAATTAGATATTCGACTAAAGGAATGCCTCGAGTAGACAGAAGTGACACCAATGAATGATCCTTACATAGTAGATGGATCGACTAAGATGGTGGAGTATTTCCCTTTGCCTTGCATTCATTTCTGGTAGGTCAGAATTGATTGCGAAGATCAGATCACAAGATAACATTGATCATCTTTGCTTCTTGTTTCATGAATCTGTCGAAGTCAGAAGGTCAACCAGGCTATATAAACTAGCTGGGCCAATCATCTCTCTTTATTCTGCCACCTGGGGAGTCCTTCCATGGTTGACTACCTTTATCAAACTAACTGCACCACCTTTCAGACTATTATTATTCATCCTAACCGTCAGCCGCTAACCGTCAACCGTCAACAGCCAACCCTGGTCTGCCAGTGAGCCACATGTCAAAAAATTGCTATGTCGCCAACATATACATCACACAACTTCTTTATGGCGACACGATAATGACCATCGATCAGCCTTGATCTGACAGTGGTGAAGACTCATTGTACTCTATATTGTCCTTACCCTGGGCCCATCCTATTTGGCACCACCTCAGCAACTGCACCACCCAAAATGACACCTGGCGATATCTGGTGAGACCTGGCCCTGCAGATCCATGTGGCAGATGGGCGTTATGTCACCATGGTAAAAATTGCACAACTTCACCATGGGGACATAGTGACATCCACCAATTTGCCTTGATCTGACGACAAGCAAAAGATACTGCTCCCTAGGGCATCGATCAATAGAGGCCGACCACGTATCGTTGCCTGCATTTCCTGCACCTCCGACCTGGACCCACCGGACACGCGTCAACTGGGCACAATGTCGCTAATGTAACTCTCGCACAACTTCGCCATAGCGAGATGGCACCCTCTATAGATCCTCCTTAAATTTGATGGCCAAAAAATTTGCAGGCTGTGGAAACTTTTATAAGGTTTGATCATTTAGAATTTTTTGTCTCTTAGACATTAAAATAATATTACTTCTGGGACTAGCCGTTTGACGAGCCGAATGTTTGAATTTTGAATTTTTTGGTGGGTGACAAAAGATAATAGGTTCTTTCATGCTCGACAACCATGTATCATTTCTCAACTTGTTCCTTGTCATTGGTCTAGAATCTTTACCTTGAATGATTTGTGCAGCACGATCATGTCTCTTGACATATTTAGACAATCTTGGTTCAGCTCTAGTTTGTTCATTTGGTCTTTTAATTTTTGAATCACTATGCACATTTCTATCATGTATTTCAGCATTTTGTAATCTTAGAATCATAATGTGCCTCAATTTCATTCTATAATGTGACACCTAAATGTAGCTTGGCTCCTAAATCCAACTCGACAGTCACTAAAACTTGTTGTTGGTTTGTAACTTGATTTGTAGCATCTTCGTTAGTAGGCATACCTTAATAAAAGTATACAAATGATTTTTATTCTTCTAGTTCCTTCATAGGTTCAGCTTCATATACTTCTGTATATTCACCAAATTTCACATTTGTCCTTTCCACAACTTTTTTAGTGCTAGTATTTAAACACTTATAAGCTTTACTTCTTGTAGAATAACCTAGGAAATTACGTTCTTCACTTTTTGCATCTAGTTTACCATTCCTAAAATCTTTGAGAATATAGCATTTTCTTCCAAATACCTTAAAATATTTTGCATTGGGTGAGTATCCATATCATAGTTCAAAAGGTGTTCTATGAGTACCTTTCTTCACTTGTACACAATTCAAGGTATAGAAAATTGTACTTACAACTTCTCTCTAGTATTTTAAAGCAACATTTTTCTCCATCATGAGTGTCCTACCACCATCCATTATAGACATGTTCTTCCTTTCAGCAATTCCATTTTGTGGAGAGGCTCTAGGAGCAAATTTATGTCTTTTGATTCCTTTGTCATTATAAAACATCTCAAACTATTTTGATGTAAATTCTCCTCCTCTGTCAAATCTCAAACATTTTAGACATTTACCTATTTCCTTCTCAACTCTTGCTAAGTACCACTTAAACATTTCGAAAGCATTAGATTTTTGTTTCAAAATCATAACTATCATCATTCTAGAATAATCATCAACAACTAACATAATGTACTTATATCCTTTGTATATTTTCACTTCAATTGGCCCACACATGTTAGTATGAGAAATCTCTAGTATTTCTTTAGAGGTATGAGTTTTACTCTTAAAACTTGAAATTGTCATTTTGCCTAACTGACATTGTTTGCACATTATATTGTCTAGCTTTTTCAACTTAGGTAAACATATAAATTTTCTCATGTTACTGATACTAACCATGGTATCAAAATTAACATGACATAACCTCTTGTGCCATAGCTACACATCTTCAAATTCTACAACTAAACAAGTAGCATCCTCTATATCAAGGTAGAATATATTACTCCTAGTTTGATCACCCTTTCAAATTAGTTTTCCATCCGGATCATATATCTTAGCAATCTTGTTTCCAAAGTAAACCTTACATCCTGAATTTTTTAGTTGTGACACACTCAATAGAGTATAGTTAAGTCCTTCCACATAGTAAGCATTGTCATATAGAATTTTTTTTGTGAGTATGATAGAACTGATTCCTTTTATCAAACATGGTGCATCATTACCAAATCTTATACTATTTCCATCATAACAACTCAAGGTAATGAACTTGCTTTTATCTCTAGTCATATGATGTGAACACCTATTGTCAATGATCCATCTGTCATTCTTGTTCACACAAGACACAAGTGCAGTTGCCTCATCTTCATCAAATCAATCCTTCATTGCAACATTCACCACTTCACCATGATGTTCATCAGATTCATCTCTTATTTCCTATTTAGCTATGTAGCAAGACTTCTTTCCTTTTTCTTTGCAATCTTTGTTGTCTTCATCTCTTCCACTTTTGTAATTGTCACCACCTCTATAGTTCTTCTTCTCTAGAGATCTAGCAACAATATGACCAACATCATTGCAATTGAAATAAATGATAGATAGTTTACCTTTAAACTTTCCTTTACCTCTATGAAATATCCTTTCCAGTACTACTTCAAGTTGATCTAAATCCTCCTCATCTATATGACTACCATTGGACACATATTTTGTCTTTTTCATCTTCAAATTAGGTTCTTTCAATGAAATCTTAGCTTTGAAAGAAGATTCAAACTTTTTAGGTTTGTAATTATCAAAGTTAGATAGCTCAAGAGTAGTGAGTCTACCTACTAGACCTTCAAGAGTTAGAATATTCCTTGGTACACATCTTAGTTCATGTATAGTAGAAACTCTAATAGCATATATAGATAGCAGTATTCTCAAAAAAAATCTTAGTATTGTATCATCATATATTGTACCAGTAGCTCCTCTTATTGCATTAACAACATATTTTATCCTTGATCAATATTAAGCAATATTTTCACCTTCTTGCATTCTCATATCATCAAACTTACCTCTAAGACTGTTAGTATTCCTTCTGGATTAGATTGTGTTGAAATTTTTTTATCATCAACATTTCAAATCACACTATGTGATTCATCATTAGGATGAGAGGGCAAGAGCTACAAAAAATAAAGTGACTTGTAGATTGGGGTTGGCACCAAAGATATAGGGGGCTGGAGATAGGGAAAGCACAAAAACCAAGGGAGGACACCAAGAAGGCCTTAAAACACAAGAAAATCAATAACATAAAGACAATAAGAGAGAATGTAAAAAATAGAAGATGCAATGGAAAATAAAATGAATGACAAAAGAAAATGAATGAGTAAACCTAGTGGGTCACTAAAAAACATGAAGCTCACCCAATGAGCCACTAAAAACATGAAGCTCATGCCAAGTTTGTAAATTCTTGTTTGTATATATATATATATATATATAAACTTGGCATGAGCTTCATGTTTTTAGTGACTCACTCAGTTTACTCCTTTTGAATAAATATAGATTTAAATTATAATGACTATAGAGTTTTAAAATAAAAAATTATTACATAAAAGTCTAGATTTGTCATATTTAAAATGTAGATTTATTATGTAAATGATATGTATTAAAGACAAGATTTAATAAATCTTGTTATGTATTGAATATATATATGATGTATAGTAAACTTAAACATTATACAATAATAATAAAAGTATACTTATTAAACATTATCAATTCAATATAATAATAATAAAATAATAAAATATTAAAAAATAGAATTAACACAAAAGATTTAAAATTTATAACTAATCACATACAAATATTAAAAAATATTCATTATTTTCACACTTACAATTTTTTTATACTAAAGTTTTCATTTAATAAAAAATCACACACATCTCCTTTATTTCTTTTGTTGTTGACCGAACTGATAGTGAGCTTGGAAAGAGTGTCCCGTGTCCTGAATGATGGGGCTGGATAGTTGTCGCCCATCCAGCTGGCCTAGCTTAACCAACACACTCGAAGCTTTAACCACTTTGATAGCTGGTGTGGGCCTAGTTCTTTTCCCCATCTATCATCATTCAAATAGTTATTGTCGTTACTCATTCAAAATGAAACAAATCCTACCCAAAGGTACAATAAATGCGTGTGACATTTTGTTCTCCATTAGATTTGATATTTACCTTACATACACATCTATGCTCCCTAGCCATGAAAGAGTAATCTTGCAACTCGATTTATGGCTTCCTTGGAGATTTGAATGTGAAACACTACAAAAGTCATTTCATATAGTGGGTGTATTTTTTGCAAAAGGGTAACTCAAGATTTCCATTAATGCGAATGAGTTCTGTGGTTGGAACAATGGGAACTTCAAAAATGGGTATGAACATCCATTCATTAATAATGGAAATGCCTTGTCTATATAAAATGTGGGCACTAGGGCATGAGAGTTATTTAAACAAATCCCCCATCGGAAATGTCATCTCATCCAACTCAATAATTGGAGGATATGCACAAAATACATTGGTTGAAGAGGATTCACAATTTTTCAATTGGATTAAAATGAGTAGATATGCAATCTTTCCCAACATCATTCCACCTACGTCAAAATGTGAGCTTTAGAGTAGGGCGTGGATTTACCTACAGGTTATTAAAGCAACAAAGATGAAAATTACCACTATGAAGATGTCAAGACCAAGATCTTTGGGTGTACCTACTTTCCTAGTAGACTTGTATAAAAGGATTAAGCCAAAAATTAAAAAGTATAGCTAACTTTTTAATTTTAATTTTTAATCTTTTCAAAATTGTATATGGATAATCTATGTATTTGTGTAGATTTTAAATATAAAATATTATTGCTTTCGGATCAATCAAATGAAATATGGGTATGCACTACCTTAGAAATTGATGATTATTGAATGTCAAATTAAAATAAAGTATTGTGTTTATTAGTATTTTTTAAGATTTAAATTCTATCATGCCCAAAATAACGAGGTAAAAACACGTGAATTTTTTTTATTTTCCATTTTTTAAAAATAGTTGAATGATAATTAAACCTCTAAGCTAATACATATCTCTTGTAACAGTTATGAGGAGATTAGAAGAACTCTAAGTTAATACCTATCTCTTGTAACAGTTATGAGGAGATTAGAAGAATTCTAGTTATGATTCAACATAATGCAAAGTTGACAACTCATTTAGAGAAAGATACCAAATTTGGGCAAGCATTAGGTTCCTAAGTTTTTGGGGTTATAGTTGAATTGATAAGCTCGACTAAATACCTAAGTTACATTTGGTTTTGACATGATTCAATATATATCTATTTACAAGTTAACAACTTATAGGTGTGTTGAACATATAGATTGTTTTTCCCTAGTAACACATTAACACTTCATAAGATTTTAAAACTAATCGTGTAAGGTTTGATCATTTGTTATTTAATTGATATCAAGATAATGATTAAATATTCAAAAAATAAAGCATCATTTACCACTTAATTAAATAGATATAAATAACTAGAAACAAGATAATAACACTTGTAACTATAATCCCAATCTAAAAATAAAAATATCTAAACATTTCATATATTTTGAACAAAATAAAGATAAAATTATATGTTTAACCACTAAATTTAATTACACTTGGAAAAATTAACTTCAACTAATATAACGACTAACCATTATGCTAATACTAAATACTAAATCAAACCCACACATAATAAAATATTAACTAGCTAAACTATTTCTAACTTTACTGTATTAACCTTACTAACTTACTAACTAAAACTAATTATTAATCTAATAGTAATTACGAACATTATCTAACACTAAACATTCTAACACAAAGCCCCATGCTAACTCTAACCATTTTAATGTAAGGTTAGGTCATGCAAGACCTAGAGAGAAAGAATGAGGACTAATCCTCTGTCTGTTCTTTTGTTTCTTCCTGTGCCTTTTTTTGGCTTTTTCTAAGGGCATTTTCCCTAGTAATTTCTTGTGGTTTCTATTCTTGGTCTTTTATATGGTTTTAGTCTGTTGGTTGGGCCTCGTTCTTATTATCAACCCTTGAACTGGTACTTTTTTGGCTGGGCTTTTCACACTTATTATCAGCCTTGTTTATGTTTCAACTCTTGGGTTTCAGGGTCCCTGTAAAACCTATTTATCTAATCAAAAAATCTAACCATTTTAATCTAACCTTAATTAAAACATACTAAAAAAATTACAAAATAAAACTTAGTAACCTTCCCCCTAATCTTACCCTCTTAACCAGTCTTAGCCACCCATTTCCTAACTCCCTAACCCTACCTACATAACTCACCCCTTACTCCCTTGTCCCACCTCCCTCCTCTCCACATGGGCATAGGAAAGCGCTTGGAAATGATGGGGATTGGTCAAGGGTGGCCCATCATATCTAATAAAGATGCCCCCCGCCACCCCGTCCTTTCTAAGAAATGTGTAGGCATGAACCAATAGGAGAAGGGTAGAAAAAAAAGTTAGGGCATTTATGTGTGCTTTCCCTTGGTCCCAAAAGCATGTGCCTAGGGTGGTCAGGTGGGAGTAAATGTAGAGTCTAGTGGTTGGACTTTAGGATAGGATAGTCTCCTTTTATTTTTATACGTAATTTTAATTTTATTTCAATGTATAATTATATAACCAATGATTTAAAAAGGCACTAAAAGGTATTAAGAGAATCTGAATAGATATGCTCTATTCAAAGGGGATTAAATATTTTCTCCCATACAAAGGGTAGAGAGCATATTTTCTCTAAGGAGATTGAATTTTTTTTAAGTGTCTTTTTTTCTAAGTGTAAGATTTTCAAATTTATTTAGTTAGCCAAAGGGGATTTTGTTTCCTCTAGGTTGAATTATAGCATGAAGTTTGATGATATGTTGATACAATAATGTAGGAATATTTCTCTTTTCAAAAATTACAAAAATAAAAGATGAAATTCCATTCACATAATCAAATTTTCTTAACACTATTTGCAAATCAATTGCATAACTTTATATATCATAATTTCATCTAATTACCATTTAAACATATGAATTCAAATTTGAATTATAAAAATACCGTGGGGAAGGTGAAACATCATTGCATTTACTTATTGATGAACATATGCATATAAATTAAACCATAAGGAATATCATATGGAAGTATAATACTCTTTTTTTCAACATGTGTGGGCTAGCCACTTCTTATTTATTTTATTGAATCACCTAATTCAAAGACTCCATCAGGAAAGAACTAGGGAAGAAAATCTAACATCATGCTCATTTTGGAAATAAGTTTAACAATAACTTTTTATAATAGGATCATTATCCAAAGGAGAAGTCTCCCATATATTTGAATTGAAACAACAACTTTGAATTCATGTTTGGATCCATATCAAAGTAGCCACTATGAAATCTACAAATTACATCATGGTAACCATGGAGAAAACAAAGTTGACTGAGAGATGAATAGATTTAACAAGAATATACATTCAACCCATTTACTTCCATCCCAAGTTTGCACAATAGGTTCATTATCGAACTAGACTAGGGAGAAGGTAGATTTCTCTAGGGTAGGAGAGGTCAGTCACAACAGCATAACAGATGGGTAGTCCCACAATAATGGGTTCCACTTTTTGACCAATTTTGACACTGAAATCAATATTTTTGCAACAAATGTCACATTCAAGTGACTATATCTCCAAAAATATAAATAATTTCAAGATGACATAAACTAGTGATTTTGAGTAATCTATTCCTACTTTGTAACCATATTTTTTAATCTAAAAAATAAATTATTTATGTCAATTTTTTCATATCCTCTGAAAAGTGGTATATAATATAATTCAATATTTTAAAAGGGTGACAGTCTGTTTGACACACAATTTTTTTTCTAAAAATGATAATAAAGTAATTCTTTGGTGTTAGATTTGTAACATCAATATCTAGAGGATGCATTTGGTTTGATTCATTTTGGTTGAATATTATATAGTTTATGAAGTTTTGAACTGACACGACTTGTAATTCAGACATGTTTCATTTGACACAGATAATTTGAAGTCAATTTATCATAAATGTAATTTTTTTTTAATAGAAAGGTATCTCAATAAGCTAGTTCCTACATATTTTTCAAAAAAATATTGACCTAATTTACTAATGTTTATGAAGTGTCGAAGTCAATTGATGTTCAATCGGTAATGAACCTATAATGAGTTAAACTCATTTGAAAGTCTTATTGACTAAAATATGTATTACAATTATAGTCATTAGAAAGCTTTCTCTGAGGAACACATTTTGATATTTTTTAGTTTATAGTAGGAGATTATTCTCTTGCAATTATGGGTGTCAAAAGAGCAAAAAATTAATCAAATATGAAAAAAGGGTTTAAAATTTCCTAATTTTTATTGTTCAAATGAACATGGCATTCGAACAAACATATTGGTCATGTTCATTCGAATCCATGTTTGAATGAACATGTGCACTAAACTTTCCTGGCTACTAGAAAGTTAACAATGCATATTTGCCCGAACATGTGCCTTTTTATATGTTCGACTGAACATGCAAAAAAGGAAAAATACTATTTAAAAATATTGACAGGGATAGTCAAATCCATACATCAATTTTTTTATCTGGTTATTGCGCGAAATTTATCTTGAGGCAAGGGATAATTTTTTTTGTTTTGATTTTATAATGGGAAACAAGAAAGGAAGGCAAAACAAATATGCAAGGAAGAGATCTGATGAAGCAAAAAAAAGAAATATTTAGAAGACTGTGGCACATTATCATTGAATTAAACAAGGTGAAGAAAATGTTGAAGAAGTGTCATGGCCCTGACAGTCTGCGTCTGACACTTTGGAATCTATGATTAGTTTACTCTTTTGAATGATTTGGTACTTGTTAAAATTAGTTTTATTCTAGCATTATTATGTCAACTCTTCGAAGAATTCAGATATTTCTCAAAATCTGATTCCCATATCAAATGTTTTAGGTTTTTAGCTTTGTGTTATATTCAGAATCTTATTATCTGAATCAATCCAGATTCAGGGATGAAATTTAAAAAAAAAAAAAAAATCAATGTTAGTATGGTTTCAGTTATACCTTTGATTGATTCATACTTTCAGATTTATATACTTATATACATACAATGGTTTTAAAATAGTGTTAGTATCTTGGAATCTGTTGTTGCCGATTTTTAAGTATGTATATATATATATATATATATATAATTAATTATAATTATAATTATTGTATACTGATACACTCATATATAATATATATATATATATATATATATATATATAGAATTATAATTATAATTATTGTATACTGATACACTCATATATATATATATATATATGAGTGTATCAGTATACAATAATTATAATTATAATTCTATATATATATATATATATATATAATTATAATTATTCTATACTATATATGTATATGTAATTATGGTATATTTATGCACTTGTATTTATATTAATATAGGTTATAATTATATGTATACATGTATGTATACTTATTGATTAGCAATGATATTCATGTTAATTAGGATTAATATTAATATTATATTAATATTAATATAAATATTACTATTAATGTTAGTACCTAAAACTAAGTTAGAAAGAGTTAATACCTAGACTTTCTATCGATTGAATTAAACTAAGTCTTAATCTAAACTTATGCCTAGCCTATGTTTTCAATGCTTAAACTATACTCGGCATAATTCTGGACTTGGAAAGGGGTTTTGGGTTTTGGAGAAAGGTGGCATTACAGATGCAATTAATTCTTGCAGGTTGTATTTTGTACTTCGGCCGCCATGTGTTGGAAGAGGCTAGGAAAGTGAGTTTAAGGGATAAGTTTGTTATTATGAGCATTGAATTGTTTTTCTTTATCTGTCATTTTGGTATGGTGATTTTGAGTTCTGTCCGCCATTGTTGGGGATCATGGAAGTTTTTTGGAACGAGTTCCTTTGCGTTTTCTATGGGAAATTGATGACCATGCTGAAAATTTGTGATTCTCCCCAGCCTTATAGAGGTTCATGTTTTCATTTTCTTTGGGGTTCTGTCATTTTGTGGTTTTATTTTGCTCATTATCATCTCTTAAAGGGTTTCATTGGCTCTCTGTGGCAAGATTTTGAGAGATTGAAGGTTGGGCTGCAAATTTGGAAATAGAGGGTTTCTCCAGGCATCTTTATTGCATTTCTTCCCGCACTTTCACAGGCAGGGGGCTTTTCCTTGACTGTATCTTATGGTTAATATTATGTTTCATTTAGATTTGTGAATGTTGCATATCAAAATTTTTTATAAACCCAAAATCGGGTGTGTGAATAAAAATGCACTAATCTTGTGTTTGCAATGAGTTTATAATGATATTATGGGTGTTAGTGAAATTAAATGTTGTTTAGAATTTTAAAATTAAAAATGGAAATGATTATGATTTTATTTTAATTTCTGACTGTAAATTCATAAGGCTTAAGATGTATATATATATATATATATATATATATATATATATATATATATATATATATATATATATATATATATATATATATATATATATATATATCATGTATATATATGTATATGTATTGATTTATATGTATCAACATATCCGTATTTCCTTATGAATAGATTTTTAGAATTTAAATTTATATTAATAATCAAGAGGCTACTGTGATTACTAGTCTTGGAATGGAAATTGATTAGTTTTCATTTTCTGATGTTAGTTAGTAATAGCATTTGTGGATAGTTTTATTTTTGGTATTTTAAATGAAATGATTATTTTGTGAATCTTTGGAAAGTTAATTCTTAATTACCTAATTAGAATATAGTTGATTGCAGTTTGAAAAGTTTGATTGTTTGTGAAATTTTGAGGGGACAAGGTTGTTTTTGGTAATATGGGTTGTGAAGTGTATGAAAGGATACAAATATGGTTTCATTTGGTTTCATATGATATTTATGTTACTGATTCAATTATTATATTGAAGCAAATAAAATAAGTGTATTAGTTGGAATTGGAAAATTAATCTATGTTTTCTTCCAATTAGTATAACTAGAACTATGTGTATGTTAGATTATGCAAGTGTGATCCTTTAGATTGGCTGGCTGTCATAAAGTGAGTAACTTGTGGTGATAGGAAATATGTTGTCGGATGCCCTCTGACACTAGTCTAGATCCTTATGGGAAATTTTATGACAGTTAGTTAATCAAGTGGTAATATTTAAAATTTCATGGGTTGGGAATCATATAAAAAGGCAATAACATTATGGTTTCACCTGACATATTGAGTTCTACGAGTGGCTAAACGTAGATTCTTATGTTGACACCCATGGACTACTGGATCATTACCTTGTCGTATTCTATGCGAGTTTATTTCTACATATCCGCATGTAGGAAATTATGAACTTGCTTTATAATTGATTGTGCAAAGAAAATTGTACTTTCAGTATATCTGTTACATGAGGAGCATGGGGATGAGATATCCCTATTGCTGATGCCGAAGCAGGCAGAGGCAGAGGTGGTCATTGTTGGAAATATTCAGGACTAACAATGTTACTGAGAGGGGAGGGATGAATCAGTAACTCTTAAAACTTTTAAACCAATTCAGCATAATAACAAATTCATCATTCATTCATCAATTTTACTGTATGCATGAAAAGATAAACATTCATAACAATGAACACACGGATTTGGTGACCCAGAAACCTTCCAATTAGAAAGTAAAACTGGGGTGGGGGTGATACCCACGAAACTTCAATACTGCAGTATAAAGTTGGTCGGTTAAGGCTTACAATGATCACTTCTGGTGATCTACCCTGTTAGGAGCAAGTAGGACTGCTAGATCCACCTTGTTAGAGGATTTACAAACATACAATGAAGTATGCACTCTATTAGGAGATTTACATAAGACTGTTAAGTCTACCCTATTAAAGGATTTAAAAAAACTTATTCACCTGTTAGGATGAAGTAGTGGATCTTCTTGCAACTGGTTTGCTGATTAGATCTTATGTACTGATCACTTGATGTGATGGATATATCTTTGTTGCTCCTTGATGACCTTGCTGAACACACCGCTGCTGATTCTCTTTCAATTCGCTCAATTACATTCTTACTTCGCTCTTTACTTGACCGTTATTCTTCTGCATTATAATTTCACTATATTTCTTCATCATCATACATTGCAAATGGCACAATACATTACATATATACCATTCCAATATTTTTAGCAACAAGGTCGGCCAAACACAAGTTGACAAAACATTACTGAGTCGGCCAGATAGTAGAAAACTCAGGTTCCTCAAACTCACTCGGTGACCTTTTGACACTCGATATCCACTACATTACTCGGCATCATCATGCTCTCGGTAGAGGTAGGGACTTGGTCCATACTAATCACTCGGAGTAGCTCAGAACTTGGTAACCACTGGTGACTCGGTAAACATTGTGTCACTCGGTAGAAACTAACTCTTTCCATTCACTTGGTAAGCACTTGAATACTTCTTTTACCTTTCTGACTTGGTAATAACTGAAACCTTCATTTACCTTCCTGACTTGGTAAAAACTAAATCCTTCGTTTACCTTTCTGACTCGGTAAACACTAAAGCCTTTGTTTAGCTTTCTGACTCGGTAAACACTAAAACCTTTGTTTACCTTTCTGACTCGGTAAACACTAAAACCTTTTGTTTACCTTCCTGATTCGGTAAACATAGTTGAACGTACTTGGTAACCAACAAATGCTCGGTATGAACTATAAATTGAATGATGAACTCAATAAGTATTCAGAATCAAATATGTGTTGTCACTAATGACAAATGTATCATTATTCCAACAATCTCCCCCTTTGGCATTAGTGACAAAAACACTTATGAGCCAAAAATTTATATACAAAACTGATAAAACTGACTTGATTCTGCTGTGCTGAATATACATGGGTTACCTTACATATAACTTCCCCATACAATATACACAAGGTATTTACATGAGTTATATGACTTTATTCTTCTCCCCTTTTGTGTCTGATTTTCTGATTTTCCTCTATATATTGCTTTCTCCCCCTTTGTATCATATACCAATCAATAATCTCCCCCTTTTTGAAAATAATGCCAAAGAATAAAGAATGTATCTACATAGAAACACCAAAATGTGAGATAAACTCAGAATGTACCTGAAGAATTAGTTGCAGAGTATTATCCCAATTGCCTTGTAGGATTTTACAAGTGGAGAGAGCTACTTGAACTTCTACGAAAAGTTCAATCATATGGTCTGCAACAGAGAAATTATTGTCATGAACCAATGTTTTTGAATATGCTATGTGTTGCTGGATTGTGTTCATGACAGGCAGGATCATATTCTGGATATCAATTAGAGTAGACCTGATCCTTGCTTCCTCTTTTAGAAACTCTACTTGTTTCTCTGACAAAAAATTTATTCTAAGGTGATGAGATGAGGTTGAACTGGGGTCAAGCTTTAGATTTTGAGCACTTGCCTCTAGATCCTCATCTATCTTATTCAATTTCTCTCTTATCTCCTTAGTGTACTTGGTAACATCATAGAGCTTAGCAAAAAGAGATGTTACATTATTAAAATAATTTTCAATATTTGCCAAAACTAAGGTTAATTCAACCTGTTTTATTGCTATGTGCTAAGCAATGTGCTCAAGCACCTTATTATCAAATTTCTTTTCTACTTTCTCCATCAATTTTTCTTGACCGAAGGTATCCTCATTGAATTTATTAACTGCCTCTTCTAACTGGATCAAAATGTGTTGAGTAGAATCTACATCAACACCTATAGCTTCTGTAATAATATTTCGAGCATTCTCAATTATTTTTTATTCCCTATCCCTTTCAGACCTTAGCTACTTCTGCGTAGCCTTCATCTCAATCAGTTGACTAGCATACCTCATTTTTTCAATGGCAGCATTTTCATAGTCAATCTTTGGAATTACTATGTTAGTGTCTAGGTCAATGTCTTTAGGAATCTCCATTCCAGTTATCATAAGTCTTAATGGTTGCTTTTGTTTGACTTCTGTGATGACTAATTTGACCTTGGGAACAAACACAATAGTAGAGATGGAAGGGCTAGTAGCAAGAATTGGGATATTTGAGGGTGGAGTACCAATAGGAGTATATACCGGGTCAAAAACTGAAGTATTTGCCAAAAATGATGATACACTTGGTAATGCAGTATCTGAACCAATTGCGTTTGCAAATAATGCTAACAAAATTGTAGAACAAATTGGTGTTGACAAAATTGCAGAACTTATTGATATTTCGATTTGTGATGATGGAGCTGAGAAGGCTTGCTCGGTAGCTGAAGAAGAGGAATGCAGCTCAGTAGATGAAGTGGTAGACACTTCCATTGATGATACCTGGAGCTGAGATATGGCAGGTGCGGATGATAAATCTAGTGTGGATGTGACCAAACCTGCAAAAGCTGACTCCAACCTTGATGATGCCGCAGTTTTAGGTGGAGAGTGAGGAAGAGATGCAATAACTGCTGCTGCAATTTTCACCGGATCATCTTCCTCCTTATTTGCCTCTTCAGCTTCTTCCTCCTTGTCTTCTTCCTCCATTACTCTTTTAGCTTTTTCTACCTGAGCTTGTTCTGCTTCTTCCTTCATTTCTTTTTCAGCTTCTTCCTCAATTTCTACCATAATCGATTGTAGGTCTTCTGGAATATCTTCAATGTCATCACCATCACCATCATCATTATTATCATCACTGCTATCATTGTTCGTGATTTCTACTGGGTCTATACTGGGCTTATGTAGATGATAGATGTTTCTCCACATGTTTGTAGCATCATTTACAACATGTTCAATGTCTTTAATCAAAATCAAACAAGTGTGGAATCTGATCATCATTTTATCTTCATGATTTTTCATTTCAGTTGATACTTCTTCTCTAGTAAGACTTGGTTGAAAATTTCTCAGAGATTGCTCATAAATATCTCTTACCATTTGGGTGGCCAATTCCCATCTTAGTTGCAATCTCTCCAGTAGTTCTTTTGAGATTTGAGGGGCAATCTAGTCTGGAGAGTATTTCCATTTACCCATCTTGCTGAGTACCAGTTCCTCTATCTGCATTTTCTCAGCATCAGTTCTAGTTTCAAATTTCAAGGCTTTGAAATTTGTGATGCCACCTCCTTCTTCCAATTTTTTGAGTCTTTGCTCAAATGTGGGTGCAGGCCTAACTAGTGTAGGTTCCTGCTTACCTTTCCTGGTTCTTCTGGTGAATACTGCAGTAGGCCTCTTTATAGGTTTGGTAATGATTACCTTACCTTTCTTCCTTGGTTGTACTTCTGCAGATTCTTTATCTCCTTGTTCACCTTCTTCTTCTTCTTCTTTTTCTCCTTCATCTTCTTCACCTTCTTCATCTTCACCTTTTCCCTCGGTGAGCGTAAGAGAAGTTTTTAATTGGGCTATTTTCCTCTTGCCCTTGCTTATGGCCTATGGTAGCTTGATTTCAAGATCAATTCTGGCCTTAGCATCTTCATAGGTTCCAAAAATTTGTTGCCTTGGGTCTACTAGTTCATTTACCAGTGCCTCTATAATGTCTCTGGCTTCATCAATGTTTACCTCATAAGGAAGAGGTTTTACCCATGAAACTCGGGGTTTGACTGCCTGAATATATACCTTGTCGCAGTCAACCATGAAGCATACATCTTCTTTGTAATCTTCAACAAGCTTAGGAGGAATTTTGAATTTTTTATTCATCCTTTCCTTGAATTCTTCAAAATAATTATCCATAATGCTCTCAAAATTTTCACCCATCTCTGTTATGAATTCATTTATTTGATACAAAATTGGAGTGTCTTTCCTCCATTCTATTGTTCCTTTTGATGGAAAGAATTTTTGTACATAGAAAAATAAACATATTAACAGAGAACTGAATTTACAGGGATTATTCTTGGAAGTCCTTATGCTCTCCATATTTTTATTTAGCTGTCTTAGCATTACTTCCGACAGATCAAATTCAAGGTTTTTCTTTACAATCTTGAGAGCCAAATCCACAGCTTCACAAGGTACACTATTTAGTCTGCTGGAACTGTATAATTTGTATGCAATCATATGAATCCCAAATCTTAGTTCAACATCAGATATAGTGTTGACCTTCAAACCTCTACCGTTCCATTCGGCTAGGGTTTTTTTTTGCAGCTCTTCTCGTCCTAGGGTTTTGGTGGTTTTGCTTTTGCTGAGCATAGGGAGACCTGTGATATTGTGAATCATCTTCTTTGTTATGAGGATGGGTTGATCGAACCATAATTGACCATTATGCACCCAACTCAAGATATTCCTAATCCATTTGGTTTGGAAGTTTCTAGGCATATGCGCGATATGGGTTAAGCCCTTGGTTTCAAGATGTTTGTGCTCGGGTTTGAGGGATCTATCCACGCATAACTTGGCTAGGGCATTATCCATATCTAGTGTCCCTATTTCTTGAATAGTGCATTTAAAATGAGTGCAAATATCATTGATAAGAAATACCTTTGGAGGGATTTGCGATTGAGCTCCATGTGGGTCAAGTGATTCAGCTATGGCAAGAACGAGTTTGAAGTTGGGTGCTTTCCATTCTACTCCTTTTACAAGCATTTCAGAACCTTTCTTTGTTTTGCTACCACTGGTGCTTGCGGATGCCATTGCTGCTCGGTGAGTGAACGATTTTTGTAACACAAATTCTTTGCTGGAAAATCACTTCAAATCACTTGAACTTGCTCTTGCACTCTTGGAAGCTTCTTCGCTCTGTATATTTTAAGTTCGCAGTGAAGAATGAGATCAAATTCTGCCTTTTTGATGAAAAATCTGCCATTAATGCTCAGGTACGAAGGTAGCTGAGAATTAGGGTTTTATAAATAGTCACCGACTTACTCAGTAAACCTTGCAGCTTAGTGAACACACAAAACCTTTCTTACTTTCCCGACCAAGCTTGGTAAAGTCTAAAAACCAACTTTACTCGGTAGACACAATACTGCGAATTATGATTTGTATCTGCAATATTGATTTATCATTTCCACTCTTTCTTTCTGGAACTACTTAGGATATGTCTTGAAGATGCAGTCCCTTATCCTTCTTGATAAGTCTATTTGGAAATGGTGGAGTCACCCATTTCTAGAGTGACATTTCCATCATTTGAGTTTTCTGGCTCGGTGGACTTAGGAATCCAATGTTGTTTCATCTATTTTCGAATATTATCAACTCTAGTTTTCTTTTCATCTTCAACCTTTTCTATATTCATGCAATTCTTGGATATATGACCAAGTTTGGTAAATGTATAACATCTTATAGTAGTATCTTTCTTCCTTAGGTGATGCCTTGCACAGTTTGTTCCAATGTGTCCATATTCTCCACAATAGTGACATCTGCACCAAGTATTGTAGTTCCAATTAAATAATGCTTTGACAATTTGTTCTGCTAGATTGAGTGATTTTGATCTACATTCAGATGCCTTATGTCCTTGTTTCTTGCATTTGTGACATTTGCCTTCAAACTTTGGTTTTTCCTTGCATTCATTTGCTTTGTGACCATGCTGATTGCAATTGTAGCATTTACCATTGAATTTTCCTTTACCATTGCTCCAACATCTGTTAGATGTATGTCCTAACTTACCACAGTGATTGCAAGTAGGTTTTTGATTCTTTTGAGTACCCTATTTGGAAGATTCACCGTCTTCATTGTATCCAAGGCCTGCTTTACCTTTTTGTCTGTGAAGATTCTGCTCATTTTGTTGATTCAGTTGATTCATGTCTGCTTGAGATTTCATCATCCTTTCATTGACTTGTTTTTCAATATTTAAGTCATTTTCCAAACTTTCATTTATTTGTCTTTCAGATCTCAAATCACTTTGTAAGCTTGCATTGATTTGTCTTTTAGTGATTAAGTCATTTCTCAAGCTTTCATTTTCAGATCTTAGATTCATAATTTCTTCATTTGCATCAGATAGTTGACTTATAAGACTTTCATGTTGAAGGGATTGATTATTTCTTACCTCTAAGTCTTTGTTTGCCTTGTTTCTCTATTCCAAAGCTTCACATAGCCTGATGGATTGGATTTCTTGTTCTCTTTTGAGCTTTCTTACTTCTTCCTACAGAGAACCATTTTTTGCTAGGAGTTCCTTGATTGCTTCATTAGCTTCATTTGAACTACTTGATGGTAAAAGATCTTCAATCCTTTCTTCAATATACTGATGATCATTCATTTGTTTTGCAAGTTCCTTTCTTCTTTTCAGAGATTGAGAAAGATGCTCCTTTTCTTCTTTGAGTTGAGCCATGGCTATTTCCAGATCCAGTTTTTCATTTTCAATAGTTTTTTCAAGTCTGAATATCTCCATTGTCCCTAATCTTTGCTCAAGCTATTAAACTTTGACCTGAGAACCACAAAGCTCTGATACCAATTGTTGGAAATATTCAGGACTAACAATGTTACTAAGAGGGGAGGGGTGAATCAGTAACTCTTAAAACTTTTAAACCAATTCAACATAATAAAAAACTCGCCATTCATTCATCAATTTTACTGTATGCATGAAAAGATAAACATTCATAACAATAAACACACAGATTTGGTGACCCAGAAACTTTCCAATTAGAAAGTAAAATTGGGGTGGGGGTGATACCCACGAAACTACAATACTGCAGTATAAAGTTGGCCGGTTAAGGCTTACAATGATCACTTCTGGTGATCTGCCCTATTAGGAGCAAGTAGGACTGCTAGATCCACCTTGTTAGAGGATTTACAAACATACAATGAAGTATGTACTCTATTAGGAGATTTACATAAGACTATTAAGTCTACCCTGTTAAAGGATTTAACAAAACTAATTCACCTGTTAGGATGAAGCAGTGGATCTGCTTGCAACTGGTTTTCTGATTAGATCTTATGTACTGATCACTTGATGTGATGGATATATCTTTGCTTCTCCTTGATGACCTCGCTGAACACACCACTGTTGATTCTCTTTCAATTCGCTCAATTACATTCTTACTTCGCTCTTTACTTGACCATTATTCTTCTGCATTATAATTTCACTATATTTCTTCGTCATCATACATTGCAAATGGCACAATACATTACATATATACCATTCCAATATTTTCAGCAACAAGGTCAGCCAAACACAAGTTGACAAAACATTACTGAGTAGGCTAGATAGTAGAAAACTCAGGTTCCTCAAACTCACTCGGTGACCTTCTGACACTCGGTATCCACTACATTAATCGGCATCGTCATGCTCTCGGTAGAGGTAGGGACTCGGTCCATACTAATCACTCAGAGTAGCTCATAAGTTGGTAACCACTAGTGACTCGGTAAACATTGTGTCACTCAGTAGAAACTAACTCTTTCCATTCACTTGGTAAGCACTTGAATACTTCTTTTACCTTTCTGACTTGGTAATAACTGAAACCTTCATTTGCCTTCCAGACTCAGTAAAAACTAAATCCTTCGTTTACCTTTCTGACTCAGTAAACACTAAAGCCTTTGTTTACCTTTCTGACTCGATAAACACTAAAACCTTTGTTTACCTTTCTGACTCGGTAAACACTAAAACCTTTTGTTTACCTTCCTGATTCGGTAAACACACCTGAACATACTTGGTAACCAACGAATGCTCGGTATGAACTGTAAACTAAATGATGAACTCTGTAAGTATTCAGAATCAAATAGGCGTTGTCACTAATGACAAATGTATCATTATTCCAACAGGTCATAGGGGCCGCGGTCGTGGCTAAGGTAGAGGTCGTGGCCTAGGAAGGGGTCAAGTTTGTCAAGCAATGCTTGATGATGAAATTCCTCATGATGAAGAGCAAGGGGGATCTCAAGCTGATATTCTTTAGTAGATTCCTGGACTTTTGGATGGGATTAAAATTAGGAATAAAATTCCTGGTGGGGGAGCAAATGCTCAGGGTTTACAGATTCCCAATGCCAATCAGGGTGTAGTAGTGGATCCTATTATCAAGACTCAGCTTAAAGACATGTCTAAGCTCAAAGGTCCATATTTTAATGGACCCAAAGCTGGTAATGAAGTTGAAGCTTGACTTCTAAACATCGAAAGATATTTTATATTGCATGATTATCACACTAATTTGAAGGTTCGATGGATTGCAATGCAGTTAAGGTCTTTTGCATCTATTTGGTGGGAAATGGAATTAGAACACCTTGGACATCATATTTGTCAAGTCACTTGGGAATTGTTCTTAGAGAGGTTTCGAGAAAGGTTTATTTCTAAGTACTAGCAGCAAACCAGGTCTAAGGAATTCTTTAGCATTTCTCAAGGAAATTCAATAGTGGAAATGTTTGAAAGAAGATTCTTTCATCTTAAGAAGTATTCTGGTTGGAATGACGGTGATAAACCTTTAGTGCAGTACTTTATCTAGGGTTTAAATCCTAGGATCCGTGAGGAAGTGAGAACTTTCAAACCTAAATCTGTTAAGGAAGCTGCTGATCAGGCTAAGCTTGCTGAAATGAAATCTAGTTTTTCAATCAAGAGTGTTGTTAACCCATCTGTTCCTAGCAGTAGTAAAAGTCAGAAATCCTTCAGGGATGATTCTAAGGCAGCACCTAGTGGCTATGGTAGTAAACCCCAAAAGAGGAAGTTCAATAAGTTCACCAAATCAAAAAAGGGATTTGAGGTCCCTGAACTACCTAAATCCATTAAACCTGCTGAAAGTGTGAAACAGAGTTTTGCACCACCACAAGAAAATTCCTCACAGGATAAGAGCACAAAAAGAGGAGCAGAATGTTGACATTGTGGGCAATTAGGTCATTTACAGTGGAATTGTCCTCTTAAAGGCAATAACCAAGGGAGGCCAAGAGCATCAAGTTCTCGGGCTACTATTGGAGATTCTGGAAGGAACCACCGTATTTTTCTACTATGGGTCATAATCAAGTAGAACATTAGAACACGGTGATTGAGGCCAAAGGTACTTATCAAGGTACAAAAATTTCCATTTTATTTGACTTAGGTGCCACTGATTCTTTCATTTCTGCCAATTTGGCTAAACTTTGTAATATTCTTGTGAGAAAGTCTGAGTTGGCATGGCAAGTTGAGTTAGCTTCTGGATCTAAGGTAGAAATTGGACTGATCGCGGTAGATTGTGAAATTCACCTTAAGGCATTTACCACTTTAGTAAACCTAAGAGTCATTTCTCTAGGTACCTATGATGTAATTTTAGGAATGGATTGGTTGGATCAGCACCACACTGTAATTGATTGCAGTGAAAAGATTATTGAATGCATTGATGATTTTGGAGCAAGTAAATTTATATAAGGTATTATGAGACCTATTTCTTTTAGAATTATATCCGCTAAACAACTTCAAAAGTGTTTACGAAAAGGCTGTAAACTATTTGCTATTTCTAACAATGATTTTTCTGAACCTTTGGTTAACCAAACTAGTTTAGACCATCTGTTACTGAAGGAATTGTCAAATATATTTGTAACAAAGATTTTGAGTATTCCACCCAAGAGAGAAATAGACTTTAGGAATGATCTTGTGCCTGGAACTGAACCAATATCTAAAACTCCTTACCATATGAAAACACAAGAATTGGTAGAACTCAAAGTTCAACTTGAAGAACTTCTTGAGAAAGGGCTGATTAGACCTAGTGTCTCTCCTTGGGGTGCACCTATTATCTTCGTTAAGAAGAAAGATGGATCACTAAGACTGTGTATCGATTACAAACAATTGAATAAAGTTACTATCAAGAATAGGTATCCATTGCCTAGGATTGATGACTTATTTGATCAAGTGAAGGGTGCTACGGTATTTTCTAAAATTGATCTTAAATTTAGGTACCATTAGCTTAGAATTCAAGAAGCTGATATCCATAAAACAACTTTTTGAACTAGGTATGGGCATTACGAATTCATTGTTGTACCTTTTGGTTTAATGACTGCACCATCAATATTTATGAGTCTAATGCAGGGAGTTTTTAGAACCTTCCTTAATAAGTTTGTAGTTTTCTTTCTGGATGACATTCTGGTTTATTCTAACTCCTTGGAGGAGCATGAACAACATTTAAGACAAGTTTTTGAATGTCTCCAAAGGAATAAGCTGTATGCTAATCCTGATAAGTGTGAATTTTTCAAATCAAAAATTAGTTACCTTGGACACATTATCATGGGAGATGGAATAGTTGTGGATCCAGCTAAGATTAGAGCTATTGTAGAGTGGCCAGCACCAACAAACGTGTCTGAAGTGAGAGGTTTTATGGGTCTAGCAAGTTATTACTGAAGGTTTCTGGCTAATTTCTTGAAAATAGCAGATCCTATCACTTCTCTTCAAAAAAAAGGTAAGAAATTTGTTTGGTCAGATAAGTGTGAAGAGGCTTTTCAGCATCTTAAAGAACGTCTTACTAGCACACCTATATTGGCCATACCTGATCCTTGTAAAGAATTTGTGGTTTACATAGATGCTTCATTGGATGGATTAGGAGTAGTTCTAATGCAAGATGGCAGGGTGATTATGTATGAATCAAGAAAACTCAAGGATCATGAGATAAATTATACTACTCACGATTTGGAACTTGCCGCAGTAATGCATGCATTGACCAAATAGTGACATTTTCTCCTTGGACAACATTTCGAGTTAGGTACTGATCATAGAAGTCTTCAATACATTTTCACATAGCCAAATCTGAATGCACGACAATGTAAACGGATGGAATTTTTGTGTGAATATAACTTTGAAGTTAAATATGTACAAGGAAAAGAGAATAAGGTGGCTGATGGACTTAGTAGAAGACGTCACAAACTTTCTTCTTTAACTCTCTTAGTGGATTTGAAGGAGAAAATATTGCAAAATCTGATTACTGATCCTTGGTTTTTAGATGTGAAGGCTGTTATAGATAGTGGCAGCACGTTAGAGGGTAGATTTGAAGGTTACTCTATTAGCACTGATGGATTACTGACCTACAGAGATAGTATTTATATTCCTGAGGTTGGAGAGCTTTAAATTTTGGTAATGTCTGAAGCTCATAAAGCACCCTATTTAGCACATCCTGGTGTTAAGAAAATGAATGCTGATCTTAAACAACATTACTATTGGCCAGGTATGAAAAATGATATTGCAAATTTTTTGCTAGATGTCTAGAATGTCAAAGGATGAAAGCTGAACATCAGCATCCTACTAGTTTACTTCAATCTCACAGTGTGCCTGAATGGAAATGGGATATCATCTCCATTAATTTTATTGTGGGGTTACTTTTATCAGCTAGGTGACATGATTCAATCATGGTTGTAGTGGACATGTTAACCAGAGTTGCACATTTTGTTCTCATAAGATCTTCATATAATGCTGCATCTGTAGCCCATATTTATATGGAACAGATAGTAAGACTGCATGGGATTCTGAAGACGATAATTTTGGATAAGGACCCAGTTTTCACATCTTCACTTTGGAGGTCTATGAAATGTGAACTTGGTACTCAACTAAATTTTAGTTTTGCACATCATCTTGAGACTGATGGACAAAATGAGTGTGTAAATCAGATTCTAGAAGAAATGCTCAGAATGTACGTCATGGATAGGCAGAACAAGTGGGAAGAATTCTTGCATTTGGTTGAATTTACATATAATAATAGTTATCACAGCTCTGTAGGTATGGCTTCATTTCAAGCTTTGTATGGACGACGATGTAGAACACCCTTGAGCTGGGATAATTTGGAAGATAGAATTCTCCTAGGTCCTAAAATGCTCCAAGATATGGAACAGCAAGTGAAACGAATCAGGGAACACCTTATTACAGCACTAGATAGACAGAAAAAGTATGCAGATATGCATAGGATTGACCGTCAGTTTGTGGTTGGGAACAAAGTATTTCTGCGGGTCAGACCTAGAAAAAGTCCTATTAGATATGGTAAAGGTTCCAAATTATCTCCACGTTTTGTAGGACCTTTTGAAATTCTGGAACATGTTGGTCCGGTTGCCTATAGACTTTCTTTACCTCCCAGTCTATCTCAAATCCATGATGTCTTTCATGTGTCTGTTTTGATGAAATACATACTTGATATCACTCATGTTTTGAATTGGAATACATTACCGGTAATGGATGGCCAATTGATGTTGGAGCTAGTGCAGATTGTCTAGCAAAGAGAACTAAATCTCAAAGGTTGCAAGGTGGAACAGGTAAAGGTATTATGGGATCATAATGATGATACCTCCACAACTTGGGAAGATTCAGGGGCAATTAAGCTTCACATCCTCATTTGTTTTCAGGCTTTCAAGAGTAACCCTAAGCTAGTGAGGGAGGGTGTCATGGCCCTGACAGTCTGCGTCTGACACTTTGGAATCTGTGATTAGTTTACTCTTTTGAATGGTTTGGTACTTGTTAAAATTGGTTTTATTCTAGCATTATTATGTAAACTCTTCAAAGAATTCAAATATTTCTCAAAATCTGATCCTCATATCAGATGTTTTAGGTTTTCAGCTTTGTGTTATATTCAGAATCTTATTATCTGAATCAATCCAGATTTAGGAATGAAATTTAAAAAAAAAAAAAATCAATGTTAATATGGTTTCAGTTAGACCTTTGATTGATTCATACTTTCAGATTTATATGCATATATACATACAGTGGTGTTAAAATAGTGTTAGTATCTTGGAATCTATTGTTGCCAATTTTTAAGTATATATATATATATATGTATGTATGTATATGTATATATATGAGTGTATTAGCATAGAATATATATATATATTCTATGCAAATACACTCATATACATATATATATATATATATATATATATATATATATGTAATTATGGTATATTTATGCGCTTGTATTTATATTAATACAGGTTATAATTATACGTATACATGTATGTATACTTATTGATTAGCAATGATATTCATGTTAATTAGGATTAATATTAATATTAATATTACTATTAATGTTAGTACCTAAAACTAAGTTAGAAAGAGTTAATACCTAGAATTTCTATCGATTGAACTAAACTAAGTCTTAATCTAAACTTATGCCTAGCCTAAGTTTTCAATGCTTAAACTATACTTGCTATAATTTTGGACTTGGCAAGGGGTTTTGGGTTTTGGAGAAAGGCGACATTATAGATGCAATTAATTCTTGCAGGTCGTATTTTTTACTTCAGCCGCCATGTGTTGGAAGAGGCTAGGAAAGTGAGTTTAAGGGATAAGTTTGTTATTATGAGCATTGAATTATTACTTTTTATCTGTCATTGTGGTTTGGTGATTTCGAGTTCTGTCCGCCATTGTTGGGGATCATGGAAGTTCTATGGAACGGGTTCCTCTACATTTTCTATGGGAAATTTGTGATTCTCCCCAGCCTTATAGAGGTTCATGTTTTCATTTTCTTTGGGGTTCTATCATTTTGTGGTTTTATTTTGTTCATTATCATCTCTTAAAGGGTTTCATTGGTTCTTTGTGGCAAGATTTTGAGAGATTGAAGGTTGGGCTGCGAATTTGGAAATAGAGGGTTTCTCCAGGCATCTTTGTTGTGTTTCTTCCCGCACTTTCATAGGCAGGGGGCTTTTCCTTAACTGTATCTTATGGTTAATATTATGTTTCATTTATATTTGTGAATGTTGCATATCAAAATTTGTTATAAACCCAAAATCGGGTGTGTGAATAAAAATGTACTATTCTTGTGTTTGCAATGAGTTTATAATGATATTATGGGTGTTAGTGAAATTAAATGTTGTTTAGAATGGATTAGAAATCAGTGATTTTATGTTTCTCACAAAACGTAAATGAGGGTTTCTTGGCCTTTCAAGGCAGTCGCTTTCTATGCAATTTTTGGTTGTTTTGTGGTAGATATTTTATAGAGCCACTAGGAATTGTAGATGGCCATTTAGTTTTATAGTGCCATTAAACATTCTTTCAATGATTATACTTTTGTTTTAAGTTTTGGTTTTAGAAAGCATTTAGTGAATGAGAAGGTTACATGGGAAGTAACCCGACTGCTGTATAATCTCATCATTTTAATGTAATTAGGTTCTGAGGATAATGTTTCATAACTATGTCATTGGTAGCTAATCTGGGTTTCAAAGAATACTGTGTTTTTCATATCTCTATTTTAATTATATTTCAAGTTGTATGTAGCTCAGCTATGAACATGGGTTCACAGTCTTTGAATCCATGATTGTAATCCGAGGGCATAAAAGTGTAAATGGGGGTGAGTAATTTTGTCTACGGCTCGATGAAATTGGAATTGGAATTCGTTTATGTTTTTTTTAAAGTCGTGTGTTTGGAAAAATTTGTGTTATACAGCCTATTATGTGTTTGAATCAGTATTCATTATGAACTATATTTGCTAACTGAAATATAGACATTAGGCCAAACAATTAGAATTGATTTCTAAAATATGGTTGGATCTTTATGTAGTCAACTTAGATTTATCATGTTTTATTTTAAACACTGGAAATAACATGGAGATTTAGTCGATGCCCTGACTGTGTATGATGTTTAGTAATCATAGATAACTACAAAAAAGTTTCTGTCGATATTTGTAACTTAGATTTATGATGATATTTGGAATGGAAAGAGGTATTTTGTCAAACAAGTTTTTAGAAATGAATAAAATTGATATTAGGGCACTGTGTGTGTCACATATTTAAATAGTAAGGTGATGTATTTGAAACAGGAATTACAGTTTTTGGTATTAGCAAATTTTAATATTAACAATGGAAATGATTATGATTTTATTTTAATTTCTGACTGTAAATTCATAAGGCTTAATATATATATGTGTGTGTGTGTCTGTGTGTGTGTGTGTGTGTGTGTGTGTGTGTGTGTGTGTGTGTGTTGGTATAGGTAAGTGAGTATGTATATATATATATATATATATACCATGTATATATATATATATATGTATATGTATTGATTTATATGTATCAACATATATGTATTTCCTTATGAATAGATTTTTAGAATTTAAATTTATATTAATAATGAAGAGGCTACTGTGATTACTAGTCTTGGAATGGAAATTGATTAGTTTTCATTTTTTGATGTTAGTTAGTAATAGCATTTGCAGATAGTTTTATTTTTGGTATTTTAAATGAAATGATTATTTTGTGAATCTTTGGAAAGTTAATTCTTAATTACCTAATTAGAATATAGTTGATTGCAGTTTGAAAAGTTTGATTGTTTGTGAAATTTTGAGGGGACAAGGTTGTTTTTGGTAATATGGGTTGTGAGGTGTATGAAAGGATACAAATATGGTTTCATTTGGTTTCATATGATATTTATGTTGCTGATTCAATTATTATATTGAAGCAAATAAAACAAGTGTATTAGTTGGAATTGGAAAATTAATCTATGTTCTCTTCCAATTAGTATAACTAGAACTATGTGTATGTTAGATTATGCAAGTGTGATCCTTTAGATTGGGTGGCTTTCATAAAGTGAGCAACTTGTGGTGATAGAATATGTTGCCAAATGCCCTCCAACACTAGTCTAGATCCTTATGGGAAAGTTTATGACAGTTAGTTAATCAAGTGGTAATATTTAAAATTTCATGGGTTGGGAATCATATAAAAACATAAGAACATTATGGTTTCACTTGACATATTGAGTTCTACGAGTGGCTAAATGTAGATTCTTATGTTGACACCCATGGACTACTGGATCATTACCTTGTCGTATTCTATGCAAGCTTATTTCTGCATATCTGCATCTAGGAAATTATGTACTTGCTTTATAATTGATTGTGAAAAGAAAATTGTATTTTCAGTATATCTGTTATTTGGATTAAATGAATATGGTTTTGTCATAAAATCTAACATGTAGGTTTACTAGAGATCTTTTCAATTTATTCAGTATACTAATCTCTATTTGGTGTGTTGTGTTTGTGCTAATTTGATTATAGGTTCAGGATATGTTTGATTACGGACCTAGAAGAATTGGCTAATTAGCATTTAAAAT
This sequence comes from Cupressus sempervirens, assembly GCA_028749045.1. NCBI lineage: Eukaryota > Viridiplantae > Streptophyta > Pinopsida > Cupressales > Cupressaceae > Cupressus > Cupressus sempervirens. The sequence goes on along the minus strand of CM053790.1, from coordinate 289,212,684 downwards.
CAGAGATTAATTTGAATGTATTTAAAATGTCACTATTGTACTTTTGATAAGAGTATCCATATGATTAATTTTCTCATGTAATAATTTGGTTAAAAAAAATACATTTATGATTTTGAGTACTTTAATGTACCTATTGTATTAAGGTTATTATAATCAAATGAAGATTTGTTTAAAAAAAAATTGTTCGGGTTTTAATCTATCTGTATGTTTTTTTTTTGTTGTTATTTTGGTTTTGTGATGGGTAGGGTATTACAAGAAGGCTTAATAGAAGCAGGAGCAATGCATAGGGGAGAGAGGTCAAAAACACTCCCTATGAAATCTCAAATAGTGAATGTTGAAGAAGGTTCAAGATCACTCCCTATAGAGGTTCAAATAATGGAAGTCAAAGAAGGGTCAGAATCTTTCCCTACAGAATCTCAAACAACAGATGTTGGAGAAGGCTCAAGATCAGTCCCTATAGAAATTCTAGTAATAGAAGTTGGAGAAGGGTCAGGATCAGGTGCAAGAACTAGTATGGATGAACTCTTAAATATTGCCTAATCTATAAAGAATGGTATTTCTCATAAGAATTTAGATCATTTACTTAAAATGGATGTGGATAAATTGAGAAAGCTTGTAGCTACTATTCAACTATTAAGTTTGTCTAAGAAAAGGTCAATGAATAAGAAGATAAGAGAAATAATGATTCAATTTCATAACACTGAAACACTTGAACAAGCTCAATTGCTTTAAATTTTTCTTACATAAAAGAAGTTGCAAGAGGCATTAAAATTGTTAGGTGTAGACACAACATCAAAGAAGAGAAAATTTTCTAGCATGCAAATTGATCTGATTGAAAATGTTAAACAATGTTTGAGAAAAATAGGAAAACACTCTCGAACTAAAGATAAGTCAATGGCAAGAAAAGTGACGTTGATGTCTTTTGTAAGTAAGAATATGACCCAAAATAGACAAATATCATCAATTTCATTTGAAATAGGTTTTAGTAGGAAAACAAAGAGACAATATGTTAAGAGAAGATTAATTGTAGATGATAGTACTATGGAGGGCAATCGGGCATTCATGTGTAGAGCACCTCATTCTGATAGGATTGAAGAGTTATTATAAAATTTAGTCATATCATTTGGATTGATAACACTCATCCTTCATCAAATAGTAGAGATGTTATCAAGCACAGGAGTGCACCTGGTCAATATGAACATCATACAAAACATTGGTTGGACAAAACACAGCATGAGTTATACATGTCATTTTGTAGTAAACATCCTAATGTAAAAGTTGGGCAAACATTGTTTGAAAAATTGAAGCCATACTTTGTAATGTCAAAAAAAGTTTTTGAAACATGTTGTTGTCATAATCACATTGAGTTTGATCTCCACTATTAGGTATTTTGAAAGTTTGTAGATGACACATATGGTTTTCATGCTACTCCTCCTAGTAGGAGAAGTGAGTTTCTATCATCCATTTTGTGTGACAACATAGATGATCCAGCTAGTCAAATAAATTGCATCAAAGGATTATGTGAAACATGTGGTGAATTGGCTCTATTTCCTTTGAAAACTAAAAATATTGAATTGAAAAAGTTACAAGTATGTCAAGAATGAAACAAAGTTGCGGAATGAAACAAAAAGGTTGGAATATGTTGAAGAGGAGTTGCCTATTCTAACATTTATGGACAAATTTAAGAAATTGATTCAACCTTATATTTGCCATAAATTTTTTGCAAAGTGGCAAGCACAACAGTTTCAAACTCTGAGAGATAATTTCCCACTTGGAACAATTGTATCAGTTGTTGATTTTGTAGAGAACTATTCATTTGTTCATCAAAAAGTAATTCACTCATATTATTAGTTTAATATGTAGGTTACTATTATGGTACATGGTTTTTTATAGACATGTAGAGTTAGATTTGGATGGTGTTCAGAGTATAGTTCAAGCACAAGTAATTATAAAGGAATATCATTTTTATATAAGTGATGATAAAGAACATGACATTCACTATGTAGAACATTGCTTCAATATGTTCTTTTCTTATTTGAAAGAAAGAAAGAAAAATGTTGGTAAACATTATGTTTGGACCAATGGATGTGCTGTACAGTTTAAATCATCTAGACCATTTTATGCATTGCGTAGATATCAGCACAATGAGAATATAAAATACATATGGAATTTCTTTGAGAGTGGCCATGGAAAAGGTGAACATGATGGTGATAGAGCTTGCATCAAATGTGCTTTGTGAAAGTTTCAAATGAATTATTAGGGAGTTTGTGTAAATGATGCACATGATATTGTTGAATGGTGTAAGACTCATTTTGCATTAGATGAGGTTAGGACATCATGAACAATGAGTCGACATGTACCATATAGAGTCTTCTAGGAGATAACAGGTATGGATGTGTACGTCTGTTTAACTTTTATGCAATTAAGTTATAAAATTTTATTGTTAAGTTTTATTTTTGAATTCAATTAAGTTTAAATTTAATTTTTCTATATTTTCAATTCAATGAACTTTTAGGTGTTAATAAAAAAAACATGCATGGTTGCAACAGGATAGAAAAGACACGTTCCTTACATTTAGTCTTGAGTATAGATAATTGCAATTAGACATTGAAGACAGGAGAATACTCATGTTTTTGTGACAGTTGCATTGATGAAGACTATGAAGAATGTATCAATTAGACATGTGGATATACAGGTACATGGATTTCAGTACCACTTGATGTTACTAATACATTTGATAAAGATGATGAAAATTTTGATGATATTCCATTGATTTCTGATGATTATAATCATATCTCTGGATTGGTAAAAGTGGGTGAGTATCATAAAAATTAATCTCAACTTGTTATTTAATTATCAATTTCAACTGTCTTATATATATTGTACACATTCATTCATGTATACTTGTTATGTAGGAGATGTCTTTGCAATGATTGTTGAGACTGAAAATCATGAAGGTGTTAGTTATTATTTATTGTGATGTACTGTAGAGAGGAAAAAGTTATATGACCCTGAAGAAAGTGATGGAATGATGTTTCCCATAGGTAAATTATACATATACATGTACATGCACATACATATTTAAATATATATATATATATATATAGGTATAGGTAACTTTATATCTATCAAATTTTAAAATACTTAAATTTGTGGTACAGGTTCTGTTGTGATAGAGGGAACATATTTGAAGCAAGACAAAATAGTCCAACTTGGAATACACTTTGTTGATTATCAACCTGACAACAAGGTTTTACAATACAGCCACCTGATCATTACTACTAGGCTTTGTCTACATCTAGTCAAATTTAAGCATGTACATCATAAGTGGAGACTAGATAGTGAATATCATCAAAAGATATTACATGCTATAAGTGTACATCATGGTTGATTAGACCTTTGAGATTTATTTTATAATAATCTGAATATCAACTTTGATGAAATGTGTTTTTAATTGTACGGTCATAATCTTAGTTATCATTAGTTTATTAAAAAAATATAATATTAATTGTACTATGGATGAATTTAATAATTTAACAACTTGATATAAATAGGCTAGAAGTTAGTTCGAACTTACACAATTTCATTATCTATAGATATACATATCAAAACTAATTTAGTATGTTACAATTCTTAAATATCAACTTCTTTTCAAACTATTCAATTTCATCTTGAATTAAATTTGTTTAAATTAATTGTATGATCATAAGTTCTTAATTATCATTAGTTTATTAAAAAAAAATATAATTTAATAATTTAAATTAATTGTAGCACATGGATGAATTTAATAATTTAACAACTTGATATAAATAGGCTTTAAGTTAGTTCAAACTTACACAATCATTATCTATAGATATATATCAAAAATAATTTAATATCTTACAATTCTTAAATATCAACTTATTTTCAAACTATTGAATTTCATCTTGAATTAAATGTGTTTTTAACTGTAGGATCATAAGTTCTTAATAATCATTAGTTTATTATAAAAAAAAAATTTAATAATTTAAATTAATTGTACCATGGATGAATTTAATAATTTAAATTCATTTATCAACTTTTTTTCAAACAAGATTGAATTTCATAAGTGAAAATTAAATGTGTTTTTAAAATTGTAAGATTATAAGTTCATAGTTATCATTTAGGTTAGTTTATTAAAAAACTATATATTTTAGTGTTACTTTATTACATCTACGGTCATGTACTCTTAAAGTTTAAATTAGATTAAATTAATATAATTTTTTAATATTATATTTTGTAAAAATTTTCTAAAATAATGTAATGGCTTACCTAATTAACATATTTTTATCAACATAAAACTAATATTTATCTTTAGCGAGTTAGTAATTGATAATTTAAGAATTATGTATCTTTCTAACTTCCTATTAATTGATAATTGATATACATGTGCACATGTCTCAAGATCATGTTCTATAGCTATAACACAAAAAAAATACACATATGTACACATATACATGTCTCAAGAATAAACATCTACAGATCTAATATATCTGTATGTAACTGAAATGCAAACTATAAATCTCAAATAAATACATGTACATAGAAAAATATAAAAAGTCATATATATGTACATGTGATGCTATCTAACTACTGAAGTACTCAATAATCAAATGAATAGTGAAAGTAGATGTATGTCATCAAGGTACTAAAATAGACATATGTGTACATGTAAACTGTCTCCAATATATATATGCATCAAATATATATATATATATATATATATATCTGATCTACTACTAGAGGTACCCCTCAAGATGCATACGAATAGAACAACCCTCTAATTGAGTCTATTGTACATCCTCTTGCTGAGGCGCATCAACCGAGCCCTGCAAATACATAATATATATACATACATGTTAGAGTTCTATCTTTAAAGCATATATATACATACACATATACATGTACATTCAAATTAAATACAAACTTGCATATATATTAATACATATCTAGTTTTCAAAAAATTTAAATAACTTTAAACAAAGTATTTAAAACTCAAGTACCTGAGCACTACAGGGTGCCTCAATAGAATCATCTCTCTCATGTACCTGATGCCCTGAACCAATAGTATGTCTAATCATGTGCTCAGTGACCTGTGCCTGCATGATTTATTATGAATTAAAGATCAAATTAAATATTCTAGATATATATCTGAACTGAATTTTTTAATAAATGACCATATTTTTTAATTACATATGTATTTAAAATTAAAAATAAATTGTTTATGTACCAGGGTCTCCAGAGGTGGAAGATGATCAGAAGACTCCATCGTATCATCTACCAATGCACTTGAGCTTCAAACTCTAATACCTACTAAACCACCCTCAGCACCATGTCCAACTACTAGTAAATTTGAGTGAAGTGGACTATGTAACCGGCTGGGTAATGGTGTAGAATTAGTGCTACTAGGTTAGAACAATAGGTCCATGTACGATTAAATACCTAGGCTTGAACTAGTATCAATTTCAAATAGGCCTCACAACTACTCACCAAACTCATCAAGACCCTCAGTTGTGATCTGGACATCTCCAACTTGTATGCCCGAATCATTTGTAGAGTGTCATGAGCCTAGTGTCGAATGTTGTGAGCTACACATAGGTGTATCATCTATCACTAGTGTGGGGGCCTTTGTCTATGGAACAATGCTGGGGCTTTGATGTTGTCTAAAAACATCCATCATTGAGTGTACCAGAATCCCTTGTGTATCAGAAATATAGCTAATAATATACAACATATCCTCCACAAAATACAATGCCATATCTATATGTGTCTGTTGTCTTGAAAGACCATGAATATCACCTGGTAGTAGTAGCCTAGCAGCTCTATATGCATCATTAGAGGAGGCACATAAAGTGCTACTAGATGCATCTGAAGATAGTCGACCAAGGGGATGAGGACATCAACTATGAAGATAATGACCAATAGAATCTGATGTGATACTAGCCAGCACAGATGCAATGTTCCCAATAGTGTCAATTGCTCCCCTCTGGGAAGCAATGATGACTGTATTTGCAATAGGTGCATGTGTAGGAGTCATAGGAGGCAGCCTCTATCCAACAAACTATCTAACATCTACAGGTTGTAGACGATGTGAACTGTGGTACTGGCCATGATCTGCTATCCAACCATGCCCATGTCCATAATAATCAGGAATATCCAAGTAGTTGACGTTAAGCCCTATACAGAACTTAGAGTACAATTGTTGTTGCAAAATAAAGGGGTATATGGTCATTATTAGGATAATGACCATGTGAAGCTAAAAATTATGGATAGATCATGCTAGCAATAATAGGGTCTCTGCATTGTATGACTCTGTAGCCTCTCACTCTACCATGTGCTCCCTCATACGCTAGAAAGAGCTCTCTCTAGATGACGTCTTTGGGGGCTACCCTCTTGATGTCATCAAAAGATGCATCTCCTAAAACCTCATCCCTAAGCTCCCTAGATATGGAAGCTAATATGGCAGGAGTAAATGAATGGTGAGCTCTAAACCTAGCTGTCAAATCCTATAAACTCCTACATATCATAGTACATATGTCTCTATAAAGACCATCATCAAAGGTTGATATAGAGTGTTGTAATCTAGCAACCTCCTGCTCTAAAAATGCAAATAAAAAATCAATATCAATGCGTGGAGGTGGTATAGCAGGACCTCCAATAGGAGCTATAAGTGTAGCCTTACCTAGAATAGGAGCCACACCAGGAGCCACGGTAGGACCTACACCACCTGGCGCCGCACCAAGAGCTAGAACATGTGCTACACGATGAGCCCTATGTTGAGGTACACCATGAGCTCTACCTGAGCTACAAAATGAGCCCCACCATGAGTTGCATGAGGAGCCAGATCATGAACTGCATCAGGCACTATAATAGGAACTGCATTGATCTGTACCACACCAGGAGCCGAATCAAGCTGATCGTGTGAAGCCATATCTATAGAAATGTATCAAGCTCACTAAACTGTGTACTGTACACAAATTTTTTTATTTTTAAAATTAAAAATTATACACATGTATATAATTGAGCATATATCACACATCCGAACCTAGATAATCTATAACATGTGGACCTAAATTAATTTGCATATAGGTAAGAATATAACATACACATGTACATACATAAGAATATATAACTTAGAATGTGTATGACCTAACTTAAAATACATGTTACAAAGTTTAATTAATATTTTTAAGTTAATTATAATCTTTAACATAACTTGATTATAATTTATACAAACATAAAGAATGTACATCATATATTTGAACATGTAAAGATCTTATATATATATATATATATATATATATATATATATATACATACATACATACATACATACATACATACATACATACATACATACATACATGTATGTATGTATGTATGTATGTATGTATGTATATCTTCAATTTTAACTCTTAAACCTTAATGCTAAACAATAGTCCTAAATACTAAACTTGTTCATATAATCCTAACTGCAAAACCTTAAATTTCATAAATTATAACCTCTAATTTTAGATGCTCAACCATAACTCCTAAATTCTAATTTGAACCATAGACCTAAATGATAAACACCAACATTAAATCTAGTATTTAATCATAATACTTGATCCTAACTTTAATTATAAATACTAAAATTTCATGTTAAAATATCCAAAATCTTATCCCTAACACAAATCCTAACCCTCTAACCATACTGAACTAATAATGATATAAACCCATACCCTAACCCTCTTTAAACCATACTTCTAACAATGACCATAAATTTGTTAAACCATGACCCTAAATACTAATTCAATTAAAGGGCAATAAATTATTTATAATACTCTTAAAGGATAATGTTTCAAGGTTTAGGTTTCAAGTTGAGTTACACACACACACACACACACACACACACACACACACACACACACATGTATGTATATCATTTTTAACAAGGGTCATACTTCATGTAACATACATGTGTTTAAATGCATGTGCATGAATCTCAAATGTATTTTTAAACAATTTAGGATTAGGGACAACTTGTTTTAATTTTATGTAAGTTAGGCTTCAATTAGGTTTTGAAATAGGGTTTTAGTGTAAAGGTTGTAATTAGGATCAATTTTAGGGTAAGATTTAAGACCTTATGACATTTTTAGGGTTTATAAAAACTTACTTATTATTAAATAGCATTAAATTTAGGGTTTAATATTAAGGTCCATTGTTAAGAATTTAGGATAAGGGAACTTAGCATATGAAGTTTATGATTTGGTTCAACATTATGATTTAGGGATATTTATTATCATTTATAATCTTGGGTTTAGAAACTAAATTTTAATATCAAGATTAGGGTTAGGGTTTAGATAATGGTTAGGGTTAGGGTTTTTTTAGGTTAGGGTTTTGATAATGGTTAGCGTTAGGGTTTGGATGTACATGTATGTTATATATTCATACCTTGATATGCAAATTAATCTACATTCTTGTATATGTAAAATTTAGGATCTCCCCTTAAGACATGTCATTGAATTATATTATATAGTTAATTATATACTTAGATTAAGACATTAAAATCTATGTATTATTTTAGAATTACAATTTAGCATTTAAATCTATCATTTCAGGATCTTAGTGTACAAAGATTAGGGTTTAGTATTTAGGGTCATGGTTTAACATTTATGGTTTATGATTATGATTAAAGGGTTAGATCTAGGTTAAATGGGTTTACATCATTGTTAGAAGTATGGTTTAAAGAGGGTTAGGATTTTTATTAGGGATCAGATTTTGGATTATGGTTTTAATACACAATTTTAATATTTATAATTAAAGTTAGGATCAAGTATTATGATTAAATACAATTTAATGTTGGGGTTTATCATTTAGGTCTATGGTTCAAATCGAAATTTAGGAGTTATGGTTGAGCACCTAAGATTAGGGGTTATAATTTATGAAATTTAGGGTTTTGCAGTTAGGATTATGACCAGGTTTAGTATTTAGGACTATTGTTTAGCATTAAGGTTTAAGAGTTAAAATTTAAGTTATATATAAGATCTTTACATGCTCAAATATACATGATGTACATTCTTTATGTTTGTATATATTATTATCAAGTTATGTTAGATTATAATTAAAACTTTTATTAATTAAATGTTGTAACATGTATTCTTTACATCATACACATTCTAAGTTATATGTTCTTATGCATGTACATGTATGTTATATTCATACCTATACATGCAAATTAATCTATATTCTTATATATTTATAATTTAGGATCTCCTCTTAAGACACATGTCATTGAATTATATAGTTAATTATATACTTAGATTATTAAGACATTAAAAATACTTACACATTTAAACATAAATATTGAAAACATACATGTATACACGTCTATATCTAACACATGAACATATTTACATGTAGATTTATGAAATAACATATACATTTTAATCTACATTCTTATACATACATAATTTAGGATCTCCCCTTAAGACATGTGTCATTAAATATAGTTAATTACACTTAGTTATAAGACAAATTAAGATCAATAGTTTATATATATATATATATATATATATATATATATATATATATATATATATATATATATATATATATATACACAAATTATACATATAAAAATGTGAATTTATTGAAAACATGTACATACATCTACTTTTAGCCATGAACAAATATACATGTACACCTATGTTTAAAATAAAAAATTATACATTCTAATCTATATTCTTACATGTTTAATTTAGGATCTAGACCCTTAAGATATGTCATTTAATTAAAGTTCTAAGATTAAGACATTAAGATGAATTTGATGTATATATACCTATAAACATGAATATCGAAAACATACATGTCTAGATTTAACATTAACATATATACATATATATCTATGAAATGAAATATGTATATTTTAATCTGCATGAACTTATGTATAATTTAGGATCTCCCCTTAAGATGTATGCCATTAAATATAGTTAAAATTATGTACAGTTTAGATTAAGGTGCATAAAGATGAATAACATATATATAGATACATGAATAAAACATATATATGTAAACATAAAATATTAAGATGTATTAAAAAATCAATAACATACATATATTAACATTAATAAATTTATATGAATATTGAAAATATTTTTCTAAATATTATATTTAAAATATTTTTCTAATGTTTTCTAATTTTCAAGACTAATGTTTTTTCATATATTTTTCTAATATTTTGTAATGTTTAAATCCTAATTTATTTTCTCGTAGTTTTTAAATATAAAATTCTAAATTATTACATTTTAAATATATTTTCTAATGTTTTTCTAATATTTAAATGTAATGTTTTTTTCTAATATTTTTCTAAATTTGTTTTTCAATTATACATTATATTATTGTAATTTGCCTAATTTTTTTAAATGTTTTTCTCATATTTATTCTAATGTTTTTGTAAAAAAAAATTCTAAATTTTATATTATTATAAATTTTCTAGTGCTTTTGATAAGATAAACAGGTTTTACAGGGATCCTGAAACCCAAAAGTTAAAACATAAAAGGTTGATAATACGCGTGAAAGCCCAGCCAAAAAAGTATAACTTAAGAGGTTGATAATAAGCATAAAGCCTAGCCAAAAAGTAGAGTTTTGAGAAAAGACCAAGAAAAAAGACAAGTAATACCAAGGCCTAAAGTCAAAACAAAAGCCAAAAGACAAAGAAAAAGAAAAAAAAGGTGAGAGTTATTCCTCGCTCTTTCGCTCTAGCTCTTGCATAACCTGAGCAGCCTCAAAGGCCAATTGATTCTCCTCCACTTCCAGCTATTGTTCCCTTTGGTCCCCTTGGTCCTGATTAAGAATGGTGTTGTCCTTTGTAGAGTTGTCCTCCATTATGGCTTCATCCCTGTCTTTTCCTTCCTCATCATCCTGCATTTCTCTGTCTTTGATCCAGCCCATAAGAAAGATGATGTTGTTGTTAATGGAGCTTAACAAAGAGAACATCTGATTCGCAAGGTTGTGATTGTAGTTCTCTAGGTTCTGTATCCTTCTTTCCATTAGACTAAGCCTACCAGCCGAATCCATCCTCCTATTAGCATCCATCCCATTCCTTGTTGCCTCAATATGTCTCACATGTTCTTTGACCTCCTCCAGCTCATGAAAAAGCCATTTGATTGATCTAAAATTGTCAATCATACTATTATGAGCATTATTCAAGAGGTTCATCCCTGTCCCCATGGCTCTATCCGAAATAGCCACTATCACAGGGTCAATGAGTTCTTCCAGCCGTGATTCCTCTTGATTTACCACGAGGATAAATTTTCTAATGTTTTTCTAACATTTTTTTCTAATTTTTTAAAAAATTGTTTTCTAAAATTTATATAATTATAAATTTTGTAACATTTTTCTAATATTTTTTCTAAATTTGTTTTCTAAAATTTATATTAAATTTTAAATTTTCTAATGTTTTTCTAGTGTTTTTTCTAAATTTGGTTTCTAAATTTTATATTAAATTATAATTTTTCTAATATTTTTGTAATGGTTTTTCTAAATTTGTTCTCTAAATTTTATATTAAGTTATAAATTTTCTTATGGTTTTCTAATATTTTTTCTAATGTTTTTCTAAATTTTTTTTCTAAATTTTATGTTATTATAAAATTTCTAACATTTTTCTAATGTTCTTTCTAATTTTTTTAAATTTGTTTTCTAAAATTTATATTATTATAAATTTTCTAACATTTTTCTAATGTTTTTTCTAAATTTATTTTCTAAAATTTATATTAAATTATAAATTTTCTAATTTTTTAAAATGTTTTCTCTAAATTTGTTTTCTAAATTTTATATTAAATTATAAATTTTCTAATGTTTTTGTAATGTTTTTTCTAAATTTATATTATTATAAAATTCCTAATTTTTTTCTAAATTTTATATTATTATCAATTTTTTACTATTTTTCCTAATGTTTTCTAAAATTGTTTTCTAATATTTTTATATAATATTTTTCTATTTTCTAAATTAATATAAATAAACAATAAGAACATTAAATTAACATTTAGTTATGCTTTCAAAACATTAAAAACGTAAAGAATATTCAAATATAATTTGAAAACATTAAAAAAATGCTTTGAAAACATTAAAATCTACTTTCAAAACATTAAAAAATGCTTTAAAAATGTAAAAATATTAAATTAATAATATTTTAACATACTTGAAGATGAGAATCAGAAGGAAAGTGACAGGATGATGTTGATGGAGGCAGTACAAATCATTCATTCGCTCCAACCCGTAGACTGAATAGTGACCATCGTAAAAATGAACAAAAAGGGTTAGAAAAGTGATTTTAACCACCGAAAATTAGTGCAACATATGTTCGCCCGAACATGGCACTATATTTATTAATATGTTCGTTTGAACACGTACATATGAAATATTCGCTCGAACACTTAAATTATGTTTGTGTGAACATGTTCCGAATAGAATTTTGCCATTTGCTAAAAAATTTCAATTTTGTTCGTCCCACTAAAGTGGAACCCATTATTGTGGGTTCACACAGATGCCCCTTCTAAGGCTATAGTTACAAGAACTTTTTTCTTTCACTTCTCAATTTCCCAAAACAAAAATATGATTTGTACTCACAAGTAGGGGGGTGTAACACCCTACTCTCTACCTCTCCTCATTATGAGGAGAGACTTGGCACTGCCTAGAGTCCAATCAAAGCCTTCCTCCCATACATGACCACTTATTCCCTATCTGAAGGTGAGTAATGCCAACACAACCTTACAGTTTCCCTCATAAACACAAATGTAAAACATGAAAATAAAACATTTAAGACCCATCACAGTCTCATACCTAACATGCTCATCATACATACAAATACACAAACATGTAGAAAGTCTACTTAAGCAACGAAGACACAATCTAAAGACACAAACTTGAATGATTCCTACCTTCACAAATGGTTATGGAAAACTTAAAATTTGAGAAGAGCTATCCTTCTTCCTCATTCAATCCCGACTTTACTCTCTAAATATAGAGATTGGGTGAACATTCTTCCCCCCTCAAATTTGCAACTAAATAGGTTCCTAACTCAACCACCTAAAAATTGCAATAACTCCCAACTTGGCTAAGGCTTTTAGAGTCATCTAAGTTAACTCTATCATTAAGGAAAACTTTATAGTGGAGTATAAACTTGAAAAACTCATGTTGAAGCTCCAATTCTCAAACTAAAGTAAAAATGAGATATTTGGGTGGTCACAAAAGTCAACAAAAGGGACTAGAGGGGTGGAAAATGCCCCTAGCCCATACATATACCCCTAGCACTTACTTTTTATAAATTTTGACCTCTAGGACTATTTAGGGACCTATTAAATTGCTTGAAATATTTTGACTTTCTAAAAAACCCTAGGAACAAAATCTTACCACTAACCCCTAATTACAATAATTAATCCTAGTTACCAACTTATTAGTATAGGTTACTAAGCTATTCCATCCAAGATTAATTAGGTTACTTTGCTAACCCTAATTATCATATTGATATACATATATGGATTACAAGTGTTAAGTGACACTATAAAATAACTATTACAAAACATCAAACACTTTACAAACACAGAATGGTACACACATTCAAGTTATGATTTAAATAAAATATGAAACAATAAGGTCTACATCTTTCATTAGACTCAACCTTGGTTTTCATAAACTATACATAAGGTCAATTTTTGATTCTCTATTAGATTTCTTGGCTAATAATCCTACGTACTAAATTCACACATTAACATTTCAAGAAAAATCACATGCATATATTTAAAATTTATTTGCCTAATCACATCTGTTGGTGTAAATAAGCATTTACTATTTGCACTTACTTAAGTTTACTTAGGTTAATGCATATTTTTATTATTTATTTATTAGTCACCTAGGAGTATGCGAACTCTTGTGAGTTGTCATGTTGACAACATAGGAGTCCGCACCTTTTTTTATGCACATGGTGTGTAAAACCTTGTCATTCTTATCCACTCATCTAGAGTGATGGATAAGACATGTGTTTAGTTGTCATGCTTATCTTATCTCTTGGCTCTTTCTAGAGACATTCTAGGTGCTTCCTGAGAGGCCTTTATATACATGCACTCCTAGTGTGTTTGAACATACAATACAAAGCAATGTATGAGGAGATACTTTGATATATTGATCATATCCCCTTTTGTTCTACAGTTGTACTTGTGTTGAGTTCTATGATCTTGGGTGAATCTTGCCCTAAGGAAAATTCTTATATGGTATCAAAACTCTTGCAGAATCTCTCTTTACATAGTTGTTCGAGACTAGTTTCTCGATTCAACACCTTAGCCTAGATCAGGAGCATCACTATTATTGGGAGTGTCTAGAGCTAGATCTGATCTCGCCATTGCATCCAGAACGTTAATTCAGTAAAAATTAGATATAAACTCAGCTACCCTAGCCCAAAGTCGATCGTTAGGCCAATTTTTTTTGCAAATTAGCACCAAGAGCCCCTAATTTGCAAGTTTGGGTATGATATTTGAGATCTAAAATTTATTCTCTACTATTTTTCTACAATTTTTTTGTGGAATTTTTTGATTTTTTTCACCTAGTTAGGCTAGCAAGGATTTTTTTTTTGTAGAACTGGCTAGTCACACTTCATCCCTACATAGAGAATATTCTACAGAGAATAATACAATTTTTAATGGGCATTTATTCTTGTTCAAAGGCCAAATTTTGAATTTTTTGGCACGACTAATCACTGACAAAGGGAAACTCGACCACTGCACACAAAGCCCGACAGATGGTTTATCAACAAACCTGGCAAAGCTTCAACTTTTCTTTCTAACTATAAGCAGAGTATTTTAAACAATGCAAGAAGTCCCAACACATTGCATGTGGAAATAATCCCACTTCTTCAGTCATCCTTTCAAAGGTTTTTGACATTGAGAAACTGATCTCTGGTAGCGACCAAAGGTTCTAGTGACCGACACTCCTGCAGTGGTGAACTCTTCTAGTTAATGCATTCCCTGCTTCCAATGAGGCACAAGTTTTCTAGGGAAAAATTCTCAACAACACGTGGACTAACACCTAGCAGCATAGTCCAAATTTCTATTGACATGTGTCACCCATAAAGCTACACACATGGACACTGCACCTTCGCCACATTTTGCTACCGCAAGCAGCTATGTGGACTGATAGCCACGCAGGAAAACCATGCCATGTTAGGATAGGACACCATCTTGGATGAGACACATCAACACTTTATTTCACAACATTCGTACAATTGTAGTAGTACCACATCAGTGTATGATCCTACTATGTCATCCTTATAGGCTATTTTTTTGTTGATGTCAATCAGACACAATGTTAAATTTGATGGCCATTTGACCATCAAAATGAGACATTTTATAACTATTTTGATGACCATTTGAATGTCAAATTTAAGCGTGCAGTTTTCCTCCTAGACCTCTCTTCAGATGCAGTTTTTGAATTAGGAACTTGACTTTGAGAGGGCATAACTTGGACATCCAAACTCCAATGCAGGTGTAATTTTTTTTGATTTTGGGTAGAATTTCCTAAAATTTTCAGTGGTGATGTTCTTTTCTAATTCTGATGCAAGGAATTTTAGAAATTGCATCTTTTGGTGATTGTACATATCTAATCCTATATTTTTGCAACTTGAAATGCTTTGCACAGGCTCATCTAGACTCGAAAATAGGTTCTATTTTTTTAAAAAATTACCTAATATTTTTTCTACTTTCCATATCTGTAGTTAGATTCTAGGGTTGTGTGGACAAAAATATCACTTTTAAAACTAGGGCCTTTTCTACATTGTATTACTTTCATTTCTTTTCAGAATTGTTGTATTTCTTAGCTACAGTGCTTAGTTCCATATTTAGGCCTCAAAAGGTAGTTATAACAAGCAAAATCAGAAGTCCACTTTGTATATTTTGACAAGTGGCCTATTTTACACGCATTATATATAAAGTGTCAAAGCATCTTTTTTGAGGGGGTTCTTTTGATTGAGTGAAAAGAGGGGGTGTGTATTGTGTTTTTGTGTCTCTTGTGTGCTCTTTGATTTTTTGCATCATGGGTTCACTTAAATGTCCACCTCTAACTTCACGCAATTATTCTACATGGAAATATATTCCTTGGAGTAGATTAATAGAAAAAGGTTGTAGTCTGTATTTTGATGGTACAATTCCTAAACCCACTGACGCTAAAAAACTCCTTAATTGGCAAGCTCAATACCAAAAAGCTTTAGGAGTTATCAGGAATTGTGTACATAGAGATCTCTTCTTTCACATTTCTAGTTATACAAAATCCAAACTAGCTTGGGATAAATTTGTAACATTGTATGGGAAGGTGGATGAAGAAAAGGGATTTTAGATTGAGGATGATCTACCTCTACTTGACCCAAAGAACTTTGACACAATTCAAGATTACATCACCAAAGAAAATGAGTATAGGGCACTACTTAAAGACTATGGAAATCCCATCAAGGATGAAAAGTTGATTCATCACATCCTAAATAGACTACCTTTAGAGTATGCTTCATTTGTTTCATGTTTTAATACTCATAGGTTGACCATGGGAAGTGCTTACTAGTAGCCTACTTTTGATGCTTTTGTAGAGATGTTGATTGTTGAAAAAACTCACTTGATGGATTTAGGACTTCTCATGACATCAAAGACCAAAACTTTGGTGGCCAGTGATGAGCACCAATCAAGTCAAGGAGGCTAGAAAAGTTCTAACAAGAAGAAGAAGAAGTAGTGAAAGCCAAAATCACAGTCCAAGACACAAAAATCCTTCTCACAACAAGGGAGTTCTTCCTGCAACAAGAAGGGAAAGAATGAAAAGAAGGAAATTTTTTTTTTTGCATATTGTAAAAATCCAAATCATAACAAGCATCATTGCAAGATTAAAAGAATTGATGAGTTAGAAAATCTACTCATGAAGAACAAGATTCAAGTGTTAGGTACTTCCAACAATTCAACTGCACCAACTTCAAAGGGAAAAGGGCAAGCACTTATGGCCAACTCAAGTTCTTCTATGGATACTTGATTCAGGTGCCTCTCCCATATGGGTTCTTCAAAGGGACACTTCTCTTCATTGAAGTAGTCATAGGTACCACACATCTTCATGGGAGATGATACTAGAATGCAAGTCGAAGGGAAAGGACATGTGGAAATGGAAAATGGGGAATTCAAAGATGTTCTCTATGTCCCAAACCTTAGTTACAATCTCCTCTCAAATTACCAAATCACTCACCTTGGAGATGGTTAGAAATTTGAGTTCCTTCCAGATTCAGTGATGGTGTGTAGTCTTAGAATGATTCATTTGTTGTAGTGTGGAAAGTCAATCATGACAAGAGGCTTTATTCCTTCTCCCACTTTGTGCCTAAGTCTCCTTCTCAAGCCTTGTTGACTCACTCTACTTCACAAACTACATGATGGCATGCATGGTCTCATCTTGCCTTCCACTACCTTCAACAACCTTGCTTCAAACACATGGCCAAAATTCTACCTAACATCAACTTTTGTAAGGGTGAATGTTCATCATGTTTAGTGGATATGCATCTCGAGGAGAAGTACAATAAATATAAGTCATCATGAGTACCAGTTGTTCTCTAGTTGGTTCACATGGTTTTAGCAAGACCCTTTATAGTGACATCAATCAGCGAAGTCTACTACATCCTTACTTTTGTTGATGACTTTTCACAATTCACATGGGTCTATTTCCTTCATCAAAAGAATAAAGTCGTTGCTAAGCTTCAAGCCTTTAAGACTCATGTTGAACACAAATCAAGGAAAGTTATCAAGGTTCTATAGATGGACAACAAGAATAGATATGTGGACCAAAGACTTAAGGACTTTTGCAAACTTGAGGGAATTGATCTTCAGTCTCTGCCAACATTCAATCCACACAAGACAGATGTTATAGTACTAAATATTAGGACTCTCAAATCCATGGCAAGTTGCATGATAAAGGCCAAGTCACTTTATCCTAAATTAGAAGTCAAAGTTATCAGTAGTTTCACTCACATACTTAATGGGTCTCCTCATAATGCCTTAGAGAGGAAGGCTCCTTTTGAGGAATGGTGTGACAAAAAACTAGTTGTGAGTCATTTCAAAGTTTTTGATTGTCCAGCATGGAAAAACCTATCTTCCAGGGGTTGTAAGGCACTAACACCTAGGACTTGTACTTTCATCAGGCATGATGACAGAATGAAGTCATATGGATTAATGGATCTAGAGATGCATGCAATTTTTGTGGAGAAGGATGTGCACTTTGAGGAAAGTTCACCTAGCTTGTCCTCTACTCCTCTTCACACATCATACACTATGGAGACTGATAGTGACACCAGCAATAGTGCTTCAATAGATTTAGACATGTGGGGTTCTATCGATAGTTGCAGTGAGAGGTCATGACATCAGTCTAGTCCACATGCTTATATTGCCATAATGAAAGGTCCAACATAGTAGGGTACATTTTGTCTTCTAGCTCCAACTTCAGTTGATGACTTCTTGGCAGACATCACAGGTTTTTTTGTGGAGTCACACACTATGGACTTGGGAGATAGTCTTGATGATTTGCATCTTCTCTTTGCTAAAGATGTTGCTTCTGCAATTGTTATGAGGGCTTAATCTAATCCTCATGTACATTCTCTACATGATCAATCTTCACAAGTTGGCATGATTGTGGATACATATGTAAAAAAATTGGAGGAGGTCTATTTGTTAGTAGAGTAAATAGTTCTCGAATAGGTTCTATAGACTCTTGAGTAGATTTCAGGGCCACCATACATCTTCAAGGTTGTTCCTTTGGCTTTGTTTCTTCCAAAGGGGGGGAACATCATTCTACACTCTTGGGCTAGCTTCTACCTTGGAGCAACTTTCACTGATCAACATTCTTCCTTTTGGAGGGGATTACCTTATCTCTCTTCCTCTTCTTTCTTATGGGTGGGACTTTTTCCTATTAGGAGGTTTTGTTCTTCTCATTCTTCTCACTTGTATATACTTGATGTATGTCGTAATTGGGGGAGGGGGGGGGGGGTGTCTTGATTACTCCATCCATCCATACATCTTTCATCTCTCTTTTTGCGGGAGGGTTTTTCCCATGAGGTTTTCCCTTTCTCTCCTCTTGATCAGAGATTGCATATCATTATGTACATGGGTACCTAACATTACCTAGTAGCCAGGACCCATCATGCATTTCATCCTAGTTTTCATAAGCTTAAGGGGCAAGGTGTTGGTGTAAATAAGTATTTACTATTTACACTTACTTAAGTTTACTTAGGTTAATGCATATTTTTATTATTTATTTATTAGTCACCTAGGAGTATGCATACTATTGTGAGTTGTCATGTTGACAATATAGGAGTCTACACCTCTTTTATGCAGATGGTGTCTACAACACAGGAGTTAGCACACTAATTAAGCACATGGTATCTACAACCTTGTCATTCTTATCCACTCATCTAGAATGATGGATAAGACTTGTGCTTATTTTTCATGCTTATTTTATCTCTTAGCTCTTCCTAGAGACATTCTAGGTGCTTCTTGAGAGGCCTTTATATAGGCACTCCTAGTGTGTTTGAACATACAATACAGAGAAATGTACGAGGACATACTCTGATATATTAATCATATCCCCTTTTGGTCTATAGTTGTGCTTGTGTTGAGTTCTATGATATTGGGTGAATTTTTCTTAAGGAAAATTCTTACAACAACAATCTTTCATATAAATAACTATTTATCTCATTTTTGCTCATATATTTAACCATTAAAATTTGCATAATAAAAGTGTTAATCATACTCCTAATTATGCATTCACTTACTATACTACATCATCAATATGTACTTCATAAAACATTAAATAACATGATTAAACATCTCAAAGTAAAACATCACATGACATGACATAATAATGTCCAATCCATCTAACAATGTCTCAACATATCGAGTCATAATGTATCAAAATAAAAATGTATCAAATCTACTATGATGGGTTGGGATGAGGCCTCACAAATCCAATAATTTAATTTAATTGTGTACCTACAAAATCATTTTTTAAAATATATAATTGACTTTTCTTAATGTGTGCTTTTATTTCTATATTTATATGACCATCTTTACTTTACTTCTTTCTCTTATAATGAGACATATAATTTTATTATTCCATTGATTTTACTAGAGGAAAGTGTTTGATTCTTTAAATCTCTTGCAGTTGTTAAGAATGAGAGGAATTCTGAACTAGAGAATATTAATGAATTCTTTTAAATGTTAGTTTGAAATAGCCAAAAATATAATTCAAAACAACCTTAAAAAGTATGCATTTGATCACTTCAAATTGAAAAACTAAAGGGAACCAATTAACAATATTTTAATTTCACATTTTAGAAAGGCACGAGTCTTGTTTGTGACTACAAATACACATTTGTGGGGCAACATTCAATGAATAATGAATAGAAGAATGAAAGTGTACTTATTTGAACAAATGATGTATAAGAATAAAACTGGGGCCAAGTAACAAAAATTTGTATGTAGTATGTTACATAAAGGCTAGGGAGTCAAGTTTAAATTTTTACAAACTTACAATGAGTGCAAGATCATTATGAAAAATATTTGAAAAGAAAGTGCTAATAATATGTAAGAAAAATTATAGAAATTTATAGCTAAAATTTAGATTCCCCACACAAAGATATTTTTGAAACACATATAATTTAAGTTAGTGAAAATCCCAAATATCATAAAAAACATGAAAAACCACATATTTAATATTATCCTAAAAAAATCATTTCTTCATCTTAAAATTTGACCTATTCCCAAAAATTTGACCGTTTCCCAAAACTAAATATAATTAAAAATATGATTGATAAAATTTTAATAAGAATATTCCCCAAAAGTTGACCTTTTCCCAAAACTAAATATAATTAAAAATATGATTTGTTGATAAAATTCTAATAAGAATAGAAATGTAAGTTGTTCTTCATTTGCACATTAATACCAAATTATTATTCTTACATATAGTATATCTATACTCTCAACAAATGGTTTTTAAAAATAGATTTAACATTCAAACCATTTAATCATAAGTTTTACTCCAAACTTGCTTCACATCATCATTATGATGTCATTAATTTCAAAAAATATTTATTGTTTCAGATTATGAAAATAGTCACCTCGAGAAGGATATCTATTGACATATCATATATATATATAAATATATATATATATAAAAGCTGGTAGTAGTCACGACGCAAAATGAAAGGCATTATTATTGTTATTCTATAAGAGTAAATTATAGTTATTAAAAAAATGATATTTTATATTTTCACTTCAAAAATATATTTAATACAATAAATTCCCTTCGAAAATTAAAAATGTATTTCCACATGTATAATAATTAATAAAATAAAAATAATCTTAAAGTAATTAAAATTAAATTTAAAATTGAAATTATTCTCTTTGTCTCTCTCTCTCTCTCCCTTTCTCCCTCTCTCCATCTTTATCTATTCCATGCCCTGATTATTATCTTTCTCTCTACCTCATTGGTCTTATAATCTCAATCCTCTCTCTACCTCATGTCTCCACTTCTTGTGCCTTTTTCCTAAATCCGTCCCCTCATTATCTCTGCCCATTAATATAATCTCTCTCTCTCTCTCTCTCTCTCTCTCTCTCTCTCTCTCTCTCTCTCTCTCTCTCTCTCTCTCTCTCTCCCTCTTTCTTTTTTCTTCCCTCTTCAGTCCCCCATTCGCCTACATGGTTTACCCAAAACCATTACTTCTAAAAATGATACCAAGTTGTTGAGTCATTTTAGGAGGACTTTATGGAAGAAATTGGGAACCAAGTTACAGTTTAGCAGTGCCTATCACCCTCAAACCGATGGACAAATAGAGATAGTCAATCAAATTTGGGGAATCTATTACAATGCATTGTTGGTGAGAAGCCCAAATAGTAGGACTTGGCATTATCCCAACAAAATTTTCTTATAATAGTTCTATTAATAGGTCAATAGGGAAATCTTCTTTCCAAATTGTTTGTGGTAGAAATCCTTCGGGTGCTCTAGATCTCATGCCTCTACCATTGGGTGACATGATTAATGATGATGGAGTGGCCTTTGATAAACATCTTCAACAACTCCAACAAGATGTCTGACATAGGTTACAACTCGGCAATGACAGCTACAAGATTCTTCTAGATGCTACTCGAATACACCAAACATTTATAGAAGGTGATTTGGTCATGGTTTACTTATGCTGTGAGTGGTTTCCTAATGGCACATATCAAAAACTAAAATAGAAAAAGATTGGGCCTTGCAAAATCCTTAAGAGGATTAATGATAATGCTTATGAGGTTAGTTTGCCTAATAATATAAACATCTCTCCTATGTTTAATGTTCCTAATTTGCATAAATTTCATGGGACTATTCCAAAGGTAGGTGATGGACAGGAAGTTGAGTAGCAACATCACCTTCCAAATAAGAAACCACATACCATTGCCCAAATTCTTGATGAACAATCTACATCCACAAGGCAAGGTCAATACAATTGCTATTTAGTATAGTGGGATGGCTTACCAGATACTAAAAACACATGGCTATCTGAGTGGGCAATGTTGTAGTTAGATCCTTCCAAATTGAACCACTTCACCAATATTCACTTGCAGAAGCATTGTTTCTTTCAAGAAGGAGAGAATGATGCATGGAGTTTGGAGAGTCATAACTTTTGACTCGAATCTAGGTTTTCTTAGAATCTTTTGGGTTTTTTTGAGAATCTAAAGTTGAGGTGGATTCCAACCAAGCCAAGTCTATTGGGGCTATTTTTATTATTTTTTCAAGAGCAAGAAATTCCATCTTGACCTCCAAATTTTAGTTTTAAAATATCTTAAGTGTTTTTTTTGAATTTTTTGCTTTGTAATAACTTCAAGATTTCTTTCTAAATTTCAGAGATTAGTTGGATATTTTCCATTTTGGCTTAAAGGGTAGATTTAGGAAACTTCAAAATTTCTTTTGGAGGTTTTTTAGAAGCTACCAAAAATGACATGTTTTTCTAGTTGTCAAAACCTACCAAATTTGTAAATTTCTTATTTTTTGTGGTAGTTGTTATTTAATAGAGTTAGAGATCCATGTAGAAGCAATTTGCAAGAATGAACAATTGAGAGTTTGAATTTTTAGTGTGTTTTTTTATGAATTTATTAATTTTTCTATGAGTTGAGATTGGCCAACTACATCACTTGTCTACCTAAGTGAGATGAAACAAGAAGATATTGCATTATTGTTCATGGCATAATGTTCATGCCTTGACACTCTTCAAAGGTTCATTTATAGTCACCCTAGAATTGGACTTGCAAGATTGGTTATCATCCCTAGCATATGTTTTAGTCCATACACATTTTTATGGGTTATTCCACACACATGCATATGTTGTGTCTTGCACCTGCCATAATAATATATGAAAAAACTGTAATTGTATTAGGATCACTTATTAGTACATATTTATAATATTGGAAAGTTGTATATTCATATTAAGGTCATCCAATTACTCACTTCTAGGTTGACAATGTCCCATCTTAACACAAATTGTTGTATTCTAATCAACAATTATTAATAAGCTTGTTTAAAATCACACAAGATTGTATTTAATACACCTAATTTTAATTACGATTATCAATTTTTCATAATTCTTTTCACTTAGTGACTATCAAAATATTATACATATTTTAATCGATGTCTATTGAAAATGTCATGTTTTGTTAAACAACGCTAGCTATCCTAACACAAAAAGTGACATGGTAAGCATGTTTTACTCATATGATACATCATATGCCATGACATGTGGAAATGGATGTCAAATGGACTCCAAATAAATGAATGTCAAACAAACTCCTCAGTACATCATAGCAAAAATAGTATAGATAACACAATACAAAATAGAGGGAGTTTTAAAAAAAATCTTTCCCACTCAACTATTCAAACATATTTGAAATATCAAAGAATTATATGCATTTTCATTTTTCATGGACGTGTAGCGGTAAATGGAGAGGGAAAATTTAGGAAGCCATACACTAGTTGAATACAAAGATGTAGTTCCATTGTCATTGTCTGAATACTTTAGATAAGTATGTATCATAAACCTTTATTTTCCAAGCTATTGTTGCTACATATTTTGAATATTTGTAGATATAATAAAATATGTGATATGGTTTGAAACTAGATTTAGATTCATAGATGGGAATGAAGCATCATTTTTCTATATGGTGGCTTAAATTTTGCATTAACAAGGGGAATTCGGAGAGGTAGAGCAATAGAGAACAATGTGTAGGACGTGAGATGGCAAGATTTTTGTAACAAGGCATCATGTGGTGTGTGAACAATCACTGTCTCTATGTTTTGGAAATGGTAGTGTCAAATTTATCAATAATGACTTCATATCTGGATGAATCAAAGAAGACACTAAGAAAAAGTTGAATGATTCGTCCTTTATGCCTAAGATAAGAGGTAAAACATTAGGGGCAAGCTTTAATCAAAAGAAAAAATGGATGTCAGCGATTCAAATCCTATTGCAACCCAATTATATGATGAGCATCGATCATATGCAAAAATGGACTTCTATGTTGGGATTTGTGTGTTCTATTTCTACTACCATTGTGGATGGAGACTTTATAACAACTAGCAAGAAAATGAGGATACCAATGATGACCACAATAAGAAAAAGAATTTGAGTTTTAATTTCTACCACTTATGTTTATAGTTTTGGAATGTGTTTGAGTGCTAAGTTTAATGTAATAGCATTGAAGTGTTTTACCTAAAATATATTAAACTGTGGTGATTTTTTTCTAGAGTAGAGTATTTTGTGAGATTGTCTTAAGAAATGTAAATCTAGTTTATATTGATATACTCAATAATTACAATGAAAATTGCTTAAATTGTTGATTAAAACTTGATCAAGTTTAAGATAAATTGTTAACATTGCACGATTATGTATATTATTGTAAAAAAAATTTTACCAACTTTCATAGTATGAATTTAAAATCTTTTGAAGTAAAACAAAAGTTCTAAAACTTAGAACTTGCTTACTTTATTTGAGAATTTTTAAATATAAGATATTTTCTTGGAAAAAATATAAATTTGGAAACTTAATAATAAAGAGAATCTATTTCATATATTATTTATTAAACATTTAAGTTTAGAATAACTTATTATTATTATTTTAAACCAATATTTGACAATTACTTTTAAACCAAAATTGTAAATTTAGAAACTTATTAATAAAAATTTTTTCTTC
Organism: Cupressus sempervirens; assembly: GCA_028749045.1. Lineage (NCBI taxonomy): Eukaryota > Viridiplantae > Streptophyta > Pinopsida > Cupressales > Cupressaceae > Cupressus > Cupressus sempervirens. The sequence continues at coordinate 289,187,405 of CM053790.1, read as the reverse complement.
ATCTATTATTAATCAAACTATATTTAAATTTAGAATAAATTATAAAATTATTTTTAAACAAAAATGTGATACTAATTTTTCAACCAAATTATTTTTAAACCAATAATATAAATCTAGAAACTTATTAATAAAGAGATTTTTTTGTATTTATTATTAATACAATATTTAAATTTAGAATAACTTATTAAATTATTTTCAAAAACAAAAATATATGAAAATCAATTGTTTTTTTTCAAAAAGTAAAATAAAAGGCATTAAAATGACCAAATTGTCATAAAGATCCATATAATAGGTATTAGTAATTGTCAAATTCTAGGTCAACATCACACTAAAATAGTTCAACATAAATGTAAATGAAAGCATATTTTTACATTTATCATGGTCAATAGCAATTATGTATGCTTTAATTTATTGTGATTTTCTACCATAATCAAAATTTTAAATAATGTTTGAGCTTTTTTGGACTAGTGAGATCCTTACTATTAGTTCCACTTCATTAGTAGAAAATGTAAAAAAAATATCATTAGAAGAATCCACAATAGCATCTTTTCTCTAGCTAAAAGAAGTTATCATGTTATGATATAAGAGATTATATGGAAGTGCATTCTTACTAATCCACTATTCTAAGAGTGAATCATTGTATAGAAAAATATGGATACATTGACAGAAATATGGATCAAGTTTAAATGAAAAAAATATAGGCATTCCTCCAAAAATAAGATAATCATTTAAATTAGGTATTCCTATCAATACAAAATATATATTATCAAGCATTACAATAATATAATTCTTCTATATGTATATGGATTTATGATGCAATGTACCTACATAGATGAATGACGGTTGTTACACAATTACAAAGAGAAATTGTGAGATGTGATAAGATGCAATGTTAACCCTCCTACATGGTAGAGCCTAACTAGTTTCACCATTTCATTAGGAGCAAAAAGGGAACCTAGTGAAATATAGAAAGGTTTTGCCATTTTTCAAGGTACTATTTTAACCCTCTAAGTAATGAAATGGGATAATGTGGAGGTTAATAAAGGTAACCTAACGTGTTAAATCACATGTGTGTTAATCTACATGTGACATATAACAACCCATTAAAAATTATATCTTTAAAAGAGAAATTTGAAAGGGAACCCAACAAAATGGTGAAAGGTTTTTCCATTTTGTGGGTAGCCAAATTGACCCTCTACAAAATAGAGAAATGTGATAACACAAAGGTTTTCATGGATAACTTAATGTGTTAGTCCATAATGATAGAAAGGACAAAAAATGCAAAATAGAAAAACTTTGTTATTTCACAAAGGCGAGAAACGAAGCTTCACAAAATAGAAAATTTTCACTTTTTCACAAAGGGTATGAAAGTGGCACAACAAAATAGCAAAAATGGATAACACGACATGTTAACCTATGAGATATAAGGGAGGAAGCTATAACACCTCTCCAAAGGATCCAAAAGAATTAATCAAAAAATTTACTAAGTTAGCCAAAAAAAAAAAATTAAATAAAAAATAACAAACACATCAATCATAAAGTAGTAGAAGCAATAACATACAATCTACATAAGAAAACATAACATATTACATTCCTTAAGGATCCAAAGACTTTGAATCACATTAAATTTAATTAATACTAAGTCTAACAAATACGACACCCACATGAAAGAATAATTATAAGTCCATGTCCATTAAATACTATTCATTTGTTTTGAATGCTTCTTCAGACTAAAATTCACAATGCTTAATCATCCACTATGCATGTCATAGGGTATGAAAGGCTAAAAGAATATACATTTGTAAAAATAGTTCATACATCATCGCTTTTAGATCAATGATACAAAGTACAATATAATAAGTGAAACCATCCACCATAAATATATAACCATCCATCATAATATGCAAGAATAGAATGTAAGGAAATGTAGACAAATAACTCTAGCCACGACAACAAATGAATCTCAATGGTAAGAGTAAAAAGCACTACCACCCGACTATATGGTAACCCAAAAAGGGTCATTCCCACTGCTCTAAGGAGATAGTCTCAAGTCCCAAATAGGATAAAAATCCAAATATCGAAAGTAATCTCTAAGTCTAGGAAACTGTAAAAGTAATCTAACTCAAAGGTTCCAAGATAATATCGACATCTATACCCAAAGGCACACAAAGACACATAGGGAATATACTATGTAAGAGGTCAATTTTCATCACACAAATCAATACTAGAGTTACCCTGGCAGTCTCTTAGGACCCCAACCCTATAGTGACCTTATGTGTTACTAGTATCCTTTTGTATCAACAATGCATACTAACGATGCATGGTCATAACCAAACATTCTCTCTTCTCCCATCCTAGTCTATACTAGCACTCGAGGCATGGGTGAGAACATAAAAAGAGTCTTAATAGGTTCATTTTACTCTCATTTATTATAGTGTTTTCACTTATTAAACAACTTACAATGGGTTACCCTGGCAGCCACTTAGGGCCTGAACCTCCATTGCAAGCCACTTCTTGACATTACATATAGATCACTTACCCTAAGCTCATTAAATCACAAATAAAAGAATCATATAATATCACCTTGGTCCTATACAAGTGACTGGAAAACATCAAGAGATAAATCACAATACTTATCAGTTCTCTACAAGAAACTGGAGAGTATCCCAAAAATATTGATCGAAGACTCAAAATGGTTAAGTCAAATATATCATAGCATTCATCTTGCTATCCCACAATGACAATGAAAACAATAGCCAACAATATAATCACACTCATCATAGAGCATACCAACACATTACCATGGTTTAGTTTAAAAGATCAAGATCAAATCAGTATAATACCACAATCAAAGAACTCTCAAGCCTCTAGTAGACATCCTAAAATTGGTCAACACTCTAGTCAAACCAAACCCAAAACATAGTCAACATATAGATAACAAAGTGAAGGTTTCATAGTTTAGTTTGATTTTAAAAACATATTGTTGAGTTAAATATAAGGTTTCAGTTTTCATTTTCAACGTATGTTTCAAGTATATGAGGTTAATGGTTTAGCCTTACAAATTAACCATTCATTTATTCGAATCAAATATAGAATTACTCAGTTATATTTTAAGTGAATTTCCTAAAATACTCTAAGGATAATCATTTATTTATTTAAATTATTAAAATAATAACTATTGATCTTCCAATAAAACTAATTTCAATTTTATTAAAGTCAATATCATTATTAATAAAATAAATTAAAATCCACTAAGTACTTCCATTTATTAATGACACTTAATTAAATTTCATGTGATTAAATTAATTAATAACTATATAAAATAATCATCTTAATCTCTGTTTAATTATTATTATTATTATTATTGTGATTGGTAAACAGTTGAAGCCTACATTAATTATTATTTATTTGAATTAATTATCATTATATGTTATGTGAAGGTAGATTTGAACCCAAGACCTCCCACATGACAGGCTCGTAAGTTACCATTGCGTTGTAGGCTTTTGACTTTTCTTTATTTAATTATTTATTAAAATAATAAATGCTAATAAAATTTATTAATAAACTTATTAAATAAATTACAATTTAAAATCTTATTCCTTACTGATCAAAACTTAATAAACACTAAATTTAATTTAATTAATTATTAATTATAATTAAATATTAATAAAAATTATTAATAAAGTTATTGATTAATAATATTTGAAATTAATAATAAATATATAATAATATATTAAAAAAACTTTAACAAACCCCTTTTGAAATCGGGGGTGGACTATCATGACAACAGGCTCTACTATCCACGGTAGGGTCTATTGTGACAACAAACTCTTCTATCCATGGCAGGGTCTGTTGTGATAGCAGGTACCCTATTATACGCGGTAGGGGTCTGTCGTGCGACAACCCATTGTCATTAATTATTATTATTATTATTATTATTATTTTTTTTTAAATTTGTTTTAAGAATTTTTTTATATATTTCTAAAAAAAACAAAACCTTCCACCATGTGAATATATATATATATATGGTAGGGAAAATACAACCAACCAATCAAACTTTCTCTTTAAAATTTCATTTCTAAATTTCAAAACCCTTCCCAGTTAAATATCTAGTTTGCAAAATTATTGGACAAGGATTCTAAGACATTTTAATCTCTATGTATACAGAAGAATTAACATGCATACTAGAAATTCATAATATTGAAACAATAGTCACAAGAAATTATTTAGATAACCATTTCATGGAAACAAAGAAGACAGGAAAAGAAATAGTGTAATTAACTATGCAAATTAATCACAAGAATCTACCTGGACTCTGATGCTAACAGCACAATGCCCAAAAAGATTTGTGAGAGAAATTTCTCCCCTCAAAACATTCTCTCTTCCAAAATTCACAGTCCTTTGAAAAATGAACCCTTAATTGTGATATGGAGTTCTCTCCTTAAATCGGGGCACTAATTGTGCGATCACCCAAGAGGACTCCTTGCTTACCGGTCTTTAACTCTTTATTATCTTTTCTTTATCTTATTTCATGCATGTTTATTGAAATATAAAATAATTTTAGTTAATTTCACTTGACTTCTCTTTTTAATTAATTTATTAAATTTTAATCCCATGAACACTTTATGCAATCTTAAATTTTTTAATAAATTAATATTTTTTTACTTTTTATTTTATTTTTGAAATATTAATTGATAAAATATTTATTAATTAAATAATAATAGTATTTAACATTTATTTTAAAATGAACTCTAAATATATCATTATTAAATTAAATAAATATTATCAAGTTCTAAAATTAATCTCATAACTTTTATCTTTAAATTTAATTCCTTTTATTTAATTAATTCTTCAAATTAATTAAAAACTAAAATATCATAACAATTTTCCATTAAATTAAATCATTAATTTAATCATTTAATTTGACTTAATTAATAGAAAAATCACCAAAGACTTATAGGACAAAATAAAAAAATCAATCATAGAAAAACACATACAAGATCAAACTAAAGGGTTATAATCACAAATTTATGTCATACAACACATTGAGAAGGTAATCAACTCATATACTTCTCCTAATTTCATAGGATCAATTGCTTAAAGGTTTATGATTTGGACTTGAGAATTTATCTCCCCTCTCTTACCATCGAGATAATGTGATAGGGTATTCTCATTCTGACAATTTAGTGAAGTCGATACCCGGTGCTTGTAATCTACATTAAATCCATGCATGTAGAAACATGTGTACTAAGCTAAATAGACAATGGCAAGATGTGGTGCATCATGTAGATCTTGACTAGAAGGTGACTGCAACTCCCTTCCTTAACCACATAAAAAATCTCATACATAAAAAAAATATACACGCACACCATACACATGCAATCTGGGGTAAGTATCCATAAGGAAACACATATAATAATCCATCTAACTAATCATCATCAATAACTAAAATTATTGTGATAATCATCATGCATGCATGAAGTATAAAGTACCAAGTAATCTCATCATAAATCAACTAAATTTGAAATAATATCTAAAAATCTCAAAACAATGCTACTAATCATCAAGCATAAAACTGGCCTAAAAGAGTTCGACAATGATAGAAAAAATGTAAACTAGGGGTAGGCACTACATCCACCCCCCGGACTTAGGCTTACTATTGGAAGCCTCTAAACAAGTAGGGATATAAATCCCATAAGCTAGATGCATCCTCCCATGTTGTCGATGAATCATCAGTAGGGTCCCATTGGACCCTCCTACACTATGGTTTGATCCCTGAGGGTCAACTCCTGCTACTCTAGAATGTGAACCATCTCCAAAGCTAGCTTCCCATCCTCTACCTGCAATGAATTCCAATAAAAAAAATGTACCAGATTAGGAATATATTGTCTAAGTATTGAACCATGGAAAACATTATGAATGTGAGCTAGGCTAGGCAACAAAGCAAGATGGTAGGCAATTGGACCTATCCTCTCAAGAATCTTGAATGGTTTGACAAAGCAAGGTTCTAGCTTCAAACCCTTTCCATAATGGATTAGACCCTTCTATGGACACACTCTCCAGAAAACCTTCTCTCCAATAGAAAATTGCTTATCCATCCTATGAGCATCGACATATTTTTTCTACCTGTCCTATGTCATAGACATGTGCTCTCAGATGCACATTACCTGTTGCTCCATATCCTGAAGCATCTTAGGACCCAATAGGATGTGATCCTCAAGACTATCCCAACTCAAAGGTGTATGACAAGGATGACCATACAAGGCCTAGAAAGGTGTCATGCTAATAATATTGTGATATCTGTTATTGTAAGAAAACTCCACTAGGTAAAGATTTTCCTACCAAAGAGGGTCTATCCTTCACATACATCCTCAACATATCCTCTATAACCTGATTCACTCTCTCAGTCTATCCATCTATCTCTGGGTGATATGCTAAGTTGAAATTCAACTGCACTCCAAGATCATGCTCCAGCAATGTCCAAAATGTGGAAGTGAATATAGGATCCCTATCCAAAATGATCTTCCAGGAATACCATGTAGTCTCACAATATCATGCATGAAGACACTAGCTATGGATGTTGCAGTGTAGGATGACCTCATCGATGAAAAATGTGCCACCTTAGTCAACTAATCAATGATGACCATGATAACATCATGTCAACATGAAATTATAGGTAATACTACTATGAAGTCCATAAAGATGATGTCCCACTTCCATGAAAAAATGAGATTTGGATGTAAAATTCCTATTAGATGTTGTTTCTTGGGTTTGACTCTTTGAAACTCAAGACACCTAGTCACAAAAATCAGTGATGTCACACTTCATCCTTGTCCAATAGAATAAATGACGTAAGTCTACATACATCTTCTTGACACCTGGATGTGCTAAGTAAGGTACATGATGAGCCTATGATAGGATCAATGTATGAAGCTCATCTAGTAGTAGTAAATAGATCCTTCTTGCATGACTGAAAAGGCCATCTGACTCTAGAACATAGTCTAAAAGCTTACCCTCCAATGGTCTCCCTGAATTTCTCTCTGCTCACCTCTTGATACCAAGTATTGGTAGGGAGTGCCTGAAGTATTTGGCTCCTCAAATCCACACTAAGAGTCATAGATAATGTCACATTTCTCTTGCAACTCAAAGTGTCAGTACTACATTCTCCTTCCCCTAGATATACTTCACCTCAATTTCATACTCACATAGAAACTCCATCCAATACCTCTACCTAGCATTTAGATTAGGCTATGTGAGTATGTATTATAGACTATGATGATCACTATGAAGTTCAAATTTGTGTCCTAGTAATAAATGTCTCCATCTCACTAAGTCATGAACTACCGCAGCTAACTCAAGATCATGTGTAGGATATTTTAGCTCATGATCCTTGAGTTTGCAAGATTCATAGGCAATCACATGTCCATCTTGTATCAATACTACTCCAATCCCCTCAAGGGAAGCATCTATACACACCATAAAATCAGTTACTGGATCAAGTATTGATAAGATCAGCGCACTAGTCAAAAGCTCTTTGAGCTTTTGAAATGCTTCCTCGCATTTCTCCATCCATAAAAACTTCTTTCCTTTCCTCTAAAGGGAAGTGATAAGATGTGTTATTCTGGAGAAGTTTTAATAACTAGCTAGAACCATGAAACTATGAATTTCTAACATAGTAGTGGGTGTAGGCCAGCCTATCATTGTGTGAATCTTTGTAGGGTCTATAGAAATACCTTCATCTAATATTATGTACCCCAAGTATTGTATCTCTGATTGAAAGAAATCACACTTTTCTGAGTTGTCATAAAGTTGATTATCTCTTAAGCACTACAAAATTAAATGCAGATGTTCCTCATGCTCCTTCTAGGATCTAGAATATATCACTATATCATGAAGGAACATGAGTACAAATCTATCAAGATAGGAATGAAACACTCCATTCATTAGACACATGAAAAATGATGGAGTGTTCATTAGCCCAAAAGGAACCACTATAAACTAGTAGTGCCCATAGTGAGTTTGAAATGTGGTCTTATGAATATCAACATCTTTGATGCAAAGCTGATGGTGTCCTGACTTAAGATCAATCTTGGACTACACTATAGCTCCCTTAATCTGATTAAATAAATCATCGATCGTTGTTAAAGGATACCTGTTCTTTATTGTCACCTTGTTTATCTTTCTACAATCAATACATAGGTGCAAAGAACCATCATTATTCTTCACAAAGAGCACTAGAGAACCCCATGGTGATACACTTGGTTAGATACTACCCTTGGCCAAAAGGTACAATTCACTCAATTCCTAAATGGTCATACAATAAGGAGCTCAAGAGATAGCCTTCACTCCTAGAGCAAGGTCAATGCTAAAATCAATAGCTCTCTTTGAGGGCATGCCCAGAATCTTACTTGGAAAGTCATCTACATATTCTTGTAGAATAGGGTAGTCCATAGTCTTTCCTATCAGGTCTTCTTCTTCTAGCTCACTTACCATAATGGTAAATACCTAAAACCCCTTACAAAAGCTCCACTTCAATTGCATAGTAGATATCATCCATAGAGATATAGGCCTCAATATCCCTACAATCTCTATATCCTTGCCTTGGTCATCCTAACCCATGATGGTTTTCTTCCTATAGTGTATATTAGCTCTATGAGAAGAAAACCAATCCATACCTAAGACCACATCATAGGAGCCAAGAGAAATAACCTAAAGGTCAACTAACATCACAAACCCTCCTATGCTTAGCTCACAGATATGAACTATGAAATCTATCAAACCTTTAATGCCTAAGGGTAGTTCCACTTGCCAACCTAGACCTTTCTTAATTACTTCCATCTTACACTTAGCAACTAATGATGGATAAATAAAAGAGTTTGTGGCACCTAAATAAAAAAATAAAAAGGGAGGTGTACCTTAGATAACTCTCATAGTCATAACCATGGTCTGTTGATGGTCTTCCTAATGGTGATCTACTGCCGCAAATACCCAGTGAGCTCTACTTGCATCTTTGACTGTGGGCTTAGATGTTGCTATTTTAAAACCTAAATACTAAGATGTGCACTATGTACAGTGGGCTGCAATGTGTCCAATTGGCCCACAAGAATAAAATTCGGTACCTCTACCAGATCCTCTCCCTATAGCAAGTGCACTTGATTGCTGGTGGTTGTCCCTACTAGCAAAAGATTGGTTGCACTATACAGGCTAAGAGTACTAATTTTTCCTATTGTGATGTGCATTGTGATAGTTCTTAGAGTTAGAACCACTACCACCACTATGTCCTTGAGGGTATGATCCCTTCTATTACTATGGTTGTTGAGGTTACTACTAGTTCTAATTCCCCTTAGGAAAAGGAGACTTCCTATTCCCACCTAACTTGTGGTTTCCTTTAGGTCCTGATGTTGTAGGTCCTCCCACAAAACCCCCATGTCCTAGGTTGACACTATGCTCTACAAGGATGGCTTGATGTACCGCATCTTTGAGAGTTTTAGTCTCAAATACCTTGACACCCCCAATTAGATAGTTATTCAAGCCTTTGATGAAATGTTGTGCCAACTATGGTAGGTTATTATTATGGTTCCACAGTGCATGCTCCATTCCTTAGTAGGAATGGGGACCCCCTACTTTATTTTTAGATCCTAGACTAACAATTCAAGATCTAGGAAAATCATTGGGGTCTTAATTAGTCCCCAATAATCGCGTCCAGTGTCTTTACTAGGGAGTCAAATTTTCAAAAGGATATGTCTTTTTGAGAAAGTCAGTAGTCAAAAAATCAAAAAGTTAGTAGCCAAAAACTAGGAGTTAAAAAAAACAAAAACAAAACAAACAACTGCACCTATGCAACTTCCCTCCTGCATAAGTGCATGTCACCTTTGGTGATGCACTGATGCACACATATGTAGGCATGCATTAGTACACCACTGAAGGTAAGTGGAGGTTATATAAACCCCCACCCCACTCCAAACTCCACCTTATGTTTATTTTTTGCCTCTGTGCATTTCTAGCTTCAAACTCCCTAGCTCCCAAACTCTTCAAGCTCTACCACAATGTCCTTTTTCCATTTCACAACGTTCACACCATAGTTCTACATCATCTTACCATAAAACCCTTACCTTCCCTCCATGCAAAAAATCAAACACAAGGGTGTGCAGTTACACACCTAACTTGGTGCACAACTATGCATCTCTAAAACACACAGCTCAAAGTGGGGCACACTTACACACTTGGCTGAGTCTGCTAAGTATGCAGGCATTTTTGAAAATTAGAAAAATAAACACACAAGTGCAAAGAAAAGAGCTACGTGGTAGTGCAGCTGATCTGGTGTAGTACCCTACACCCCCCCATAAACAAAATAACCCCAATTCACAAAAAAGAGGGGTGCATAGATGTGCACCTAATTTGGTGCTTTCTACAGACCCCCTAAAACATAAAAGGCATTCAATATTTGGTGCACACCTATGCACCTAGTAAGGTGCACTAAGTGCACACCAAACACAAAAAAAGTTAAAAAATCTTAACTCAAAAAAACAAATAGTGGCACACACTTGCACACCTTATCTAGTGCATAGGTGCAAACCTTGTATTTATGATTTTGTTTTAAGAGAGAAAGGGGGATATAGGGTGTTTTTCATACATCTAATTTTTTTAGATCTTTTCATAATCTCGTAATTTTGATTTTGAACTAATGAACATCTTCATTTTCTCATGCAAATATAATGGCATCCTCATCCAATGAGAAAATGGCACTGAAGCCTATTGTATTCAAGTTCCAAGGTGTCCTATGAAAATTGAGATTCTAGGATGATTATGCAAAGATTAAAGATAATGATTTGGGATACACCAACTTGGGGGAGTTTCTAAGAATGTGTAACAAACCCACAGAAAGATCAGTTGTGATTTCTACTCTAATTTGATTAGGCTTGGTGAATACAGCTTTGCACTTGACATTAGTGCAATCCTTGGAGCTCATAATGACACTTGCACAACATTTTGTTCTCAAGAAAATGGTAGTGAATAGTGTGACTGGAGAAATTGTTGTTGACCTCTAACTTGACAATATTGAAAGGGTAGTTCATCTCCCTAGGATTGATCAATTCATCAAACTCACGTATGAGGAAACAAAAAGGTGGTATAGTGAACACCTACAAGAGGCTACAGATGTCATTCAATCCTCCTATGTCATTAAGGAGACTCATCTAGGAAAGGTAACAAGGAAGGTGGATATGATGAGAGAATATATTAAGGATGATATCAGATACTCAATCACTCTTTTGAGTAGGGTGATGGGTCTACCAGCAGCCAGGCACTTAAATGTTTTCATGGTGAATTTTATTGAGACTATCAAGATGTTAAGGATGGCACTTGAGCGGGCCACCACATTCAATGAAAAATTGTGTCAACAATTGCATGTAATCAAGGAAAACAAGAAGTTCTACATGACTTCATATATGATGTATCTACTAGTGGCAAGGGTAACAAACTATCTCATACTATACAAGAAGGGCAACATGTAGGATGCCAATGCCTAGCCTTATATTGTCTACCCCCAACTAGTGAAGAAGAAGCTCTCGGGATAAAGAAAAGAATATAGAATCATGAATGATGCATTTTTTTTTTTATCATCCAATTTATTGAGGGAGATTATGCAAAATGATTATTTGATGATGCAGTAGCATAAGGCATTCACATATCTAGGGGTATTTGATGCCACTATCAACCTAAAGAATCTACCTATATATTTGAGTGATAGACTAGTCCAGTTGGAGAATCCAAGATAGATTGAGTTTGCATATGATAGGGTAAAGAAATAGTGTAGACCATATTGGACATGGCCCCTAGTCATAGGACCATACCGGGTTAGGCAGAAGCAAGATATTTTGTCTTTTGAATGGGAATGGGATCAATATGCCCTCAAGGAATACACTTCCCCAAGGCCATGTATTGATAATATGAGGAGGGTAAAAAGTTTGGCAAGAAGAGAATTTCAGCATGGAGAGGTTATCAAGGCCATTGGATGAATGCAAAAAATGACTTTGATGTTTGTATTAGGGTCTATTGTAGGAAGACTTTGTATTTGGTTGAAAAGGATTTAAAAATTTAGATTCCTGAGGAGATATTGAAGCAAGATTCAAGGGAGCTACTAGACCCTCTGTTTAATGTAGATAAAATCAAAGAAAGGCCCATAATGAATGCCGAGGTGGATTGGGAAGAGAGTGATGACATAAATCACAAAGCAAGGTTTTTCATTAAGATGACAAAGGATTGAATCAAGAAACCATTTCAACTTGATCTAATACCTGACACAATGATAAGGGAAATGAGGTAGCTAAACATACTCCTTCATCCTCTCAAGGCAGGCCTTTAGTTGAGTGAGTGCCAAGGTGGCTCAGAAAGGAAATGTTGGGAAATAGGAAACAACAATTCTATGTTGATGAAGAAGATCTCATTGAATTGGTTGAGGTCCTGAATAAACCTGAGTCCCCATCATAGGAAGCAAGAGCATTGACATTTATCAACATCACTCAGGATGAAGATTTGTTTTCTCAAGTCGCTATCCCTCCCTTTGATATAGATGTAGAAATCCTAGGCCCACAAGATTATTAAATTAGAGAGGTCATGCTTGGGAATCCCACACTGGATATAGCCAAATTGATGGTTACCATGGGGATTAAGGAAGTTTTCAAGGGCATGTTGTAGGAAGGGGTCAAACTAAGAACACTTCAAAGGAAAAATGAAATCCTAACAGGATATTTTCTTAGAGTTGTTGGTCCCTTAGATCCCAAGCACCCAAAGGAGACTCTAAATGCTATAGTCAAAGAAGAAGGAGGTGTGCATCTGGACCCATTTTTGAAATCTTGTTAGTAGTGGTAGGAAAGTTTTGAAGAGAAGGGTGTTCTAATCATCCAAGGGAATTTGAAGTTACTGTACACTACATAGGAGAATGTAAACTAGATAGTAGCAATTTTGAAGTAGGATTTCAGTATCATGAATGAAGTGCATGCTTGGACCAAAGACTTACAAGTTTTGCAAGCCATAACAAGATAGATATATAGGATTTTGATAGATGTATATACAATGAAGGAATTGGATTTGATTGATGATTGGATTGAGAAGATTATGGACTATAATAAAGTAATGGAAACATTACATGCTAAGATTCATTGGCTCAAGGACCAAGCCCAAGATTGAATTTTGGAAGCAAAGAGGCACTATAGTGATGCTTGCTTAGAGATTTTTGAAGATGAGGAATGAGAGAAGTTATCTCCTATAGAGGTAGTACTAGAGAGATTCAAGAAGATTTTTGAGGAAGCTTCTAATGATGAGGACATTTGACAGGCTTTTAGAATGGAGGAAGCCTTATTAGAGTTGGATACCAAATTCAAGAATTTTGCTGAGACTCAAATTGATGTAGACAACTATAGATAGAAGGTTAGAGATAAATATGAGGCTCTAGATTTACTGTATGTGGTCAAGATTACTAAGATGATAGAGAAATTCAAGGGCAAACATCTAGACATAGCTTTGGGATGAAGGGGAACAAAACCTAGAAGCCAAAATTTAAATTTTGACACTTAGTACAATTTTGATATTTTAGACCCTATTGAGGTGCATAGGTTAATAAGTCCATAGGTGTGCAAGTGCACAGGTCTGTAGGTACACAAGTCCATAGGTGCATAGGTGCACTGGTGTAGTTTTCTAGAGGTGCACTAATAGTTAATTGTCAGTTACAAAAAAAGAGATTTCCATGAATCAAAAACACATTCTGATGATAGTTTAATTCTAACAGACACCCAATGAAGAATCAACTTCTAATTTTGGCATTTCCAGACACTTCTACTTCGACTAAAAGCATTCTTATTCTTTCCTCTCTCATAAATTATTTATTTTTGACATGTAAAGGCTAATGCATCCAATTAATGAATATAAAATGGATGGAGTCCTACTAAGCACTAGTTAGATTGTTAATTTGTATATAATTAGTTTTTTTATTAATTTAAAAGCATATTATTGCATGAAGATATATCTTACTCTCAACACAAATTGAGGAGCTGATTTCTTATAAATACTCCATTTGTAACATGTAATTGGAGCCGTCATTATTTTGCAATAAAATTATGCTTTTGGTGCTCGCAGTTGGAGTGTAGTGATTCTTGCCTAAATGTGTCATATTTTTGTGAATTTATGTTTATGGAATTTTGATGAAGCCAAAAGTTTATTTCTTTGTTTCTGGTTGTGCAATCTATTAATTCCGGTGTTTTCTATGGTTTTACAAATTCAGTTGATGTATCTAGCTTGAGAAGAAATCATCAAATTGTACCTGCATAACTTTTTGTCTCACATGAGTGCACTTTCCATGGCCTTGCCATTTGATCTAGAGTGAGACATCATACAATTACTAAGTTTCTCATCGATGATTGCATTAGTGGAATCAACTCCTTCTTTCATTAGTAACCTACTAATTTCTTTGAAAGCTTAACTCGCAAATGTGTTATTTTCTATAGCTTATGTCTGTTAGGATTTTATTTTCATGTTATTTGTATTAAAGTTTTGTCATTTTATTTATTAACTCCCTTGATAGAATAGGAATTCATACCAGTTGCATTGTTAGATTGCATTGATTAAAAAATAGAAAAATACAAAAACATAGTTCTTTTGTGTGCATATTTTGAAATAGCAAACATATTCTATTTCTCATTTGAAGTCAAAAAACCCAGCAAAGACCTCCTTGTGAACAATCACATTTATCTTCAACTAAAAGGATTCTAGTAGGTCACAAGATCAGATGTGACCTTGGAGTTGATTTACAAGATCAACTTTTCAAGAGAGGAGTTCGCAAGAATTTTTTCCATTTAGCATCGTACATAATGACAGCTCAATAGAAGTGGCACTAGAATGAGGGCCACACTTTTGTTTCTCATAAAAGAAGAAAAAATCTACCAAAGCTTCAAATTTTTATACTTTTGTAAAAATCTGTGCTTTCCAAAAGTTTAGAAATTGTTTTGAGTTTGTGAGAAATTCAGGTTTGCAAGTACATAGGCACACAGGTGTGTAGGTTTGCAAAATTCTATGGTGCACCTGATTTGTGAGAAAGTGTACTTCTATAGAGGTGCAGTTTTTCTAGAGTTGATGCAAAGTGGAGTGTTTTGATCTAGAATCCCCATTTTAGTGAGCATTGAGATCTTCACCAATTGCACACAAGTTTCTTGAGCTTACACACTTTTGCAAATCACGTAGTGACAAAGGGATATCTTGAGTCCAACAAATTCCATTCCACATTTCATCATCATCTTCTATCCCATCACCACTTCAACCACCGAGTGGACCCCCACATATTCCAACAGTTCCACCACCATTCCAACCACCTTTAGGTCAGCCAAATCCTCCAATGGCCTTTTTTTCAAATGTTGTGCTCACCAATCAACTTGAGAGGTGCACTTCATGACCTCTAAAGAATCTTGAAAAGTTTTTCCTGAGGTTCATTTATGGAGAAAAATGAACTGCCGAAGACCACATTAAAGTATTCAAAGAAAAATGTAACCAAAAGTAGATTGCCAATGAGGATGTGGTTCTTCATTTATTCCCCTATTCTTTAGGGGAAGTTGCCTTTAATTGGTACATCAATTTTCCACTAGGATGTATTAGAGATTGGGATACTTTCAAAAAATTGTTCCTAGAATAATTCAAAACTTTCACCAACCCAATTGTGATACATCAACAATTCATATCAATTAAAAGGGACCCAACTAAGACAGTTTCATGCTTCAACCACCATTTTCACATGGCATACCACAAGATGGAAATGCCATACACAATACTAGTTGAAGCTTCTATTTAGATTTATCTGAATGCTATGGATCCTCTTATGACCATATTGATGAGAAGAATTCCTCCAAAAAAATTGATACATTAGAAAATGTCTTTGCAGAAGTGATCATGTTCACTAAACAAGCCAATCCTAATGCATGAGGAATGATGCTTCTAGTGCAAGCTTTCACTACAATACCAACATAACCTATTGGAGATCCCTTGGCACCTATCCAATCCATACCCATGAATCCAGTTCCATTAGAGTAGGCACCCACTCCATAGAACCTTGCACTAACATATCCAGGGTATGAGCCTCTGAAAATTGCTTTCTTTGAAAAGAATGTAATAGTTCCCATACAAACAGATAATAGCTTCATTTCTGAATTTGATCAATTGAAAAAGATTATGTCACAAATGAATAATGAGTTGACGCATCTAAGATTGGCACAAGGAAAAAATAACAATTTTTAAAGAAACAATGTTGGTCCCTTCATAAACAATTTTGGCCAGAATTATAATAGGAACTTCAATGGGAACAATAACAACAATAATGTAGGAAACAATAATGGAGGGAATAACTTCAACCCTCTTGACTATAATAATGGCTTCTAAAGGAAAAATTGATAATGGAACACCCATCCAAATAATGGAACCATTCCTACAAAAAAAAACAACATTCAATATGTAGATATTAATCAATATGATGATAGTCTAAATGCACCTAACAATGATGGTTCATACTATAACGATAATCAAGAGATTAATTAAAGCTCACAAGTAAATGACAACACTCCTCCTCTATAATTCAATGCTATCTTGTTGGAATCTTATGACTCTATGAAAAATGTATAGGTAGAACAATCAGCCAGTAAGGAATTCTCATTCCCTTTTAGCCAAAAACCTAACTTTCAATATGAAGAGATGTTTTCCTTTTGTAATGATAATCAGAATACATACAATCTTAGAAGTAGAAAGGAACCCTTGATGGATAGAATTCCTCCAGCTCTATCACCAACTCAACCCAATTTGAGAGTGAGCAACAACCCGGCACCAGTTAAACCATCATTTGTAGGACAATAAAATCAGAACCAAGTAAATGCATGAACAAGATTGAAAATTCCTACTTGGTCTACTGAAAAATATATTGTGATGGAGGACTTGAAATGAACAAAGGCCAATATGTCCATGCTTGACATGTTTTAAAATTGTCCACAACAATGAGAGCCACTAATGAAGACCCTAGATCATACAAAGACTCCTTACAATGCAAATACTACCCCTCAAAAAATGGTGTTGCAACAAGTTAATGTTGTGGAGGCACTGTCCACTGTTTAAAAACAAGGTGGAGGTTCCCCTATTTTTGCTCAACATCAGAATATATGGGAAAAATCTTCACAATTTCCATATTGATTTAGAAGCTTCATATAATGTCATGCCATAATCTATAGCACAAAAGTTAGGGGTCAATACTTAGCTTTCCAATAAAGCAGTGATATAATTAGACAAAATAGAGGTGAAAGTCATAGGTGTGTTAAAGGATGCGCAGATATAATTAATAGTTGACCCTTAAATTTAGGACATCATTGATATACATGTGGTTGATATCCCATAGATGTATGGATTACTCCTCAGTAGAGAATAGATGAAGTGTCTAAGGGGATAGTTTTCCATAGATTTCACTCAACTTTGGTTACCATGGAACGGTCTAAACAATCAAATAAAAATAGATGTGGAGCCAAAGTTTAAAAAGATGATTATAGAATATAATACCCTGAATGAGGTAGCATTCTTACAAATAGATTTAGGCTCCTACAAGGTGATGGTTTTCTGTACAACTTTGACCAGAAAACTAGATGACCAAGATATGGACCCCAAGATTTCAACCCCAAAAGTTGTGGCCATGACACAATTCATAGACCATATGATGACTAACTTACAATGTCTAGGAGAAGAAGTTGACCCCAATATTCTCCTCCTTCTAGGATTTTGTTGATTACATAAATTTATCCATTCAGAGTTCGAATGTTCATCATGTCAAGAAGCAATTGCTAAGGTATTAACACAAATGGTGGGAGTAAAGAAAGTTGATGACCCACAAAATGAATCTAGAGAAAATTGAAGTCTTACAAATACATCTAATATTGTTGAAGAGATTGAAGGGGAAACTAAAGATCTAAATGCATCATATGGAAATACCTCCTCAGATGGTGGAGATTTTTCTTCTCCTCCACCTAAAATGATCAAAGTACAAAGAAGAAGACAATACATAAAAGGCCAGGGATGGACTTCAGTGGTCATTCGTCCTCTACCTAAAGTTGAAGAAATTAAAGAACTGATAGAGGAAATTCAAGACAAACAATAAAAGAAAATGCCTCCTCTATCAAGAATTCACAATGGGGAATCATCATGTCCACCACAAGGGAAGCTAAAATGGGTTCCTAAGAAATAGTCATTCAATGCTCAAGTGAAAGAGAAGTTAAGGATGAACAAGCATAAAGTTAGAAAATCGATGGAAGATCCAATTTGGACACTCCACTTTGATGGATCCAGATGTAAATTGGGAGCTGACATAAGTATTGAATTGGTCAATGAAAAAGTTAAATCTTTCTATGCAATATATTAGTTATAGTTTAGATGTACTAATAATGTTGTGAAGAACAAAGTGTTAATTAAGGACTTGTATTTGCACTGGAGAAAGGAGTCAAAGCTCTCATAATTGAAGGGGATTCTCAATTAGTCATAAAACAAATAAAATCAATATACTCTTACAATGATAAGAGGTTACTTTCTTACAAAAAAAGAGTGTGGGAATTACTAGATGACTTTAAAGCTTTAAACATAAAATCTATTCCAAGAAGGAAAAACATGGTAGCAGATGCCCTCGCCATTTCAGCAAGTGTATTACAACTAGTCAAAAGAATAAAAGTGAAAATATTTTTAGTAGAATTGGTTTCCACTCCATCTATTCCTAACAGTATTACAAAATTTCAAGTTTTTTAGGATGATCAACATATACTTGAATTTATCATGTGTAGTGGCCATTTTGAGGGGCAAAAAATTGATGAAACATTGAATGACAAACCCAATAGTGATGAGCTTGAAGATGAAGATGGAATTATTAATATAAAAACCAATACTATTCTAAAAGGTATGGTTGAATTAGAGCATATTTTTTATCATGATGAATCAACACTCAATAGAAGGATGACTCAAGAAAAGGGGATCAAAGAATGTGACTCATACAATTTGGTATTGATGAAGAACCAAGAATGGTACAGATAGGAAAATTATGCAATCCATAGGAAAGGGAGAACATGCTCAAATTACTTACTAAGTATAAGGATGTTATTGCTTGGAGCTACGAAGAACTGAAAACATATGATTCTAAGATTATCACACATAACATCCCACTAAAATCGGGAGTCTAGAGACAAAGACCTATAAATCCTATCATTGAACCTCTAATAATGAAAGAAATTAAGAAGTTACTACATGTAGAGATCATATTCCCTATCTAGCATTCTACATGGGTGGCTAATTTGGTTCCTATATGGAAGAAGATTGGAGAGATTCATCTTTGTGTTGATTTTTGTAACTTAAATTTAGTGTCTCGAAAGGATAATTACCATTTCCCCACACTAGATGAGGTATTAAAGATTGTAAATGCTTCAAAGATGATGTCTTTATTAGATGAATATTTAGGATATAATCAAGTGATGGTTGACAAAGAAGATTGACTAAAGACAACTTTTACAACTAAATAGGTAACTGTTGCCTACAAAAGAATGCCTTTTGGATTGATTAATGCAGGAGCCACATTTCAATGAGCAATGGATAAAGCTTTCAAAGGATTGATTAATAAGTGTATAGTCATCTACATGGATGACTTGACTATCTTTTCAAAAGATTGAAGTACTCACATTGCTGATCTAAGATAGGTATTTAACATATGTCATAAATATGGCATATCTCTCAATCCCAAGAAATGTTCATTTGCCGTTACTAAAGGAAAGCTCTTAGGACATGTCATTTCCAAAGCTAGAATCTCCATTGATCTTGATAGATTCCAACTATTTTGAAACTATCATGTCCTCATAGTTGAAAAGAACTCGAATCTTTCTTCAGGAAGATAAATCTTGTGAAAAAAATCATAAGTAGATTCTCAGAGATAGTTCTTCCCCTTAATGGCTTATTCAAAATGGGGGCTAAACTAGAATAGGGCCTAGAGATTAAGAAATAATTTGAACATATCAAAGTGGCCATTTCTATGGCCCAGGTATTAGTAAGTCCTGATTATCAACTACCCTTCAAAATATATTCCTTTGCTTCAGAACATTCTTGTGTGAGGATCCTGACACAAAAAAAGAAAAATGAGGATGAAAGACTGATTTCTTTTATGAATTGCTCTCTGAAGAATGCTAAGTTGAATTATTCTAACCTTGATAAAAATTCTTTTACATTGATCAAGGTGGTAAAGAAGTTCCACCATTACATACTAAGAAGCAAAGTGTATGCAATTGTACCCAATCTAGTAGTAAAGACACTTTTGATGCAGACTAAACTTGGTGAAAGACAAGGAAAATGGATGGCCATACTTCAAGAATTTGATCTGGAAATTCAACCTACGAGATTATTCAGAGGTCAAGGGTAACCAATGATGATAGTTGATAACTAGGATGGAAATGAAAAGGGATTCAAGTTTGATAGTGAAATAAATGAGGCTGGTCAAAATAAAATTACCGTGTCTCAATTTGTTATCAGTCAAGGTGTGGTGACAGATGTTTGGTATCAAGATATTGTTTATTTTCTTCTACAAAATCAATGCCCCAATAAGATGAATAGTTAACAATGTAGGGGATTTAAAATAAACTGTGAGTCCTATATGTTGCAAGATAACAAGTTGTACAAAAAGAACTATGAAGGGATCTATCTAAAGTACTTAGACCATGAGGAGGCAAAGGAAGTCCTAAATTTTTTTCACAAGTATAGAATAGGACATGGTTTAGCAAAAGTAACTACTCATATGATTTTAAGATCAAGTTATTTTTGGCCCATGATATTCAAAGATACTTTCAAACATGTACGTTCTTGCCATATATGAGAAACTAGTACAAATAAGGAAAGACACTCAATGATGCCATTACAACTACTATACGAGGTACACCAATTCGCAAAGTGGGGGCTGAATTTCATTGGTCTGGTTAATCCACCTTCGTCAACTAGACACATTTATTCTCATAGCTACAAATTACTATGCATGGTGGACAGAAGCAGAAACATTCAGAAATTGGACTGCTAAGGTGGTAATAGACTTCTTGGAGGAACACATTGTTACTAGATTTAGAATGCCATTCGCCCTTGTATGTGATAACTAGTCTACTTTCGCATCAGTATTCTTGACTCAATGGGCATTTGAAAATAAGGTTATCATCAAGTTTTCTTCTAATTACTACTCACAACAAAATGAGGTGGTAGAATCTATGAACAAGAACTTGATCATAGAAATAAGATGATTGTTGAAGAAGAACCCTAGAGATTGGCATATGCAACTGAAATATGCCCAATTGAAAAATTGAGTGAGCGTTAAAAATGCTTTGGGGACTTCTTCGTACTTGCTTGTTTATGGACAAGAGCTAGTATTTTTTCTTAACCTCAAGATTTCTACTTTGGAATTCATGAGCAGGTATGCTGAAGATGCTGACAAAGTACAAATCAAATTGATGAATCTTTTAGAGATGGATGAGAAATGGACAACTGCATTGGAGCACATGGTTAAACATCAAGTTATCATAAAGAGATGGTTCAATAAGAGAGCCATGATAAAATCCTTCAGGATTTCTAACCTTGTTCTACTTTGGGATAAGGTGAATAAAAGGTCAGGCAACCATAGCATGTTTCAACACTTGTGGACTGGCTCTAATTAGATCATCGAAATTCTCAGAGAAAATAATTTTACGCTCAGTTCTTGCAAGGATAATTTCTTCCCTTTCCAGTAAATGGGAAATTTTTGAAACATTATTTTGAAGCCTAAAAGAACCCAAAAAAAATTAGTTACATTTTGTTTATGCAATTAGTTAGATTTTATTTCTACAAGTGTGTGTTTTTAGTTGTGTGTTTTCTTTTAAAGTCATGTCAGTCCTGGGGGGTAAAGGTGCACTTGAGATTTTATCTCAAGATTTTTTAGTAACTACTCTTGTGGTTCTAATTTTAGGAAGAGGTATTTCTTTGTGAAAACATTTGGATGATTGTGTGTCTTATAACAACTAAACAAAAAATGTTGCTTGCAGAAATAGGGAGACTTTTAGTCTCAAATTCAAGATTCTAGACCAACAAGTTCTCAACACTTTGTGAATTTAAAAGTTGATCATCTTAGGTGTTGTCAAATTAAGGTTCAAGCCAAGGGATGATCCAAACCTTATTGGTTCAAACAAGAGAGATCTTTACAGAGGGTTACTAAGATCATTGTTTGGTGTGAGAGTTTCTAAAAAAGTTCTAAAAGAGGAACACAAGGGATGTTCACAAAGGATTGAATCCAAGAAATGACATCGATGTCCCTACTACACATTCTAAGCATAGTCAAGATATAGAATAAAAAAATGACAAAATAAAAGAAAATATAAAAACATTGGTGTTAAGACTGAAGGGTTCTAAATGATCTAAAATGGCAAAAGGATACATTTTCAAAACTAAGTATCTTGTACTAAAAAATTTCTTCAATAAGTAGTGAAAATATGAACTACATTGAGTGATTATTCAAAAAATTTCATAAAATTAAAAGAAAGTGATAGCCTGCTAAGAGCCCTCGAACTAATTCTCTCATCTAGTCAAGCAAGTGATTGATAAATAACCTTCATGAGGATTCTTAATGGATGAGCCAAGAAAGGTGGAAGATTGTTTCCACATTGTCAAAAAAATTTGATGGATTGCATCTTGAGATATCAAAGGGAATGAATACACAAATTACACACTAAGCTCAAAGGTTTTGGATCCTAAAGTTTTGACTACAAAGTCACTTGAAATTTTCGTAGAATGTTTGGGTTTTGGTTGGTGTTTGATGCATGTTGAAAGAATGTTTCCTAATAAAGAAATGCCTTTGTTATTTCTTCTTTTTTTTGGGGCTATTTGTTATGGTTCCATAATGCATGTCGCATTCCCTAGTAGGAATGGGGGCCCCATACTTTATTTTTGGATATTGGACTCACAATTTAGGATTTCAAAAAATCATTCAGGTCTTACTTAGTCCGTAATAATCGTGTCCAATGTATTTACTAGGGAGTCAAATTTTCAAAAGGATATGTCTTTTTGAGAAAGCTAGTAGTCAAAAAATCCAAAATTTAGTAGTCAAAAATTAGAATTTAAGAATAAAACAAGCAACCACACCTATGTGGCTTTCCTATTATGCAAGTTTGCATCACCGATGCGCACCTATGCATCACCGATGTGCACCTATGCAGGCAGACATCAGTGCACCACCGAAGGTGAGTGGGGGTTATGTAAACTCCCGCCCCCTCCAAACTCCACCTTATTTTCATTATTTTACTCCACGCATTCATGGCTTCAAACTCTGCAGCTGTCAAACTCTTTTAGCTTCACCCTAGCATCCTTCCACCATTTTGCAACCTTTGCACTATAGTTCTACATTCTCTAAGGTACATAGGTCTATGACACCCTTACCTTCCCCTACAAATGAAAAAAAACACAATGTTTCACAGTTACACTCCTGACTTTGTGTGCAACTATGCACCTCTAAAACACCCGGTCAAAAGTGGGGCGCACTTGTACACCTGTCCAGGTGCACCCATTTTTAAAAATACACAAATGAAAAATAAAAGGGGTGCATGGTAGTGCACCCAATCTAGTGCACTACCCTACAACCCCCCATAAACAAAAGGACCCCTATTCACAAGAAAAGAGGGGTGCATAGATGCACACCTAATCTAGTATGTTTCTACGCACCCCCTAAAACATAAAAGGCATTTAGTGTTTGGTGCACAGCTACACACCTAGAAAGGTGCACTAAGTGTACACCAAAAATAGAAAACAAAATCTTAATTAAAAAACACAAATAGTGGTGTGCACTTGTGCACCTAATCTGGTGTGTAGGTGTGCACCTTGTATTTAAAATTTTATTTTAAGAGAAAAAGGGGGATATAGGGTGTTTTCATACATCTAATTTCTTTAGATCTTTTCATACTCTCATAATTTTTATTTTGAACCAATCAACATCTTCATTTTCTCATGTAGATATAATGGCATCCTCATCTGGCAAGAAAATGGCAACAAAGCCCACTGTATTCAAGTTCCAAGTTGTCCCGTCAAAATCAAGATTCTAGGATTATTATGTTGAGATTAAGGATAATGATTTGGGACACACCAACTTGGGGGAGTTTATGAAAATTTTCAACAAATCCATAGAGAGATCAGCTATGATTTCTTCTCTAATCCAATCAGGCTTGGTGAACATAGCTTCACACTCGACATCAGTGCAATCCTCAGAACTCATAATGACACATGCACAATATTTTGTTCTCGAGGAAAGGTTAGTGAAGAGTGTCACTAGAAGAGTTGTCCTTGACCTCCAACATAAAAATATTGAAAGGGTATTTCATCTCCCTTGGGCCAATCAATTCATCAAACTCACATATGAGGTAGCATAAAGGTGGTATAGGAAACACCTACATGAGGCTACAAATATCATTCAATCCTCCTATTTCATTGAGAAGAGTCCTCTAGGAAAGGTAAAAAGGAAGGTGGATATGACAAGAGGATATATGAAGGATGATATCAGATACTCAATCATTCTTTTGTGTAGGGTGATGGGTCTGCTAGAAGCCGGGCAATTAAATGTTTTCATGGTGAATTTTATTGAGACTATCAAGATTTCAAGGATGCCACATGAATGGCCCACTGCATTGAATGAAAAATTGTGTGAACAATTGGAGATAGTGAAGGACAAGAAGAAGTTCTACATGACTTCATATATGATGTATCTACTAGTGACAAGGGAAACAAACTATCACAGACTATAGAAGAAGGGAAACATGTAGGATCTTGATGCCTGGCCTTATATTTTCTACCCCCAATTGGTGAAGAAGAAGCTCTTAGGATAGAGAAAAGAATACAAAATCATGAATGACGCATTCATTTTTGCTACCATCTAATTTATTGAGGGAGACCATGCAAAAAAATTATCTGATGATGCAATAGCATAGATAATCGCTCTTAGGGCTTATTACATTCAGTTTAAGAAATTCAAATATCTAAGGATGGCTAGTGCCACTGTCAACCCAAAGAAGTTCCCTAGATATTTGAGCGATAGACTAGTCCTATTAGAGATTTCAAGATAGATTAAGTCTTCATATGACAGGGTAAGAAAAAAAAATAGATTGTTTTGGACATGGCTCATTGTCATAAGATCATACCAGGTTAAGCAAAAGCAAGATATTCTATCTTTTGGATGGGAATGGGATTAGTATCCCCTCATGGAATATAATTCCCCAAGGCCATGTTTTGATAATATTGGGAAGGTACAAAGTCTAGAAGGAAGGGAATTTTAGCACAAAGTGGCTATCGAGGACCATTGGATGAATGCAACAAATGACTACGATGTTTGTATTAAGGACTATTGTAGGATGACTTTGTATTTGGCTGAAAAGGCTTTAAAGATTCAGATTCTTGAGGAGATATTGACGCAAGATTCAGGGGAGCTACTGGACACTCTATTTAATGAAGATAAAATTGGGGAAAGGCCCATAATGAATGTTGAGGTGGATAGGAAGGAGAGCAATGACATAAATCATAGAGTAAGGCATGTCATTATGATGATGAAGGATTGGATCAAGAAATCATTTCAACTTGATCCAATACCTGACATAGTGATGTTTGATGCACAAGCTTGCCCTGAAAAAATTAGAGGAAAGAAGGTTACCATTCCTACCTTTGTAGCTTAGTCACCTATAAGGCTAGAAATAGTATACCAACTTGACTGCCTAGTTGGATACTAGCACCCTCCAGAGAGGAAAGGAAAGGGAAAAAGAAAGAGGATTTCTCCTTAAAGGGCCAAAATAGAAGTGGGCAAACTATAGGAACCTCCTCAGCAATAGGAAGAAGATGTGCAAGGGTTAGAGGATACTAGAGTTGCTCAAGTCCATGTAGATCCTCAATTACCTCTAGTTTCCTTGGGTCAAACAGAGGGTAAAATTCAATAGGTCTCTATTCCTCCTCCACAAGTAGAACCAACATCTCCTTCCACATCCAAGAAATAGAAAAATATTAAGATCCACATGAAGAAGAGGCAAAGACTGATTAAGAGAATGATTTATTTCCCATCTATCTTGGAACCTATTCCTAAAGGAGAAGAAGAGGATGATGAGGAGGAAGATGTGCCCCTACAGAGGAGAACCTGACTAGCTAGAGCCATAGAACAAGAAAAGAGGAGAATTTCCATAGAGACACTGCCATCTACCCCAAAGGAACCTTTGGAAGTTTCTTCTTCAAAAAAGATGAAGTTCAAAAATGGATGGATGAGTAGGATGTAAAGGGTGATGATGTGTTTAAAATGTCAGATTTGGACTTCATGCCCATGGGAACATAGTTGGTTGGGGATAAGATCAGAGATACCCCTACAGGTGAACCCTAATAGGAAGACTAGAACAAGATGCCACTAAAGTTTGAGGGTGTTGATCTTACTCCCTCATCCCCATCACAAGGCATAGTAGTGGATAAAGGCTCATTTACTACCTCGCCTCCAAGTTCTAAAGAAAAATAGATTCAAAAGGAACCTTTAGAATAGAAGGATCCATAACAAATTGCAACTGATGAAGTGTTGAAAGAGGGACAAATGGTAGAATATTCTCAACCAGCCTCTCAAGACACTAAGGTACAAACTACAAGGTCTATGGAGACAAAGGCCATAGACGGAAAGCCCCCGCAAAGGGAAATAACTTTGGGGAGGAGTGATAAGAGAATGGAGGTAGTTGAACATACTCCTTCATCCTCTCAAGGTAGGCCTTCAATTGAGTGAGTGCCAAGGTGACTCAGGAACGAAATGATGAGAAATAGGAAATCACAATTCTATGTTGATGAAGAAGATCTCATTGAATTGGTTGAGGTCTTGAATAAACCTGAGTCCCAATCACAGGAAGTGAAAGCATTGGCATTTATCAACAACATTCAGGATCAAAATTTGTTCGCTGAAGTGGCTATCCCTTCCCATGATATAGATTTAGGAATCCTAGGCCCACAAAATTATCAAATCAAAGAGGTCATGCTTGGGAAGCCCACACTAGATACAACTAGATTGATGGTTACCATGGGGATTAAGGAAGTTTTCAAGAGCATGGAATAGGAAGGGGCTGAACTAAGAACACTTTGAATGAAAAATAAAATCCTAAGAGGATATTTAGCCAAAGTTATTGGTCCCTTGGATCTCAAGCATCTCGAGGAGACTCTAAATGCTATACTCAGAGAAGGGGGAGGTGTGCATCTGGACCCATTTTTTAAAGCCTATCAGAAGTGGTAGGAAAGTTTTGAAGAGAAAGGTGTTTTGATCATCTAAAGGAATCTAAAGTTATTGCACACTATGCAAGAGAATGTAAATAAGATGGTAGCAATTTTGAAGTAGGATTTCTGTATCATGGATGAAGTGCATGCTTGGAGCAAAGACTTACAAGTTTTGCAAGCCATAAAGGGGCAGAGATATAGGATTTTGATAGATGTATACAAAAGAGGAATTGGATTTGATTGATGATTGGATTGAGAAGATTTTAGATAGTAATAAAGTAATGGAAATATTAGATGTAGAGATTTATCAGCTCAAGGACCAAGCCCAAGAGTGAATTTTGGAAGCAGAGTGGCACTATAGTGATGTATGCTTAGAGATTGTTGAAGATGAGGGACATGAGAAGTTATTTCCTTTGGAGGTAGTAGTGGGGAGATTCAGGAAGATTTTTGAGGAAGCTTCTAATGATGAGGACATTTGATAGGCTTTTAGAATAGAGGAATCCTTATTAGAGTTGGATACCAAAATCAAGGATTTTACTAAGACTGAAATTGAGGTAGACAACTATAGACAAAAGGTTAAAGATAAATATGAGGCTCTAGATTTACTAGATGTAGCCAAGATTACAAAGATTATAGAGAGATTCAAGTGCAAACATCTATACATAGCTTTGGGATGAAGGAGAACAAAATCTAGAATCCAAAATTAGAATTTTGACATTTAGTAAAATTTTGAGATTTTGGACAATGTTGAGGTGCGTAGGTGCATAGGTCTGTAGGTGTGCTTTTCTAGAGGTGTGTCGAGAGTTAGTTTCTAGTTTCAAAATAAGAGCTTTCCATGCATCGAAAATGTATTTCAATTGTAGTTTAACTCTAATAGATTCCTAGTGAAGAATTAGGTTCAAATTTTCACACATCCAGATACTTCTACTTTAACTAAAAGTTTTCTTATTCTTTCTTCTCTCATAAATTCCATTTTTCTAACATGTAAAGGTTCATGTATCCAATTAATGAATATAAAATGGATGGAGTCCTACTAAGCACTAGTTAGATTGTTAGTTTGTAGATAATTAGTTTATTTTATTAATATAAAAGCATATTATTACATGAAGATATATTTCACTCTCAACACAAATTGAAGAGATGATTTCTTATAAACACTCCATTGTAATATGTCATTGGAGCCACCATTATTTTGCAATAAAATTATTCTTTTGGTGCTCGCATTTGGAGTGTACTAATTCTTGGCTAAATTTGTCATATTTTTGTGAATTTATGTTCATGTAATTTTGATTGAGCCAAAAGTTTATTACTTTGTTTTTGGTTGTGTGATCTATTAATTCTGGTGTTTGCTACATTTTTATGAATTTCATTTACGTATCTAGCTTGAGAAGAAATCATTGAATTGTACCTACATAACTTTTCATCTTGAATGAGCACACTTTTTGTGGCCTTGCAATTTGATGGAGAGTGAAACATCATATGATTACTAAGTTTCTTACCAATGATTGCATTAGTGGAATCAAGGAAGTACTACTCCTTTCATTGGTTACCTACCAATTTCTTTTGTAATGCCCCGCCCGGAGATCCTTGGAACAAGGATGAAAAAAAAAACAAGCCAGAATATATATATATATTTTTTAAAAACAAGTGTAAGTGCACATGACAACAACATACACGGATCATTCAGATCGCAACGGAAGACTTAACAACCATCCTGACACCCAACAAATCTCCAAACGTCACCACTAACCAAAACACAAACAAGGAAACATAAGAGATTGACCAAGCTAAAAGATCAAAACAGACTCCTGAAAACTAGCTAAGTCTGAATTCTGCAGCCCTGAAATCTCCTAGAATCTTTATCTTAGCTCGTAGAGGTCTGAAACCCATCTCAAATGAATCGTCGCATATATTAAAATATATATTAAGTATAAGAAATTAAATATACGTCAACTTATACTTAAACGATATATTTTAAGCCCCTAACAACATCTGAGAAGCACTATGAAGGTAAGAAATCCAAAAGGGTATCTGAAACCAACTTTCAAACTTTATTTCGACAAGCCTAACTAGCCCCTATTTTCACGCGAACACAGAGCACCAGTATTTAATTTCGTGCGAAGACTTTTCATGGCTCATGCAAAGATTCTCAATGGCTTACGCGAAGACTTTTCATCCTAGCGCAAAGACTTGAATTCTCGCGCGAAGAAATCCTCAGCTCGCACGAAGATTCACATCCTCGCATGAAAATTCACATCCTCACGCGAAAGAGAAACATCCTCATGCAAAGATTTGAATTAGCACGCGCCCAAAAAACACAAAAACAAGGCTAGAAAAATAACAAAACAAAGTTCCTTCACACCGGGGAGTACCGGATCCACTTTTTGAGGAAAGGACACTCGAATCCAAGCCAAAAGATGAACAACTAGAAGCAAAGTCTAACCATCTAAAACAATAGCAAGGGAAGAATGAAAGGAAACATCACATTCAACTGAAAGAAACATCGCAATAAACATAAAATTAACCTCTTCCATTTAAGCGTAAATATCTAAGCAATAAACCAAATAACCAAACTACGCACACGGTTCCTCCCAACCGTCAATGGTGTCATAGGACCATCGTGGGCCATAGCCATCCCCCGCACGTAACATCCCAAGCCACCAATCAGATCATCGGTGCTGTCGTGATAGGGACATCACTACTAAACATGCTACAATATAAGTAAATGAAATCTAACATGCTAGTAGTAAGCATAAGATAAAACTGTAATCAGATAACATCATGTACTACATCCTAATCATCATAATGAGGAATGCGTTAAAACTAACATCATCTAAACCATGATTACATCATCATGAGAGCATAAATCACAAGAAGCATACTCCGTATACCGAAGTACCAAGTGACACATCTAGCAATGATCATGCTAGCACAATAGACCATCTCTGTACATCGGTCCCTAGCAGTGGTGAAGGTAGCTACGCCTCCCAACCACGTGGCACCCATAGGTCCACACCCACCGTGCTGATGGAGATAATGATCCAACCACACACACACAAAACAACAACCATGGCTAACACACATGCCAAGCAGTAGGATGACATCTCAATAGGCTACTAAGTAGGGGTTGACATCATGGAGATTCACTTGGCATCGACAAGCCCAAGCTCAGATCGTGTGTCCTCAAACTTAATTGGGTGCTCACACATTGTGTCCTCGAAATTAATCGAGTGCTCACACATTGTGTCCTCGAACTTAATCGGGCGCTCACACATTTTATTATCTTAAATTTTATTACCTCCCAGTGTTTTCTTTAATTATCACTTTATATAAAACTTCCTTTGCCAACCCATGACATCATGATCGTCGGGCTGCAAAATAGAAGCCCCCTCCATATGCTACCCTACCCTACCCATGCTCATCCAATGATGAGTGCCTGTAGGCATGCAAATTCCCAACCCAACCCCAATGATCAAAACTTCCAGAAAGGACATGGAAGGTCGAGACTCGCAAGTCCCCCGACAAATGTACGTGCATGTACTCGTGTGTGGCGCACCACCATCATGAAGATCATAACATAAGGACTGGATGAGAACACAAAGCAACAAGTCCCTCAATTGTAAACAAATCGAGAGGACAGATGCAACATGCATCCCAATGCAACAAAAGATGCAAAAGTGGTCAAACTGGTATCCAAACAGATCACCCAGGTCCACGAACCACAACGTGCCAAGAAAACTTGATAAAATAGGTCGGCACGCAAAATGAGGTAAAAACCCTAAATTTTGGAAAAATTCCAAAATTAAAACCCATTTGGCCCTTGGGTTCAAAAACCCCAAAAATCCAAAAATAAAAGAAATTCGGCACCGTATGCAAAAATGGCCAGCATAACGGCCCAAAAACCCAAACCCCCACTCCAAAAAATAGGAAAACGTTCATACCTGACCAATCGGGCAGAACTAGCAATTAGAAATGGAGGGGAACACTAGTTCTCAACCTCCCAACATAATGCTACAAGAAACAGAAGTTGAAATGGAGCGAAAATAATTAAACGGGAAGGCCCTACCTGACAGCAAAAGGGGCCGAAACTAAAACCCGTAGGATAAAATAAATACTCTGCCGAAACTGTTGAAACTAATAGCAAAGCAAAAACTCCTCGAGCCGAATCCAACAAGACCAACCTCGCGCAAATCCCATGCTCATAGCTCCCAGAACGAGCAAAACAAGAATCCTTCAGAAGAGGATTTCCAAATTTTCTCTACAATTCTATTTTCAAATCGTGAGAAGTGAATAATGAATTCAATTTTCTAATACTTATTTACTTTTTTTTTAGTGAATAGTCAATTCTGGAAAGTAGCTAGCTGGAGTAGCTAAACTCCGAATCGACCCAAACGAAAATAGGTTATTATTCATAATGGAAATTCACCTAAGGCAAAGCTGCCAGAAATTAAATCTGAAAAGATTTAAAACTCAAAAACCCAAAATCACAGAAAATCACTAAACACTTTCGCAACAAATGCGAACTTGTAAATGCACAGACACACTCACTGGTCTAATCACATAATGCAAAAGAGTTTAGATTTACTAACCACCGAAAGGTTTTAATCTAAACAATAACAATAAGGGCACATCGATCGTATAGGAACGACATGGGTAAATATGAATAGCTGAATCACTAACTCCATGTGCCATTGCCAGGGATATAATTCTTGCACACTAAAACACACGATCAAGTGCAATGGCAAATAATATCATAGCCGAAGCAACATGTATTAAAATACCTATTTAATCCATTTACATCACTCACATTCGCAGAAAGCATAAAGGTACAAGAATGAAGTAAATAACCATAGCATAGAATCCATGTCATAACATAATCAAAAAATATGTCCAATACATCATGTAACTAGATATCATCATAGATCTACTGTCATCTCAAAAATGGCATCAACATGCAAATGTGATAAACTAAACAGTATAGCAGTAAAGTATCTATGGTACTGAATCCAAGTATAACATCCGACCCTCGGGTCATCATAAGGTACAAAATAATAAGAGTATCAAGTATCTCTCAAATCAAAATAGACAAGACATAGACTGCAAACTCGAGAGGCACTACATCTTTGAAAGCTTAACTCGCAGATATGTTAGTTTCCATAGCTTATGTCCATTAGGATTTTATTTTCATCTTATTTACTTTAATGTTTTTTTATTTACTTTATCAACCCCATTGATAAAATAGGAATTCATACTAGTTGCATTGTTAGATTGTATTGATTAAAAAATAGAAAAATACAAAGGCATAGTTCTTTTGTGTGCATATTTTGAAATAGAAAATAGATTCTATGTCCCATCCAAAGTCAAAATGAACCAGCAAAGGCCTCCTTGTAAAAAATCACATTTATCTTCAATTGAATGGATTCCAGTGGGTCACAAGATCACCCAAAAAATTGGAGTTGATTCACAAGATACATAATGACAACTCAATAGTTATCACTAATTCTTTAAAAGGACATGAGCTCATAGAACTTGAATTCATACTCTATTATGGTCATATTGTCTCAAGTTGTGGAGTTCATCTACTCTATGTCACTTCCATTCCTCTTGCAAGAATCACTTACAAAAGTTTTCCAAGAAGAACTCCCATGTGATATTGTTCAGTTCTATGCCCAGCTTCTTCTCTTTGATAGTCCACCAAGTGGCTTTAAAGAGTTCCAGGTTGGTAATATCAAACCTTGCTTTGACATTACTATCAAAGTCTTGAATAGAAAAATCCCTATCAATAATAATAGACCACTACTTGGCTACATAACCTAAACCATGCATGTTAAAGGGCTTGACCTTGGACCTCTAAAGGTCCTTCATCTGAAGAGCTACTATGGATCTATGTTGATCCCTCCAAGGGCTCCTAAACCTAGGCCATGCTCAAGTCCTATCTGATGTGCCCTATCTTGGCTATGAATAGGAGGTAGGCGATCAATGATGGTTTTCATCATTTGCCTTAGGCCAACCTCCTTAGAGTCATCCTGCTGCTCTCCATGGTTCTCTTGCTAATGCTCACTGACATTATCTTCCCTATTCCCTTCTTGAATAGGCCCTATATGGATAGACTCATGTACATTGATGTATCTACCTCATCCATGACCTCTACCATGGCCTAGGATATGACCTGTAATAGAAGATCTCATCCTAGATACCATCATACAATAATATCCAAGATACAAAATGATAAAAATAACCATAAACCTTACTACTATAAAGTATAGATAAAAGACACATGTTTTGAAAATAGTATAAGTTCAATTATTTTGTTTTGCCTATTTTAGAGTCTAAGTGTTTAGGTTTAAAACTATACAACTAAAAGTTTAAGTTTTTTTTTTAGTTGAACTAGTTCAAGTTTCAATTTAAAATAGATATACATAATAGTTTGAGTTTCATTTTTGTTCAACTAGTTAACAACTAGTGGCATTCTAATATACCCAGAACTCCCAATGTGGAACTAGGCTCTGATAGTAGATGTAACACCGCACTAAGGGAGCCAAAAGAATTAACCTAAAATTTTACTAAGTTTTCCAAAAAAAAAAATTAAAGAAATAATAACATACACATCAATCATAAATTAGCAGAAACAATAACATACAATCATAATAAGCAAACATAATAAATTACATTCCTTAAAGATCCCAAGAAATTGAATCACATTAAATTTAATTAATACCAAGTCTAACAAATACCACATCCACATGAAAGAATAATTATAATCCCATTTCCATTAAATAATATACATTTGTTTCAAATGACTCTTGGCAATAAAATTCAGAATGCTTAATCATCCACTGTACATGTCACAATGTATAAAAGGATAAAAGAATATACATTTATAAAACTAGAATACACCATCCCTTTTGGATCCATGATACAAAGTACAATACAATAAGTGAAACCATCCATCATAAAGATATAACCATCCTTCATAATATGCAAGAATAGAATGAAAGGAAATGCAGACAAATAACTCTAGCCACAAAAACAACGGATGGATCTCAATGGTAAGAGTAAAAAGAACTACCACATGACCATGTGGTAATCCAAAAAGGCCCACTCCCATCTTGCTAAGGAGATAGTCTCAAGTCTCAAATAGGATAACAATCCAAATATCAAAAGTAATCTCTAAGTCCAAAAAACCTTAAAAGTAATTTAACTCAAAGGTTCCAAGATAATATTGACATCTATACCTAGAGGAACACAAAGACATGTAGGGAATCTACTATTCTATGCTAAAAGAAATGACCTATTGGGAGCATGAATAAATTAAAAAACATTGGTTAAAACACATGCATCAAATTATTACAAAATGAAAGAAATAAACTAATGCTTGCTTGAGTTTTGCTACTCAAAGCAGCCAACAAATCAAGCCCTCAAGTAACTTCTATAGCTCAACAATGGCACCCATGAGAGGCCTTGTTGGTGTGTTAGAATGTGAGGTATGTTTGGTGTGCTCTCCTAAACAAAAAAATGTAGTGAATCTCTTGAATGTGGATGTGCAAATGTGAGTGATAAAGTTATGACCATAAACTACATGAGATGATGAACACCTCAAGAAATGGCTATGGAGAAAGCCATACTTGAAGGCATTCAAAGTGAGAATATGAAATGCAAAAAAGAAACTAACTAGATATGCAAGCTATACTAACATGGAAGTGAAATGGAGATGCAATGCATAAGTAAACTAGATGAACAATGCAAATGAAAACTAAAACTAGCTGCCAAATGGTTAGTATGTAACCAAGAAATCACTATGCAAGCTCTAAACTCAAAATACTATGAAAGCTCAAATCTCAAACCAACATGAGCACAATGTAATAATGGGAGATGAAAATACTTGAGACAAGGCCTCTATTTATAGGCTTGAGGGAGGGCTTGGTCAGGTGGCATCCATGTAGGTGCCACATAAGGTGACATGCAAGCCATACAAGTGGTCAAATATTCAAAGTTTGCTCACACATGTGTGAGTAAACTTGAAAGGAAGAGTGGGAGACAAGAGAGAAAGGGGAGTGGTCTCACACATGTGTGAGCACACACTTAGGCTAATGAGGGGGATTAGGAAAGTGATTAGCATGATTAAGTGGGATTAAATGAGGAAGTAGGCTTAGAAGGATGAAAATTATGGGTGTAGGCTAGGATTTAGGCTAGGCTTAAGATTAAATCAAATAGGATTTAATTTAGTCATAGGTTTAGAATAACTAATGAGATTTGAGGATTTAAATAAATAAAATTTATTTAAAAAGGGGATTATAGAGAATAATGTGTTAAATAAATTTAACACATTAAGACTAGAAGTATTTAAATTTAATTTAAATACTTTAGTCAAGTGAACCTACTTAATTAAAAAAGTAGAAGAATATGGAAAATATAATTAATTAATTAATAATTAATTATAATGTCAAGGGAAATAACAACTAAATTAATATAGTCTTTTAAAACTATTTTAAGCATCTACATTTTGCCCCTCTTGATGTGATGTTGGGACGACATGATATCAACGAAAAAAAAAATATAGGTTTCCTTGGAGAAGATAGGAGTCCTATGGGCAATGATAGAGGAGGAGGGTTCCCCCTCACAAAAATTGCACAAATAAATATAATTTGGGCAATTTTTGTGAAAATGTCTTAGGAAAAGAAGAAAAGGAGAAAGAAAGGAATAAATAATGACATTTGCATGACTTGCAGGTAAATAGGGGACAGACATGGCTCAGGGAAGACAAGGGCTCAAACAAGGTCCTCGAAGGGCCTATATAAGCCTCCAAGGGGCTCAAAGAAGGTCATTTTCACACCTCAAGAGAAGAGCATCTAGAGCAAGCATGGACCCCATTGATCAATTGTAGCTTGGTGAGCACATTTGAGAGTACCAGTGAGCAGCTAAAATTGGCACACCAATAAGTCATCTGATCCTCTTGGTATTTTTGGTAGACT
This sequence comes from Cupressus sempervirens, assembly GCA_028749045.1. Taxonomy (NCBI): domain Eukaryota; kingdom Viridiplantae; phylum Streptophyta; class Pinopsida; order Cupressales; family Cupressaceae; genus Cupressus; species Cupressus sempervirens. The sequence continues at coordinate 289,151,124 of CM053790.1, read as the reverse complement.
AGGCTAGCTTAGGGTCATTTATTGCACAATTACTGTGGCCAAAACATCATCGAGGTAGAGATGACAGTTTTCACCCTATCATCTACACAAACAACAAAGTGATGAAAACAACGTCTGTAGAGATGACAGACTCAATTCTGTCATCTATGTAGATGCTAGAAAAGGGTAGGGACTCCATGCAGATGATAGGTTTCATCCTATTGTCTTCGCAAACAAAAAAGGTGGGCTAGGGTGAGCAGAGATGAAAGACTATAGGTCATCATCTCTACAGACAATAAAAGTTTTTTCATCCATGCTAATCACTGTCTATGTCAATCAAAATCTGTGTGGATCAGCATTTGCGTCAATCAACATCTTCGCTTATCATCATCTGTGCTGATTGGTGGCTCTACCGATTAGGAAAAATTAGTAGAGGATAAGGGAAGATGCCCTATTTAGGGGATGACATTGGCTAAAAGGACTGACTCTCTACATGTCTATGCTATAGGAGGACACGATGGTGGTTAGGTCGAGGGAGCACTATCCTCTGACCATGGTGATATAGGAGCAACTAACCGATGTAGATTGGGGACATGTGCGACCATGTGGCTTGAAGCATGTGCACGGGTGGCTAGACTTGAGGGCCCACTCACCATAGCTATTGGTGCTCATTGAACAATGGCACACACCCATGGGGAGCTTCCATCTGCCAATAGGGGAGGCTACAATTGCACTACTGGACATGTGGCAGATCCTACGAGTTTCAATCTAAGGGGCTTATCCAGAGTACATATTGGAGGGGTTGGATCCATTTCTATGAGAGTGCTTTAGTAGATGAAAATAGAGGCTTTTGATACAAAGGTCATGGCTATCATGGAGGGAAGCCCTAGAGTAGATATTACTGAGGTTGGCAATATATCTAGCCTCACTCATATGGAAGATGCTACTAGATCACGTAGGACATGGGTGGCCTATCAGCTGGGCACGGGTGCTGAGCACCCTACTATAGGAGGACAAAGAGGTTTACTACTAGGGACACATTATCTTGGCAAAGCTCTACCATGACTTGCATATGTGTACATATCAGATGCTGCAGACTATGGGACCAGGATTGACACTTCTAAAGCTCTAGTCATAAGAGCACATGGGAGTCACACAACCCATCATTCTATGCGAGACCAGGTAGCTTGGCGAGCCATTTGCTTGTAGATACCAACCTTCAATCAAGTACATAGCCATAGAGTTAGTGGGATTTTGGCACTGTTGCATTGATGAGATCATTATGTTTGAGTGGACTCCATATGATGGGGTAGAACGGTGGGAGATAGTGCTAGCAGTAGGTGGAGAGGATGACATAAAGGATCAGATGTACCTCCCTTACATGCAGACTAACTGCTAGATCATTGGTCATTCTATGCATGTTATTATGTGCTACATGCCTTCGAGGGTGTAGCAGTAGTTTGGGAAGATTCAAGATGTGATACCTGATACATTTTTATATCGTGTTGTCTCTCAAGAGTAGGACTACTTATGGGATCATGGGACTACACTGCAATTAGCATAGAGCTCATGGTACTGATGCATCCAATGCCTTGGGCACACAGGAAGGATAGGGGAGATGCTAGAGTGACATCGGCATACACACAGTGGTGGGAAACACACCAGTGGGTCAGGCTCATAGTGCTTGGGGTGCCTCCACTAGAAGAGTAGCCATAGGGGGATGGAGGTGGTTCAGTGGATGAGGAACAGGTGGCTATGATGCCACCTCTGACATAGGGGGCATAGTAGGGACTGCGCAAGTTTAGAGACAGTATGAGGAGGGGTATAGGGCCAGTGCCAATATAGGCACCAACAAAGGCATCAGTACAGGCACTAGGATAGGGACCACAAGTACATGTACCAATAGGTGGACAAAGATAGGGGCTAGTAGAGGACCCGAATATGGTGAGGGCTAAGTGGGATAGCCATCATGCAGAGGTAGCCCAGTTACAAGGGGGTAGCATAGGTGCAACAGGCACATGTAGATAGCCTAGAGTAGGCCATGGCGGCCATATAGGCAGAGTTACAGGTGTAGAGGGTTAGAGGAGATAGTGCACAAGAGGCCTTAGCAACCCTATAGGCACAAATAGACATTGAGGAGTTCACAGAGATGGAGATCCATGCAAATGTGGAGGAGCTGGAGAGACTCTAAGGTGGGGTAGTTGTGTTATGGGTCGAGCGAGCCACCCATCAAGCACAGCTAGATAGATACTGTAGGCATAGGGACATAGTGAGATAAATGCTACAGCCTAGGGCAATCGTCACAGTCATGTAGGAGGTATCAAAGCCAGTCAAGTAGAGGCACGGGCCATACAAGAGGCAACCTATCACAGATCACTATATATTAAGGTCATGCCTGCTGATTAGTGACAACCAAATTTTGTGAGGGGTCCAACTCATGGATCTTAGGGGGTAGAGCTAGATTAGAGTAGTCCATAGGATAGCAGAGACCTCCCTAAGCGGGGGATACATGGGGGATTGGGCACTCATAGCCAATGGCTTGATTTTGTATAGTGATCAATTTTTTGACAGATATGTGCAGGTGCAATGATTTTTTGATGAGACATTTGTACTACATGATGTTGTATATTAACTTGTACATACATTGATTTTTTGATATATATATACATGACATGATTCGATGGTCCTCTATGTGTATAGATTTATGTGATGCATATGATATCTATGATGTGGATACTAACATTTGTGATGTAGGATGTGTGTGATGTGATGTTTCCTATAATGTATATGTATATGATGCCTAACACATGGATGATGCAGGTTTGCGGGAAATTATGAGATGTATGCATTACTTTATTTTACATCTATGGATGCACTATATATGTGAGATGTAATTATGATGTATATGCCCTTAGATGTGATGACTAAAATAGATGCATGCAATTAATGAACCAATGATGTGGCCTAATAAAATAAAATAAATTCTTAATGAACACTAATGAATGCAATGTAAAATGCATGAAGCTAATGAATAATGATCTGCTAAAAATTATCACTCATAGAAACCCAACAACGTAGCATAGGAGGGGGGGAATAAATAAGACCTTGTCTCGAGCACAACTTGAATGAAAATCCTCGCTACATGAAACCTAACTACATGATATCAAGAGATGATGTTGTGTTTATATGAAAGAGCACACCTTAAGTTGATTTTACAAATGATTTTATGCATTATATGCTATAGAATCATAAATGACATGACTCTTTTGCATAGACTTGAGAGACTTTAGAATAATAGGTGTAGTCTACATAGTCATGATGGAAAAAATGTCATATATGCCTTGGAGAGGTCTAGGTACACCCAAAGTCTTTTTAGGGATCTTTGGTGGAACATGTACTAACCCATTGCCCCTAGTGTGCAATGTATTAACATAACTTGAAACTAACACATAGGTAGTAAAGTCTCAAAAATAGGTCATACCACAAAAAAAATGCGTAGTCAATGAGAGTCATTTAGGTATGACCAAAATATGGAATATTAAGGTGCATTATAAACGACTTTCACTAATGCACAAAAGTAAAATCAACCAAAAGAGACCTCATGACCAAGTAGTCATTCACTCCACAGTTCTTGCCAAGAACCTTAGGTGTATAAGTGAATGTCGCAATCTTGCCTATAGGAAGGATTCATCCTATAATAATGTGTCAAGTCTAATGTCAATGATCATAAAATTGTGTGTTTTGTTTCGACAAGGGTTGTGAAGCGAACAAGTTTCTCGAATCATAAAATCTCAAATGATGATTTTGTGTAAGTCCAAGTGTGGTCACTATTGTGAAAAATCTCAGTGTGATGGGATTGCAACAAACACTCGATGGAAAATTGCCTTGCAAACCAGAGGTCTTTCAAAAGATGGAGGTGAAACAAAACATCATAGACAAGAGGTCTTTTATTGGAGGCATGAAAAGCAAAAAGATAGATAAGACTTTGTACAAAAGGAAATGGAATGATGGAATGCAGTGAAGGGAAATGAGCCTTATAGATAATGAATCAAACAATACTTTTTTTAGGAACATTTTTTGCTTTTTAGATTTTCCTTTAGGAACATTTTATGATTTTTTTTTAATTTTCTTTTTGTTTTGGATTTTTCCAGGACTATAAACACTATATAGGAACTACAAAGGCTCAAGCATAGAACCACTTGAGATGTTGAATATTTATAGGCTCATGCAGTGAATCTCCCTCTGGAGTAGCAATCTGATATGCCCTAGAACCATATTTGGCTGTAATGATAAACAAACCTAGCCAATTAGCCTCAAACTTTCCTTTCTTTTCATAGTTTTGGCGATTCCTCATGTTATGCTACAGAACTAAGTCACCCACTTCAAACTCTCATGGTTTAATTTTTTTATGGTACTAAAGCTAAAAGAAATTTTGATAGACGTGGAGGTGGTTTAGAGCATTAAGGCATCTCTCATCAAGGAGTTACAACTCTTACAAGTGAGAAATTCTATATTCTTCTTCAGACATCAGATTCTTGAGAGAGATTCTGGGGGAAGGGGGCTCAATTTTGATGGGTAAGACAACCTCCAAACCATAAACAAGAGAAAATGGAGTGGCTCCTATGTGGGTATAGATGGAAGTGTAGTAGGCCCAAAGGGCAGGAGCAAGATGGAGGTACCAATTACAGCCAGTTGCATCAATGATTTTCTTTATGACTTTCAAAATGGTTTTATTACTAGTTTTAGCATGGCCATTACCTTGGGGGTAGTATTTGGTGGAAAAATGCTGGGTGATTTTGAATTTCCTAATTAATGTGGCAACTTCCTAATTTTTGAGAGGGGTTCCATTATTAGTCATGATATCTTGAGGTATGACAAAACAACAGATAATGTAGTTCAAGATGAACTTCAAAATTTGTTTTCTGATGATTTAGATTAATGGAATAGCCTCGACCCACTTTGTGAAGTACTCAGTGGCGACAATAATATTATTATGTCCATTTGAGGAATTTGGGTATACTTGACCGACAAGACTGAATCCCTAGTAGGAAAAGGGCCATGTAGTGATGGTGGGTTGAAGGTCTTGGGTGGGAGCATGTATCAAATTGCCATGCTACTAACAAGAAACACATTTTTTCACAAAATGATATGCATCTACTTCCATAGTGGGCCAATAATAATCTATCCTAAGAAGCTTTTTTGCTAATGTTAGGCCACTAGAGTGGGCACCACAAATCCCTTGGTGAAACTCTTCTAATGTCATTCTGGCTTCATCTAAATTGAGAAATCAAATGAGAGTTCCATCAAATTTTTTTTGGAAAAGTGTGTCACCTAGGATGGTATATTAGGTTATGTGATGGATGAAGGTTTTGCTTTAATTTGGGGTGAGGGTTATGGGAATAGTTTTGTGATATAAATAGGAAAAGATGTTAGCATACCATGGAGACTCAGGACCAACAATCTCACACACCAACTCTGAATCAGTTTTCTCATAAGAAGGAGTAAAAAGATTCTCAACAAGAAACTCACATTTAAGACTATATTCTAGCATGGAAATCATGTAGGCAATAGTAGCCATGGCATCTGCTACTTTGTTATCAGCCCTTGGGATCTATTGAAAAACAAATTCTATGAAATTTTGTTTAAGATCCTCAACTATCTTGTGGTATGGTAACAACTTCTCATCCTTTGTATGGTATTCATCTATAACTTGTTTAATGACCAATTGTGAGTCTCCAAAGACAAGAAGGGTTTTCATATTCCATTTGATAGCTTGATGTAGTCCTGTGACTAATCCTTCATACTCAGCTATATCATTTGTGCAAACGAATGATATCTTATAAGACGTAGGAATGAGATCTCTTTGTGGTGTCACAAATAAAACTCTTGCCCTCGATCCTTTTTGTGTGAATGAACCATCAAGAAATAGTTCCCATGGTGTAGTGGGGGTAATGGTCATAATGGTGTCATTTGGAAAATCTACTACTATGGGATGGTCTTCTAGAAGAGGAGCTTCAGCAAGTTGATCTATAATTACTTGTCCCTTAATAGATTTGCATTCTTTATAAACAATGTCAAACTCAATTAAAATCAAGACCCACTTTGCAGCTTGAGCAATGAGGGAGGCTTTTTATAGCAAATATTTGAGTGGATCTATCTTGGCAATGAGATGTGTAGTATGATTAAGCATGTAATGTCATAGCTTTTGTGTGCAAAATACTACTACCAAAAAATCTCTCTCAATAGTAGTGTATTTCAACTCATTATCGTCTAATGTTTGACTGAGATAGTATATAGCTTGCTCATTCCCATTGTCATCTAGTTGTGCCAAAAGAGCACCTAAGGAACCTAAAGTGGTTGAAATGTATAGGATCAATGGTCGTCCTACAATTAGAGGAACTAGAACTAGAGGATTAGCCAAGTATGCCTTAATTTGTTCAAATGCTTTCTGACATAAACAATCCCACTAAAACTTAGTGTCCTTGTGAAGCAAATGTTGAAGTGGATGAACCTTATTTGCTAATTGGGCCACAAATCATCTGATGGATTGTAACTTTCCTTGAAGCCTGTGAAGTTGTTTCAATGTGGCAGGTGGAGGCATGTCCATGATGGCTTTTACTTTAGTGGGGTCTACCTCAATACCTCTTCTTGACATAATGTAACCTAACAACTTGCTAGATTTGAACCCAAAAACACATTTCTTAGGATTTAGGTGCACTTTATATTTCTCCAATCTCTCAAAAATGGTGGTGAGTACATCAATTTGGGACTCACATGTCTTCAATTTTCCTAGGATTTAATCAACATAGTCCTCCATTATGACATGTACAAGATCATGGAATATGGTAGTCATTGCACATTGATAAGTGGTGCCAACATTTTTCAAGCCAAAAGGCATGACTTGATAACCAAAGGTTCTCCATGGGGTAGTAAATGTCATTTTGTGTTGATCTTCTTGTACAATTTTGATTTGATTATAACCAGAGAAACCATCTATCAAAGACAACATCTCATGTCCAGTAGTCAAATCCACTATGATGCCAATGTTGAGAAGTGGAAAATCATCCTTAGGACATGCAAGATTTAAATCTAGAAAATCTAAACAAACATGGATGCCCCCAGATGCTTTTCCCATAGCAAAAATGTTGGAGACCCACTCAGAATAGTCAATAGGGTAGATGAACTTTGCTTATAACATTTTCTATAACTCTACTTTGACTAAAAGTGCTACCTTAGGATGCATCTTGCACAACTTTTGCTTCATTGGTTTAATCTTGGGATCTACTGTCAAGTGATGCATAACCAAATCTATATCTAAACCAGGCATATCTCAATAGGCTCACACAAAATTGATTTTACCCTTTCTCAAGAATTCAATCATTGCCTTTTGCTCTTCAGGATTTAGGGTAGCGGCAATGTAGGTGATTTGTGGATAATCCTCTGTACCCAAGTTGACTAGAATTGTGTCCTCATTCAAAAGAGATGACTTTTCTGGTGGTAAATATTTGAATGGAAAGTTAATCTCTCCCTCTTCTAGTACCTATAAGAGGTTTTCACCAAAAGATGCATCCTTTATTTTATCTTTTTCTTCATCCAAAAGTGCCGCAGAAGAGTGTTCACTAGAGGATGTTTCTTTTATTTGTCCTTTTTTATTTTCTTTTTCACTTTTGTGACTAAGAGAGTTAACTTGGCTACCAAATTAGGTTTCCTCATTGTATTGGATCTCATGTTCCTAATCTTGGGAATTCTTAAGGCCAAAGAGTACCATTACTACCTCATTAGAATTACAGATATCGAGAACTGGTGGTGTATCTTGAAGGTCTCAGTCTATCATGTCGGGGTTGGTGAGAGGTAGATCGGTGGATGAAAGATCATCTATGGTAATGGCATGGACATAGGTGTCTAGGTCATCCTCAATATATTGGAAGGGTATTTCAAAGAATTCCTCCTCTTCAGTCTCAGAATCAGATTCAACTGTACAATAGTTGTCAGAAAAGGATACCTTAGGTTTAATGGAGCCCAAACCACATCCTTTAGGATAGCCATTGGCTTCTAAGGGTTGTCTCATTCCATCTTCTTTAGGTCCAAGGCTGATACCATGATATCCCATGTTTTTGATAATGGTAGGAGCCTTAACATACTTATCCTTGGGGAACTCCACAAGTTCATCTTTTCCATCATAGTATAGCCAATCTAGAATATTAGGTTCCATATGTTCATCACTAAGTGAACCCCAATGCTCAAATGTTGTCTTGTGAATATGCACAGTCTCTTTGTTGGCACGAGGTGGCAATTGTGAAGGTTTTCCAAAGGAATGAGGGGAGAGTGGTAGTTGTCCAACACATAAGGCATTTTCAAACTTATATTCTCCCATTCCTAAATCAGTAAAAGTAACCTTCTTCCTTGTAGTATTGACTTTAGTATCTTCCACCTTTTCTTTTCCTTTGTGGGTATTGGAATCATCATTGGCTAACTCTAGCACTATTGTGGAAGGTGGTTCTATTATGGTGAGAGGCTTAGGTATAACTTTGGCAAACTCATTGATTAGAAAAAAAATTGCTGTTGCACCTTCCAATATTTTACAAAAGGAAAAAGGTGTGGGATCTCTTGGAATTGTGACCTCTCTTCTTTGGTGGGGGAATTTCAAGCATTGATGATAGGTAGATGGGACAACCTTTAGTGTATGTATCCAAGATTAACCAAGCAAAATGTTATATGGAAAATTGAAGTCTATGACATGAAATTTAGTATTTATGATGGTTGGTCCAACCTTTAGTGACAACATGATAACTCCTTTTGATTCTCTTTCCCTCTCATCATAGGATTTGATTGTTATCCTCTTATTGACATCTAGGAGATCTTCTGGAAGTCCCAAGAAATGAATCATGTTCAATGTACATAGATTCAAATGGATCCATTATCTATATGGACTCTTTTAATCTTATGTCATTGTATAAGGACTTTAACGTGGAGTGACAAATTATGGTGGGGATTAGGACCTTGGAAATCTTTATCTGTGAAGACAAGGTGTTATTGGGTGGCAAGGTTTCCAATCATGGCAGTAAATTGGGAGACATTAATGTTTTCAGGAACACGAGACTCTTAAAGAGCCTTCTCCAAGATTTATTTGTGGATGGGTGATGTGGTTAGGAGCTCAAGAATGGATATTTTTGTAGGAGTCTTACCTAACTAGGATAACACATTATAGTGAGAAGTGGGTCTTTTTGAAGTGGATGGCACAACAGGTGCATGTGACACTGATGGATTAGTGTGATTAGGAGTGGTAGCTTGCAAAGTAAGTCTTCCCCGTCGAGTGGTTGCATCACAATCAGCTTCTTGTAGGACAAGAGTATTCACATGAGTGTCTATCTCTTCAATGAGACCACAAATGGAGTCAAATCCACATATATCATTGGCTTTTATTTTACCACACAAGGAGTCAAACCCTGATATGTGGTTAGTAGAATAATCATAAGGTAATGCATTTGATGTGGAAGCTTGATTTTCATTGTTCATATTGTTGCTTCCATTATTTTTATTGTCATTATTGTGATCAGGAAATGGTTTTTGAAATATCTCCAGCTTAGCATTTTTAGAGGATGGTCCTCCTACCTCAATTTCTCCATCATCGACAAGATTTTGGATTAAGACTTTAAGTTTTATACACTTGTCTGTGTCATGTCCTTTAATGCAATGATATTTGCAATATTAATTTTTCCTATACCATTTTGATTTGGGTTGGTTCTCATCAAAGGGTCATGTGTTAGGAAATACCAGTAAATTGTTATCCACTAGTTTTTGAAATATGACCTCCAAAGGTTCATCAAAGTTATTGAACTTTCTATTGTGATCATAGTCACGATTGTAATTGTTGTTGTTGCAAGGGACAAATTGTGTTTTATTGCGATATTGCTGATTGTCATTGTTCAAATTGTTGTTGTTTTGGTTACAATAGTCATTGTTGTTCCCTCCTTGAAGGTTTTTGACATTAGTGACACCATCATGCGTGACACCTTAGTTCTTCAACCAGAATTTGGGTTTGCTATTGTTGTTTGCCTCAGTGTGTGAGGATGATGAGCTATAATGTTTAATGATACCTTTTTACAAAAGTCCATTTTCAATGTTCTTTCCCTTCTTAGCTAAGGTGGCAAAATCTTTGGGGGTTAGCCATCTTTATGTGGACAGACATTTTGGGTATCAAGCTTTTGATAAATATATCCACAAGGTGGGAATCCTCAATTTTGTAGGGCATGTGATTAGAAAGATGCCTCCACTATTGTAGAAATTTGGCAAATGTTTCACTGTTTCATTGCTTTGAGTTGCACAAATCACTCAATGAGGCATGATGTTCAATGTTCTAATAGTATTTTTCTATAAACATGCTTGTTAAATCATTGAAGGAAGTAAAGGAGCCCTTAGGTAAATTCATTAACCATTCTAGTCTGGGGCCTCCAAGACTTTGTGCAAAGAGCCTCTTAAGATAATAATCACTATAGGCTACCTCTTGACACAAAATGAAAAATTCCTTGGGATGTGTGGCAGGGCATGTACTTGTCAAATTTAGGAATTTCAAAGCCTGATGGAATTGGTACCATAGTGATGGATTTATCAAATGGAAAAGGACAAATTTCCTCAAGAGAGAAGTCCTTCACCCCTTTGTTATTCATGTTAAGGACCGAATATCGCAATTCTTGGAATTGTTGGGCTAAATCTTGGTTTGGTTGCACTTGTGATTGTTAGGAGTTCATAAATCCACCTCCTAAATTGTAGGGAGTTCCAAATGAATTGTGAGGTGTTGAAAGTACTCCACTTTGGCCAATGTATTGATATGAAGTTGTTGGAATTGGCATGGATGTCTTTACCATACTTGTTGGCATTTGCAAATAAGATGAGTGCATTGGTTGTGTTGGAATTTCCATTGGTTGAGTAGGCACTTGCCCAATGTTTAAGCATCCCATTGTGGTACCTATCAAGGTGGATTGTGGAATACTAGGATGTGTGGTAGCATTGGGCATAGCACTAATTATTTGTTGAATATGTTTTGCACTCAATTGAAATGTTGGTTGTGTTGAAGTGCTAGATGTAGGCATAGCACTAGTTGTTACCATGGTTTCTTTCCCTTTGCTAGATGTTGGAGTTGCATTTGAAGTGGGCAATATGGGAGCACCACCTTTTGTAATTTTTCTAAACAAGGGACTCTCATCAAAGCTTGTGGGAACATTAACATCATCTTTGATCAAATTTAGGAATATCTTAGTCCTGTTTGCCCTAATGTATTTCTCCATCATTTCCAAATTGTAAGGATCGACAAGAAATTTCCTTAACTCATTATCATAAGGGTCAATAGGGTCTTCATCTTGGTATACTTCTCTGTCATTACCTCCCAAAGTGGTGCTACAAAAGGGATCTTCTATCTCTTGCATGGATGTTAAGTTAGGCATGCCAAGATTCAAACTAGAGGGAAGTGTTCTCCCTAATGAAGTTGTGAGTGGAGGGAATGGATTCTTCATCTCAGATTGCCTCAATGAATCTAGAAAACATGACATAGGATTAAATGTGAACCTACTTGATTGTGTTTGTACCATACAATAATGACCAAATCAATGGGTGGAAGATTATGGGAGAAGGAGAAAATGAGGATGAGAGCTATTGACCTTACATGATAAAAAGGGGGAACTACCTAAGTGTGAATAAAAGACCTCGGTTTAACAAACCAAGTTTGACTACTCACTATTGGGAGATGGACTTGTGATCCCAAATAAGAGATAGGTGTTTGCTTGTGAGTAAAAGGTCTAGTGTCACAGTTTCAAAAGATGTTTTATGCCAAGTTTTAAGGTTCAAGTTCTCTAGAAGAAAATTTGGAAATGGAAAACTAGAAATTTGGAAAATGAAGGAAGATATGGAGATATTATGGTCACTTATGCGGTTAACTCAATCCTCATTCACTAGAAACAAAAACCTTGGGTTCACTCCTAGGAAGGCAGACCAGTTTTGAAGTTTTCCATTGTATTTAATTCTATCATAACGGTCTTGTCTAGCTTTTTCCTTTTGAATTTCTTTGATAGTGTATCAGAATTGTTTGTCACCGTGTATTAGGTTCTTCATTTCCTTGTAGGTGAGAGGTTTGGACAATTTCACTTTCTTATATTTGACTTGGTTGACTTTATCGATCATGGTAGGAATAAAAACAAGACCCAAATTTCAAGCACCAAAAAGCTTGCAACAAGATATAACTAGACTCAATGTAAGACTATTGAAAATAACCATGAGTCAAGAGGAGCTCACTTACCACTGTTTCACTCAACGAAAGGTTACCTCATAGTTTCACTCATTTTAGAACTTGTTTGATGTTTGGCTTAGGTTTTGAATGTTTGAACAAGCATGCTGAATATGCCAACAATCCTAATAAGGTTGCCACTAGGATGAACAATGGTTATCTATGGGGCATCCTCTATATACGCAAGGTACGTGAGGCCCAAATTTGTAGATGAAAGAAAATACTACCACATAGCTTGGGGGAAGATGGTAACCCAAATCTCCTCCACTTCTCAAAGGTATAAAGTTCTTTGGGGCTTAGCCCAGAGTAACAATATTTTACTTCCAAGAGAGGTGTCTTTTGATTCACCTCCCACTCTTTATACTCTACCAGAACATTGGAGTTGAGGTCATCCCAAGGGGTGATGAAATCCCCAAGCAAGCCTCCTACAAAAAGAAAAACAAGACCACTTATTTCTTGTGCACCCAAGATTAACTGAAGATGTGAGGGGAGAGAATACATAAGTGGCCTTGGGGTTTAAAAGACACTTGTTCTTTCCCAATGAAGTTTTAAGTTTTCTATCTAATTAAAGACACTTGTGATTAAAACATGCAAGGTTCTTTCCAATTTGAAATGCCGTCAATGTAAAAAAAAGTGTGGATTCATCAACAAAAAAGTAAATCAAGTGTGCATAAATGAAATGCTAAAAATGAAAGATGCTAAAAATAAAATCAATTTCCTTTACGGCATTCAAGAGTGTGTGACTTTATTTTAAGCACCAAATCCAAATGTGTTCTAGCCTAAGCATACATGTCAATTTTAAGCTATAATTTCAAATGTTCTCTAGCCTAGGCATACATTATAGGAGTTGATGAAATCCAACTCTGCAGTCACCAAGATCACCTACATGCAAAATAACCTATCGAAGTGGAACCAAAAGGAAGAGGTGGAGCTTGGGAAAAACCCTACACAGACATAAGAGAGAAATAATGCAAAACAATGAAATTGTATTTACAATAGAATGCAATATGAGTTGTGTATACAATGAGAGAGAGACCACTTATAAAGGCCTCATGGAAGCTTGTAGGACAAGCTAGAAAGTAATAGAAGATAAGGTTGACAACCAAGCATCCACAAAAAAGTGGAACATGCTAGAAGGGAACAAACTCCTGTGTTGTCAATAACTCATCACTACATGCATTAAATACTAAATATTAAATAAATGCATTAACTATTGTCACTTAGGTTTGCACCCTTGTCCAAGGCCTATGTGTGAGGACAACCTAGTGAAACATGGAAACAACCTCCAAGCTATGGGACTTGAACTATGAGGTTGAGCCTCTGGAGAAGGCCGACTTCCTCTTACTATCAGGGCACACCTATCTATTCTCAGAAGGAAAAGGGGGAGAAGGAGATGCAGAAAACAACTCTAACCTACCTAAACTATGGAGGTGATGTACCAAAATAGAGTGTTCAAACTCATTTCTGCCCACACATGCGCTACTGAACCAAGATAACATTCAAGAGACATACACACCCAGGCTTATATTAATCAATAACCACATACAGATCAAGAAACCAAACTGAATAACACAAGGTAAAGACTTCACTTATATGTTATCCAATAGGCCGAAAATAGATACAGCATGCAAGTCACAAATCTCAACAATACACCAATGAGAGGCAAGATGGATGCACATACACATTGATGGCTAAAGGAGATGATACAAAATGTTACACAACTCAGAGACAAATGGAATTTTACACTACAGATCTGCAAGTAGTAGCAGAGAAATCAGAAAGGAGTCCCCCTTCACAAAAACTACAAAATCTGCCTTTATAGTTCAGGCATAACTGAGGATTTTTTTTCTGCTGAAGTGACCCTGTAGCTACCTACCATTAAGTCCTGTGGAAGACAATCATGAAAATTTGGGGAAAATCTGATCTTTGTTGCAACAAGTGTTTTGAGAGGACTGAAAATGGCACCATAACTGCGCTCTAACTTGGTAGACAGATCGACTAAGACGGTGGAGTGTTTCCTTTATGTTTTGCATTCATCTCTGGTGGTTGGGATTGATCATGAAGATTAGATCGCTCGACAAAATTAATCACCTTCACTTTTGGTTCATGAATCAGCCGGGTCAAACTAGTCTTACAGTCAACTAGGCCACGTGGGCCAATCACCTTTCTTTACTTTTCCACCTCTTCAAAGTCCCATACGCTGACCATTTCCTATGTCAAACTAACCATGCCACCTTTGAACTATTGTCACTAACTGTGATGGTTTTATTAACTACCAGTCGACCGTCAATCCTGACCAGGCCACCAGACACACGTCAATAGGGTGCAATGTGGCTAACGTTATCTCCCAAGCGATTCCTCATAGCGCGATGGCGCCCACCATAAATTTGTCTCAATCTGATGATCAAAACTGCCTCGTACTGCTTCGTGCTGCCCTTAACCTGGGCCCATCATATCTATTGCCACATCAACAACTGCTCTACACCCAAATGACACCTGGCAACACCTCAGCGACTAAACCCTGGCGAGACCTAGACCCACTGACACATGGCAAAAGGGTGCCATGTCACTATCTTCACCATGGTGACATGGCGACATCCATCAATTATCCTTGATCCAACGACAAGCAAGATGGACACTGTCCCCTGCCCTTCAGTGTGTCGATCAATGGGAACTAGCCACGTGCTATTCATCTGTATTTCCTCCACCGCCAAACCTGGACCCATCAGACACGTGTCCTTCAAGCGCTATGTTGTTAACATAAAACTCACACAGCTTATCCATAGCGCGATGGCACCTGCCATTGATCTCTACAGATCCAACGGTGGAGATCTTAACCCTTTCATGTACTGGCGACACTGACTATACTCTGACCTGGCACACGTGGTTGCTCCCCATTGGCCTAACGAAGCACCACCTGGCAGACTTGAGACTTGACTCCGCGGGGTGGCCACGTGTCAAATAGGTGCCATGTTGCTATGAAAAAATTGAGGGCAAATTCTCATAGCACCATAGTGCCCAACTCATGACATATCTTCTCTTGCACGTGGCTCCCTATGATTTGCCATCGTGACATTGAACTTTCTGACTATGTAGATAAGGTACAAAATGGGACCCGACCACTTGCCTGAAGCTCTTGCCGTTGGTCTTTTTCATTGCCACGAACCTTGCCACCAAAATAGAGGCTCACTGTAGAACACCACCTCCGGCCTATCGAGCACTATGTTGCTATCAAAAAACTCGTGAGTTTTTTGATGGTGACATGGCGCCTTGCCATCTTTTTGGACTTTTTGGCTCGTGAACCACATACTTGCTTGGTTGTTGCAAACATTTTCAGCGACACAACCTACCCGCCATGAGACTTTCCGACCCGTCGTGAGTCTTTGACAACCTGCAACCAGACCCACCAGACACGCGTCAACAGGGTGTGATGTCGCTAACGTAAACTTTGCACATCTTTGCCATAGCGAGACAACGCCAATCATAGATCTGCCTTGATCTGATGGCAAAGAACTTGTGAGCCACAAAAACATATTACAATGTTTAAAACTTTGGCATTTTTTAATATTTCACGATTATTTGACTATAGATATTTCAAAGGCAGGAAGGGCGATATGAATTATGACTTTTGGCAGGAGAGTTAACATACAACATTTTTGGTGACTCATAGGAGGCATGAGCCTGATCGATGCATGACTAGTGCCTATAAACAATCCATTGGGCTATGGAGACAAAAATGGGTCTGAAAGGTACAAATTTGAGAACTGCAAAACCCTAACCCTTCTGCGAGGAAATCAAAACATTAAACCCTAGCTCTGCCTCTATAACCTCAAAACTGTCAAAACTTCAGAAGCTGGCAACTCAAAGAGAGAAACCCTGTGCATGCGCACTTATTGAAAAGCAAGAAACAACAGAAGAACTAAACTGCTTATGTACATGGTTTTTTACTATTTCATCAGAAGAAAGAGTTAAGATGGATCCCATTAACTGGAATGGGTAGTATTTCACCATTTGGCCTACTCAACTGGAATGCATTGGCTTGCTTGCAACTGGATATTAGATAAGGGCCACTCCACAATGCATGAAACTTGGAATGTCTTCCTAGTTTCGCCCTATCTGCATCCCATTTCGAAACTAGATCCCCTTCTTTGAAAGTCCTGACCCTGGCCTTCTTATCAAAGTTTCTTTTTACCGATTGCTGATGTATCTCCAGGGTCTTCATAGCTTTATCCCTTTTTTCTTCTAGCTCCATCAGCTCTGCCATTCTTACTGACATGGCATCATCTTCAATTAGTTCCAGCTGATGACCTAACTCCAAGGATGGGAATTCCAATGAGATTGGGAGTCTGGCCTCCCTACCATATACCAGCACAAAAGGTGAATTCCCAACAGATCTCTTGGGTGTTATCATATCAGCCCACAGAGAAGTCCTTAATTTTTTATGCCAGACCCTCTGATTGTCTTCTATTGTCCTCTTCATGATTCTAATCAGATTCTTGTTGGAAGACTCAGTCAAACCATTACCCTGGGGATAGTAATTTGATGATTTTTTTAGGTAGATGTTGTGATTCATTGCCCATGCACAAATCTGGATTCCAACAAAAGACTTAGCATTGTTCGAGATGATGGTAGAAGGAGCACCAAACCTAGATACAATCCCATCAAGGAACTCAACAACTGATGGTTCTATGGCATCCTTCAAGGCAACTACCTCTGTCCACCTAGTGAAATAATCAGTAGTAGCCAAAATCCATTTATGACCTACACTAGATGGAGGATTAATGGGGCCTATAAAATCCAACCCCCACTGGGTAAAGGGTTGATCCACCTAAATAGGATGAAGGGGGAGAGCTACAAGCCTCTATTTTCCTGAGAAGAAAGCACACTTATCACATTTTCTCACATATCCATAACAATCATGAAACAAGGATGGCCAGTAATAGCCAGCCCTCATGATCTTCATGGCAGTTGTTCTTGCAGAGAAATGACCACCATCAGGGCCATCATGAAGTTCCTTAATCATCCTCTCAGCTTGATCCTCTTCAATGCATCTCAACAGAGTCCCATTAAAATCTTTCATAAATAGGATACCATCAATCACAACATAGGGAATGGACTGTAGCTTATATTGTCTCCTTTTGGTCTTGTCCAATCCTTGAGTGTATTCATTCCCTGATAAGAAGCTCTTCATGTCATTTATCCAGCTCCTTGGACCCTTAGCATTTCTTTCCCCCTACTGCTCTATTATTACCATAGCAACCTCTTCACTTGAATCCTAGTCTGATAACATTTCTTTACATAATCCTCTCCCTCTTACCAGCTTGGTAATCTAAATATCAACATCATATTCCATTACCCTAGTGATCCATCTAGCTCTCTTCTCACTGATATCTTTGCTTAACAGGAAGTCTTTTACACTGGCATGGGGTACCAACAAATGGATTTTATTGTGGGATAAGAGGTGCTTGAATTTCTTCAAGGCTCTGATGACCGCAAGGGCCTGCTTCACAACAAAGTTGTATTTATCTTCTTATTCCTTAAGCCCTTCACTAAAGAAAGCTATGGGTTGCTCCTCATCCTTGTCATTTGTTTGAGTCAAGACAACAGAGATACTTGACTCACCACCTAGAGTGTAGAGGATGAAATCTTTCTCAAAATTTGGGTTCATGAGAGTAGGGGTTGAGGTTATGGCTGCCTTGATCTCTTCAAATCTCTCCTTCCCTTCCTTGGTCCATGAGAAGACTATACCTTTCTTAAGCATAGTTGTAAGAGGTTTCACCATGGTAGCAAGATTAGGAATAAACCTTCTTACAAAATTTATTCTACCAAGGAAACTTTGCAGCCCCTTCTTGTGTTTAGGAAGAGGAAGGGCAAGTATTGCCTTTGTTCTTTCTGGATCAATGGTCAACCCATCCTTGGATACAATGTGTCCCAATAATTTCCCTTGGCTTGTAGGAAAGACACACTTGGCTGGGTTAAGAGACACCCCAAACTCTCTACATCTTAGAAATACCTATCTTAGATGATCAAAATGATCTTCTACATTTTTTGAATATATAGTTGTATCATCAAGGTATACTAAGACAAACTTGTCAATTAATTTTTTAAAGGCCATCTCCATAGCCTTCTGGAATGTGGCACCCGCATTGGTTAGCCCAAATGGCATCTTGAAATAAGCATAGGTGCCCCATTTAGTAGTGAATGATGTCTTATATCTGTCAAATTCTTTAACCAGCACTTGATTATAACCAGAAAATCCATCAAGAAAAGAGAATCTCCTTGAACCACTGACCTTGGACAGAATTTGTTCCATGGAAGGGAGAGGATGGTGATCTTTAAGAGAAGCCTGATTAAGGTCTCTAAAGTCCACACACAATCTGATTTCTCCATTTTTCTTCCTTACAGGGACAAGGTTAGCTACCCATGATGAGTGCTTGATAGGAAATATTATATTAGCCTCTATCAACTTGGATAGTTCTTTTCTCATTAGGGGCTTAATCTTAGGATTCACTGGCCTCTATTTTTTCCTTATTGGTTTGGCCTTATCAATTAAATCTATGGTATTCTGGAACAAACTAGGGTCAAACCCCTTTAAGTCATCATATGTGCAAGAAAATATGTCATTAAATTCTTGACATAGATGAGTAAAGTTTTCTTGCTCAGTTTCATAACATACCTTCCCCATATTCAGAAATTTTTCATCAGCAATTGTAACTATGGCATAATCATCCTTTTCTACAGCTAGATTCATTCCTTTGCCTCTTTTTTGATCATCAAGATTAAAGACACTCTCCAAGGTAATCAGACCCTTGGGCAACTTGTTGGAACTGAGATGAATGATCTAATCACCATACTGATCTTGCAGTCTTGACTAGTTTCTATTTGAGAATTCTGCCTCATTTTGTAAGAAGCTCACAATCTGCTCATCGGAATCAAACACTTTCCAATGAGTGTTGTTATCAAGGATGGAAGGCCTCACTACCACCTTTATTTTTTGTTTTTGCTTCTCCTCAAGATTCCCTGGTACATCATAAGTCACACCCATTGCCGCAAGTCTATCAACACGTTTATTTCCTTTCCTAGGAATGCTCTGAATATTAAATGCATTGAAGCCTTCAAGAAAATCCCAGACTCTGTGTTTGTAAGATTTGAGTAGGCCATTTTTGGTGATGTTCTAATTTCTCACTTGGTTCACTACCAACTCACTATCTCCATATACTTTCATGGTTTGAATTCCTCTCTTTTGGGCAAGTAAGAGACCTTGAACCAAAGTTTCATACTCGGCCACATTATTGGTACAACTGAATTGGAGCCTAAAGGAGAAGTAGTATCTTATTTGTCCAGGAGAGATCAACATAACACCAGCCCTTGATCCATTTCTATTTCTTGAGCCATCAAAGTACATACTCCATATCCCACTTCCACTTATATTATCATTAATCCCAACAAGATCAAGAACTTGAGCATCTTTCTCTATTATGCAATATGTACTAAGGCCTATCTCAAGAGTTTCTGACATAGGTTCAAACTGATATGCATTTTCTCACTCAACCAAGACTAAATTAGGAATCTCCACTGTGGAAGTGGTAGGCTCATTTACTATGTCATTTTCATCCATCTCTAGAATAGGGCGATTCATGTTGATGGGGTTGGGGTTGTAAGATTTAGTGTGATGAAGGGCTTGAGGTTCTGCTCTAATTGAGGCATTGGCTCCATATCTAGTCTTAAATGACATATATGACCAATCAACAAATATGAATCCACCAATTTGAGCAGTGAAGTCTCTTGAAAGACAGATAGCAAAGTAGGGCTTGACTTTAGCAACAGATATGTCTTGAATTATAGTGCAACTAGGGCATGCATGAAGGGCCATCTCCACATTCCTAAGGATACCTACAGTTTTGACGGTACTACCATCTAATTGTAACACATACTTAACAATGGGTTCATATTTCATTCCTAAAGCATCAGCAACACACCTAGACATTACTGAGCTACTAGCCCCTGAATCTATCATGCAATTGTGGACTAATTTGCCTCCTATAATCAGAGAAACATAGAATGGAGGAGGTCTAACCTTTTTATTTGTCTCCACATCTTCTACTAGTTGTACTAAACTTGTGGCACTCTCCATGATAGATGACTGATCCTTGGGTTCAATCTTTTCCAATTCTTGTTGCAGCATCCTCTTCTGCATTGGTATGGTAGCAACAACATCCTACATAGAAATATTCACATTGGTCTTCTTCATTTTCTCTACCAGACTGAATGGTGCATTAGGGACTTTGGTAGAAACTTTGGGAGCTGCACTTATAAGAGGTTGAGATGGGGCAACATAAGGATCACTTGCATCTTTCTTTCTAGAATCTTGCCTTTGCTACTATGAAGTACTTGTTTGTTCATTTGCTGCATGTATATGAGGTGTAGCACTTGAAGTTGAGGCCTGCTTAGGAGAAGGAGGGGCAACATGTCCCATAGCTCTCTTCTTACTTCTAGTGTTATGAGCAACAGAATCCTGGTTTACATTACAATGCTCCCCAATTTGATGATTCATGAAAGAGCAATCATCACGTCTTTGAATACATGAGGCCTCCTTGGATTGATCCTCCTCATATGATTGCCTTGCTGTAGGTTCTTGTTCAGTTAGTACCAAATAAGATTCTGCCTTCTGGCACATGCAATAGGTATAAGAGTAGTTGCAAGAAGGACAGAAATCTTGATCTTGGGCCAAGTTATTTTGAGGGACTATAGCTCTGTTCTAATTTGAGCTTGAAGCAGAAGCATGACTATTTTGCCTACCTTGATCAAAAGAACTATTCCACTGATCAGGAGGCCTACCACCATTTGGAGCTTGATATTGCAATTGGAGAGGCTTGCCACCTTGAGCTTGTTGCCTTTCTAAGGCCACCACCTTATTACTCATCTTTTTTATCATGAAGAAACTATCCTCTAATCTCTTTCCTTGGTCCTTCAACTCCTTCCCCTGCTCTTGCAATTTTTTATCCAGGGTCTTCTCTAGTTTATCTGTATTTAGCACTAGAGCTCGGAGCATCTCTTTGAGTTCATCTATCCCATTTGAGGATGTGGAAGCTTGGGGAACTAGAGTAAGGGATTGTGATGTAGAAGTTGTAGGAAGAGGGGCCATTGCTAGTTGGTGGTTGGGAACATCCAGAAAGAAAGGCATAGGGGGCCTTGGAGCCAACTTTCCTCCTTATATCAAGATGTTCTCAGCTTTTATGGTTGTCTCATAAGCATTAGGCAAGGTATCTCCTCCAATAGTTTGTATTGTAGTGGCAATATCACTATTAAAAGCTCTAAGGTAATGCAAGAAGGCATTACTAGGGGTAGGCTTCACCGAAGTAGGTATTCTATCCCATGTCTTTTGAAATCTATAATTAAAATCAGGCATACATTCATGTGGGGCTCTTTTTATAGTCATCAGCTGCTCTAAAAGTGAAAGATAGTCACTTTTATCCTCAAAATATTTGCATAAACCTGCTCCTATTCCATCCCAATTAGTTATAGAACCATGAGCTAAGCCTCTATACCACTGTAATGCTTTTCCTTTTAAAGATGAGGCTAGAAGTCTGACAGCAACATCATCCTCTATAATACCATGAATATTACAGACATTTGCTACCTCTTGGATATGGTCTAAAGAGGAGATGGAAGTTTCACCAGTAAAATTAGGTATACTTTTTAGTGCAGATACTGGTATATCATGTCTTTGGGCTAACAATAGAGGACTTCCACCATTGAAGGTGGCAAAAGCATGAACTCTTGGCTGTGCCATGTAAACAAGTGTTCTGTTGATGAGTGTTGATGGCAATCTAGGCTAAGTTCGAACAGTAGGAGTAGAGACAGATCTTACAAGTATATTAACTGTTATTCCACCCCTAACTGGTGATAATGAAGTTCTAGTCCTCCTTCTTCTAGGATTTGAAAGGGTAAGCTCTTGATATTGAAATTTACCTCTAGAAGATGTCCTTGTTTCAGCTCTGGGCATGAATCACTGCAACTTTGGCATGGAACCAGATTTGTTGATGTTCAGAGTTGCCAAGTACTTTGAAGAATCAGCCTCTTAAAGGCTTGAATACTGAAACCAGCACTACCTCTTTAGCATTAGTCTCTGAAACTCTTTCTTCTTGACACTAGTAGACTTTAAATCTTTAATTTTGTCAGTCCCATCGGGCGTGCCAAAAACTGTTGTCACTTAGGTTTGCACCCTTGTCCAAGGCCTATGTGTGAGGACAACCTAGTGAAACATGGAAACAACCTCCAAGCTGTGGGACTTGAACTGCAAGGTTGAGTCTCCGGAGAAGGCCGACTTCCTCTTACTATCAAGGAATGCCTATCTATTCTCGGGAGGAAAAGGGGGAGAAGGAGATGCAGAAAACAACTCTACCCTACCTAAACTACGGTGGTGATGCACCAGAATAGAGTGTTCAGACTCATTTTTTCCCACACATGCGCTACTGAACCAAGATAACATTCAAGAGACATACACACCTAGACTTATATTAATCAATAACCACATACAGATCAAGAAACTAGACTGAATAACACAAGGAAAAGACTTCACTTATATGTTATCCAATAGGCCGAAAATAGATACAGCATGCAAGTCACAGATCTCAACAATACACCAATGAGAGGCAAGATGGATGCACATACACATTGATGGCTAAAGGAGATGATACAGAATGTTACGCAGCTAAGAGACAAAGGGAATTTTACACTGCAGATCTACAAGCAGTAGCAGAGAAATAAAAAAGGAGTCCCCCTTTACAAAAACTACAAAATCTGCCTTTATAGTTTAGGCATAACTAAGGATTTTTTGCTGCTGAAGTGACCCTGTAGCTACGTGCCATTAAGTCCTGTGGAAGACAATCATGGAAATCTAAGGAAAATATGATCTTTGTTGCAAGAAGTGTTCTGAGAGGACTAAAAATGGTGCCATAACTGCGCTCTGACCCGGTAGACAGATTGACTAATACGGTGGAGTGTTTCCTTTATGTTTTGCATTCATCTCTGGTGGTTGGGATTGATCACAAAGATCAGATCGCTCGACAAAATTGATCACCTTCGCTTTTGGTTCATGAATCAGCCAGGTCAAACTAGTCTTATAGCCAACTGGGCCACGCAGGCCAATCACCTTTCTTTACGTTGCCACCTCTTCAAAGTCCCATACGCTGACCATTTCCTATGTCAAACTAACCGCGCCACCTTTGAACTATTGTCACTAACTATGACGGTTATATTAACTGCCAGCCGACCGTCAATCCTAACCGAGCCACCAGACACGCGTCAACAGGGCGTGATGTCACTAACATTATCTCGCGAGCAGTTCCTCATAGCGCGATGGTGCCCACCATAAATCTGTATCAATCTGATGATCAAAACCGCCTCGTACTACTCCATGCTATCCTTACCTCAAGCCCATCATATCTGGTGCCACCTCAGCAATCGCTCTACACCCAAACGACACTTGGCAACACCTTAGCGATCGTGCCCTGGCAAGACCTGGCCCCACTAACACATGGTGAAAGGGTGCCATGTCGCTATGGTAAAGATCGCGTAACTTCACCATGGCGACATGGTGACATCGTTCGATTATCCTTGATCCGACGGCAAGCAAGATGGACACTGCCCCCTACCCTTCAGTGTATCGATTAATGGGAACCAGCCACATGCCATCCATCTATATTTCTTGCACCTCCAAACCTAGACCCACCAGACACATGTCCGTCAAGCACTATGTTGTTAACATAAAACTCACACAGCTTATCCATAGCATGATGGTGCCTGCCGTTGATCTCTGCAGATCTGACGGTGGAGATCTTAACCCTTTCATGCACTAGCAATGCTGACTGTACTCTAACCTGGTGCACGTGGTTGCTCCCCATTGGCTTAATGAAGCACCACCTGGAAGACTTGAGACTTGACTCCATGGGGCGGCCATGTGTTGACTAGGTGCCATGTCACTATGAAAAATTTGAGGGCAAATTCTCATAATTCCATAGCGCCCAACTGATGACATGTTTTCTCTTGGACTTGGCTCCCTCTGATTCACCACCATGACTCCGAACTTTCTAAATGTGCAGATAAAGTACAAAATGGGACCTGACCACTTGCCTGAAGCTCTTGCCGTTGGTCTTTTCCATTGCCGCAAACCTTGCCGCCGACACAGAGGCTCACCATAGAACACCACCTCTAGCCTACCGGGCACTATGTTGCTATCAAAAAAATCATGAGTTTTCTGATGGCGACATGGTGCCTTGCCATCTTTTTGGACTTTTCAGCCCGTGAACCACATACTTGCCTGGCCGCCACAAATTTTTTTGGCGACGCAACCTGCCCGCCGTGAGACTTTTTGACCTGCTATGAGCCTTTGATGACCTGCAACTGGACCCACTGAACACGCATCAATAGGGCGCGATATCGCTAACATAAACTTCACACATCTTTGCCATAGTGAGATAGTGCCAACCATAGATCTTCCTTGATCTGATGGTAGAGAACTTGCAGGCCGTGAAAATATGTTACAAGGTTTAAAACTCTGGCAGTTTTTAATATTTCATGGTTATTTGACTATGGATATTTCAAAGGTGGGAAGGGCGATATGAATTACGAATTTTAGCAGGAGAGTTAAAATACAACATTAACCTAAGTATGCTTAAGTAAATAGAATAAATAAATAATTATTTACTCTAGCGCCACCCTTTAAGTGCAACTTAGGGGAATGCCTTAAGCTCACAAAACTAAGATGAAATGCAGAATGGGTCCCAGCAATGAAGCCAAGTTAGGTACCCATGTACAATGCAAAGAGATGCAACCTTTGTAAATGGGGAAAGAGAGAAAACCATGTGGGAAAAACCCTTCCCCAAAAAGAGGTAAGAACCTCGTGAACAACTAAAGATGCTTCCAACAAAGGAAATGTCCCCTAAAATAGGAACAAAGAGTGATCATGAAGAGCATCACTTGAGCATGAAGAAGCTGAAAAATCTGTCATCAGAAAGAAAACTACTGATTTGAAGAACCTCCATGGAAGAAGAAGGCATGAACTGAGTATGTGTATATGGTAGATGATCCATCTCACCGAAATGCATAGGTAGTTAGCCACTACAATCACCTCGTATATAGGATCAACCACTGAATACATAGTTCACACTATCAAACCATTGAACCAAGGATGCATTAGAACAACATCATAACCCTCCCTTAATGCAAATGGGGTGAGATGATAGACAACTGAGAAGGTGGGCAAAAAATCTCCTGTAGATGAACCAAAAATGATGAGAGAGGAAGAGGTACAAATACTTATAAAGACATGGTCACAACGACACTACATGAGGCTAATGTCATGGAAGGGACACTCACTTGACAAAGGGAGAAGGCCTAAAACAACAAACAACTATCCCCCCCATGGTGCTTTATAAAAAATAGTGAATGTACAACTAACTTAAAAACAATGTTCATGAACCCGAAATGCAAAAGTGACACTTTATCTCAGGGCACATACAAAAGAGCTTACAAATGATATCTACAATGATGAAAATAGGAAAAAAGCTAACACAAAAGAAAGGACAGCCCAAAAGAAAAGAAACCATGCTAGGAAAATGATTCTCAAACCTAAACACCCAAGATATCCACCATATAGAAAAAGCACCGAAAATATGATAGAAAGAGCATGGGCTAGAATCTAAGGAAAAGGACAAGATTTTTGAAAAGATGACAAAACTAGATTTTCCAAAATATAACATTTTAAAAAAACTAACATGGGATGCAAATGATATGCATGTCAGAGTCAAAAAATAAACTATAGATTTCAACAAAAAAGGTAGGTAGAAAAATTGCATCAAAACCTAAAAATACTTAAACCAATGTCTCTATCTTGGAACCAGCTTTTTGGTGCTTCTTTTAGATCAGAAAAATACCTCTATATGCTCAATTTATGGTCAAAAAACCACAAGAAAGTCAAAATGACCTTGGAGTGGTGGAAGGGTTGATGCAGGGATGATGTCAAGCTAATGTCAGTAGATCACGAGCCTAAATTTGATGGCTTGAAGGTTTTTGCAGTAAAAAAAAATCCATGTGGCATGCCACATGGCAAGTGCATGTGGCAACCACGTGGCAATGATGACATGGTAGGTGATGTGGCAGTGGCCATGTTGCAAGGTGCCATGCAGTACATGTGCCACATGTCACCTCGTGTGGTGCTGACTATGCGCAAACTACGGCTGACTATGTAGAATATCTAGATACTGGTACTACTAATGAAGACGATAGCAGATAGGCTAAAATAGCCAACAGAGTGGTGAGATCGTGCTCTGCAAGATGATGGAGGTGGAGGAATTAGTAGAGGAACCTAGGAGATGGAGCCGCTGGTGTAGGACCTGGGTAGAGCGCTGAAGTGGTTGAGCCACCTAGTGGAGGAGGTGTTAAGCCCAACCGAGGTGAAGCTCAGGGCAGCACTGCCTACTACAGTCGCTATGGGTTGTGCATGGGTAGTGGCTCTATGGTGGCAACCACCTTTTATAAATTTTTTAAAAAAAGTTTTGGTCGATAGTCTATACAACCGTACAAAAACGTCTTGGAACAAAAATTTTTTGCCTCCCGGAGCCCTATCTCTAAAATTAGAAAGTTTTATATGAATCTTGACTGCAAATAGCCTTCTAAATCCAATGGCAATGTCTGTTTGGGTCCAATATGCTCCAAAGAAATATTCTTCCCCCAGATTAAAGAAAAATGCACAAACAAATAAGGGTTTGTGTCTCTGAATCATGGCTTCAAAAAACCTTGAACGAAGCAGTAGCGGGGAGGCTCTGATACCATGTAGGAGTTGATAAAATCCAACTCCACAATCACCAAAATCACCTACATGCTAAATAAATTGTTGAAAGGAAACTAAGAAGGAAGAGTTGGACCTTAGGAAAAACCCTAAACAGACATGAGAGAGAAATAATGCAAAATAATGAAATTGTATTTACAATAAATTGCAATATGAGTTGTGTTTACAATGAGAGAGAGACAACTTATAAAGGCCTCATGGAAGATTGTAGAACAAGTTGGAAAGTGGTAGAAGATAAGGTTGACAACCAAGCAGTCACAAAAAGGTGGAACAAGCTCGAAGGGAACAAACTCTCATGTTGTCAAAAACTCATCACTATATATATTAAAAAATAAATATTAAATAAATGTATTAACCTAAGTAAGCTTTAGTAAATAGAATAATTAATTAATAATAAATTAATTATTTACTCTAACATACATGTACATTATCTTTTAAAGCATTCAGGAGGGTATGAATTCTTTTTTAAGCACCAATTCCAAATGTTTCTTCTACCTTAAACATTCATGTTAATTTTAAGCACCAAGTCCAAATGTTTACTATGCCAAACATTAATGTCAATTTTAAGTGCCAAGTGAAAATGTTTGCTATGCTAAACATTCATATCAATTTTAAGCACCAAGTCTAAATGTTTGCTATGCTAAACATTCATTCATTCAAATGAGAGTGATTAAACCATACTAGTTCATTAGCTCTTAAGCTTAAAGTGATAAGAATCACTACAAACTTTCTTAGTGATGAGAATCATTATTGTTTTTATTTTTTAAGTCTCCAAGGTTAATTCTGTGCATAAATTTTTTTAGTAAAAACCTATAAGTTACTAGTTAGAAAAAAAATTCAAAAACTTGTGCAACTCTATCTATAGGCATAGAAGATAAAATGCAGGCGTAGACGATAAATGATGCTAATGCTGAACTACAGAGATGCTAAAATGCACAGATGGTGATTAAAACAGATGACAAAGGACAACTAAGTATAGTTCTGAGGTGACATGACACTCTGTTAGACATAGATGACAAAGTAAACTGCAAAGACACCGAAAGTCGAGGATGAAAAAGGATAGGTCACAGATGATAGTTTATGATGTGTAGATGATAGAATAGTTTTTTGCAGACAACAAAAAGAAAACCTAGACATCGGAATGGAATACTATGTAGATGCAGAAATAGGTTTTCTAGTGATGAAACAAGTGGTTTTAGTTACAAGGTAGAGAGGTTAGTTATTGCAGACACTGGTCTACACAGATGCTAATTTGTAAAGATGACAAACAGAGACAATGTTGTGGCTAGTGCAAATGACAATGTAATGTTTTTGTGACTGAATAAGATTTGCTTACAGATTTTTGGGATGAAATTAGGGACGTGGGTCCACCAGGAATGCCAAAATGTATGGTAGAAGAAATTACCTATTAGGAGCATGAATAAACAAATAAACATTAGTTAAAACACATGCATCAAATGCTCACAAAATGAAAGAAACAAATGAATGCTTGCTTGAGTTTTATAACTGAAAGTAGCCATAAAATCAAGCCCTCAAGCAACCTTTATACTTCAACAAAGGCACCCAGGAGAGGCCTTGTTGGTGTGTTAGGATGTGAGGTATGTTTGGTGTACTCTCCTTAACACAAAAATGTAGTGAATCTCTTGAATGTGGATGTGCAAATGTGAGTGATGAAGTTATGAACATAAACTACATAAGATGAAGAAAACCTCAAGAAATGATGATGGAGAAAGTCATACTTGAAGGCATTCAAAATGAGAATATGAAATGCAACAAAGAAACTAAATAGATATGCAAGTTATACTAACATGGAAGTGAAATGCAGATGCAATGCATAAGTAAACTAGATGAACAATGCAAATGAAAACTAGAACCATCTACCAAATGGTTAGTATGCAACTTAGAAATCACTATGCAAGCTCTAAACTCAAGCTATTATGAAAGCTCAAAGCTCAAACCAATATGCTAACAATGCAATAATGGGAGATGAAAATGTTTGAGACAAGGCCTCTATTTATAGGCTTGAGGGAGGGCTTGGTGAGGTGGCATCCATGTAGGTGCCACATAAGGTGACATGCAAGCTATGCAAGTGGTCAAATATTTGAAGTTTACTCACACATGTGTGACAAAACATGAGAGGAAGAGTGGGAGACAAGAGTGTAAGAGGAGTGGTCTCACACATGTGTGAGCACACACTTGTGCTAATGAGGGGGATTAGGAAAGTGATTAGCATGATTAAGTTGGATTAAATGAGAAAGTAGGCTTAGAAGGATGAAAATGATAGGTATATGCTAGGTTTCAGGCTAGGTTTAAGATTAAATTAAATAGGATTTAATTTAGTCATAGGTTTAGAAGAACTAATGAGATGTGAGGATTTAAATAAATAAGATTTATTTAAAAAGGGGATTACGAAGAATCACGTGTTAAATAAATTTAACACATGAAGGTTACAAGTATTTAAATTAAATTTAAATACTTTAGACAAGTGAAACTACTTAATTAAATAAATTTATTTTTAAAAGTAGAAGAATATGGCAAATATAATTAATTAATTAATAATTAATTATAATGTCAAGGGTAATATTAAATAAATTAATATAGTCTTTTGAGACAATCTTAAGCATCTACAACTATGTAAGTGGAAAATTGTCATCTTACAAATCAACACTAGAGTTAACCTAGTAGTCTCTTAGGACCCCAACTCCTTAGTGACCCTATGCAACACTAGTATCCTTTCATACTAACAAGGAATACTAATGATGCATGATCAAAACCAAGCATTCTCTCTACTCCCATCTCTGTACTAGCACTTGATCCATGGGCAAGAACATACAAAGACTCTTATTAGGCTCATTTTAATCTCATATAGTATAGTGTTTTCACTTATTAAACAACTTACAATGGGTTACCGTGGCAACTAGTTAGGGCCCCGACCTCATTTACAAGCCACTTTCTGACTTTACATATAGATAACCTACCCTAAGCTCATGAAATCACAAATCAAAGAATTATAATATCACCTTAGTCCTATACAAGTGATTAGAAAATATCAAAAGATAAATCACAATACCCATCAGTTCTCTACAAGCAACTAGAAAATATCTCAAAAATATTGATCGAAGACTCAAAATGGTTAAGTCAAATATATCATAGAATTCATCATACTATCCTACAATGATAATGAAAACAATAACCAACAATATAATCACACTCATCATAGAGCATACCAACACATTACCATGGTTGAGTTTAAAATATCAAAGATCAAATCAACATAATACCACAATCACAAAACTCCCAAGCCTCTAGTAGACATCCTAAAATTGGTCAACACTTTAGTCAACCCAAACCCAAAACATAGACAATCTATAGATAACAAAGTGTAGGTTTCATAGTTCGATTTGATTTTGAAAACATATTGTTGAGTTAAATGTAAGGTTTCAATTTTCATTTTCAATGTATGTTTCAAGTAGATTAGGTTCACAGTTTAGCCTTACAAATTAACCCATTTATTTATTTGAATATAGAATTAACCCATTATATTTTAAGTCAATTTCCTAAAATACTCCTAGGATAATCATTTATTTATTGAAATTATTAAAATAGTAACTATTGATCTTCCAATAAATATAATTTCAATTTTATTAAAGTCAATATCGTTATTAATAAAATAAATCTAAATACACTAAGTACTTCCATTTATTAATTAAAATTAATTAAATTTCATTTAACTAAATTAATTAATAATTACATAAAATAATCATCTTAATCTTTATTTAATTATTTATTAAAATAATAAATGATAATAAAATTTATTAATAAAATTATTGAATAAATTATGATTTAAAACTTATTCCTTACTAATCAAACTTTAATAAACACTAAATTTAATTTAATTAGTTAATAATCAGAAAATAAAAAATATATTATAATTCGTTAATTATTTATTAAATTAATAAATATTAATAAAAATTATTAATAAAGTTATTAATTAATAATATTTTAAATTAATTAAAATTTTAAATTAATAATAAATAAATAATAATAATTTATAAAATTTAATAAACCCCTTTCGAAATTAGGGGTGGGTCAGATGCCCCAGGTAGCCTCACTATCATAACAACATGATGTGCTCTCCATGACAGGGTCTGTTATGATAGTAGATACCTCGATGTACGCAATAGGGGTCTGTTGTGTGGCAACCCACTTTCATTAAATTTTTTTAATATTGAAAAAAAGAGTTATTTTAATAAAAAATTTATATAATTTAAAAAAAAAGAAAATCTTCCATCATGTGAATATATATATATATATATATATATATATATAACAATTCCAACATTAATCTAATAGGGAAAATATGACCAACTAGTCAAGTTTTCTCTTTAAATTTTCTTTTTTAAATTTCAAAACCTTTCTCGGTTAAATATCTAATTTGCAAAATTATTGGACGAGGATTCTAAGATATTTCAATCTATATGTATATAGAAGAATTAACATTCGTACCAGAAATTTATAATATTGAAGCACTCATCACAAGGAATTATTGAAATAACCATTTCACAGTCACGAAGAAGACATGAAAAGAACTAACGTAATTAACTATGTGAATTAATCACAAGAATCTACCTGGATTCTGATCCTAACAAAACAACACCCAAAAATATTTGTGAGAGAAATTTCTCCTCTTAAAACATTCTCTCTTCTAGAAATCACTCTTCAAAAATTTGTCATCCTTCAAAAATGAACCCTCAATATGGAGTTCTCGTTTAAAATTGGTGCACTAATTCTGCGATCACCCGAGAGGACTCCTTGCTTACTAGTTTTTAACTCTTTATTATATTTTCTTTATCTTATTTCATGCACATTTATTGAAATATAAAATAACTTTATCTAATTCCATTTTACTTCTTTTTTTAATAAATTTATTAAATTTTAATACCATGCACACTTTATGCAATTTTAAAACTTTTAATAAATTAATATTTTTTCACTTTTTAATTTATTTTTGAAATGTTAATTGATTAAATATTTATTAATTAAATAACAATAGTATTTAACATTTATTTAAAAATAAACTCTATATATATTATTATTAAATTAAATAAATATTATCATATTCTAAAATCAATCTTATAACTTTTATCTTTAAATTTAATTCTTCTTATTTAATTAATTCTTTAAATTAATTGAATATAATTAAATGTTAAAATATCATCACAATTTTGCATTAAATTAAATCATTAGTTTAATCTTTAAATTTGACTTAATTAATATAAAAATCACCAAAGACTTGTAGGACAAAATATGAAATACCATCATAGAAAAACACATGCAAGATCAAAGTAAAGGGTTATAATCACGAATTTACAACATACAATGCATTCTGAAGGTAATCAAGTTAGATACTTGTCATAAATTTCTAGGAAAAATGGATTAAAGGTTTAGGATTTGGACTTAAGAATTTATCTCCCCTCTCTTACTATTGAGATAATGCAATAGAGTACACTCATCTTGGCAATTCAAGGAAGTCAATATCTAGTACCTGCAATCTGCATAAAATCCATACATGTACAAACATATATATACTAAGCTAAACAAACAATGGTAGGAAGTGGTGCATCATGTAGATCTCAACTAGTAGGTGACTATGACTCGAAACACCATACATAAAGAAAATATACATGCACACCATACATATGCAGTATGGGGTAAGTATCCATAAGGAAACACATATGATAATCCATCTAACTAATCATCACAACTAAAAATACTATGATAATAATCATGTATACATGAAGTATAACAAGTAATCTCATCATAAATCAACTAAATCTGAAATAATATCTGATAATCTTAAAACAATGTTACTAATCATCAAGCGTAAAACTAGCCTAAAAGAATTTAGAAATGATAGCAAAAATGTAAACTAGGGCCAGGCACTACAACACCTTTCATTATGGATTTCATCATTATGTATCTAACTTGATAATTTCATCTAACATATATCTTCTTATTCACCACCACATGATGGTCTACCAAGACTATATTGATTTGAGGTAGTTACAAAATCAACAAAAGAAATTGTGAGATGGGATATCATGCAATGTTAACCCTGACAAAATGTTAAATTTCTTTAGACTAATTGGGGGGTGAATCAGTTATTTAAGGTCTAGATGTACAAATAAAACTTTTCTCTTAGCTTAGTGAACTCATAAAACATTCATTTATGTGTATGCATTCATACAATCACTAAAACATGCAAGTTACTATTAAATCAACTTGCAGAAATGTAAACATAAAACATAAAATATTTATCAACACATATGACACAATTATTTAATGTGGAAACCCAATTTGGAAAAAACCACTTGTAACATGTTACTCCTTTTCACTCTTCTGAATTGATGTCCGATTAAAGGTTACAACACATATTGTTAAATATGACTTGATTAAGGAATTTCAATCACCCTATTAGAAGTGAGCATTGTTAGAGGACTCTAAGCCATTCACTTGGAATGCCACCTGGTTAAAGGATTTCCAAATAAATGTTTGGTCAACCTTAATCCAAAAGATTTACCCTAAACTCATACAACTATTAGAGAGTAATAGTAGAGCTCTAGTCGGACTCAACTTAAAACATCTCTTGTAGATTATAGATCACTATTTTGTCCTCAATACTATTTAGCTTTCATAATTTGTAGTTTTGACAACTGGTTCACCCTTCAAGCATATATCTCCTTAAGCCTTCTTATTTAGCATGCCAATTTAGTCACCTTTTAGGTCACTTGATGAAGAAGAGTCCTTGACTTCCTGTCTTCTTTTTTTTCTCTATTTTTTCCTTGTCTACTCTGACCCTCTCTCCTTTTTTTTTCTTCATGAACAGACATTCCTATAAATAGGAAATTAAGATACTTTTCTATTTTCCATTATCCATGTTAGTGTTTGGATAGACTAGGTAGGATACAGGGTAAAAGCACAAACCTGTGTCACCTTTTATAAAGGAACATGATATCAGAATGTGACAATTCAACATTAATGACAAAAAAAGTGGTATTTTTGTTCAAAATATAAAGATGATGTAAACTAATGAAATGTGTAGAATTAGATGAATTTTATGCCTATAATTTTTATAATTTTTTTGAGTAAGAATTTATTTATTTTATTTTGTTTTGAAGTCCCTTTTTTAACTATAAAATATATAGGGTGTAGCTCCCGTCAAACAAGTATATGCAAATCATCTTTTTTTGTTCTGATTTGAAAATATCTTATAGATGACATGTATAGCTAGTCAACAAAAAAAGAAATAATTATTTTTTATGTATATTTTCTTTGTTATAAGTACTCAAGTTTGACCTTATCAGAATCCAACAATTTTTTTATCCCGTCAAAACTTCCCTATCAAATCTATACCTTTTTGAAACAAAATTACATTTCATGAAGAGGATTCTCTCCTCTAGAGATACATATAATTTTATTTTTTTGATATGATATACTATTTTTTTTTCCTTTTTGAGGGAGCATCTTCTGAAATGTTGAAATATCGACCTATAATATTTTGAGATTATAACATATTATAACTAATTAAAACACTCAAAAATTTATATAATGATGATATTGAATCCGAAATCCATAAAATGGTATTTTTATTTTTTGAAAAAAAAAGAGTTTTGATATAGAAATGAGATGTGCCCAAAATAGGTTTTGGTATCACAAATGGTGTCACATATATTTTCTTTTACCTTACAATTTATCTGCCTCATAATCCATATTTCTTCTAGAAACTTCTCCTAGAATCTATTTGAATTTGCCTAGAAATAGTTTATCTCAAAAAATTTGCCACCAACTCATCAACCTTATCTTCCACCTAGTTTACAAATTTTAAAAAAATAAACATGTTGGCTCATATTTGGAAAATCTTTGATCTTTTAAATAATCTAGCAGCTTGGCATTATCAATCTACTGATGCTCAACACATACTGCATTGCTCAACATCACTTGTGAACTCACTTGGCATCAACTAAAGTTTACTGATGCTCGACACATACTATATTACTCAACATTAGATGTGAATTCACTTGGTTTTAAATATTTCACTTAGCATAAACTAGAATTTTCTTTTACTTGACTCCAACTAGTTTTTTGCTTAGCTTGTACTAATTTTTCTTAGAACCTACTAACAAATCAGTCAAGCTTGGAAGATAGTCTTTGTGTAACTTTTTCTTCTAAAGTTTCTAAGTGTAACTGGCCTTTTTAACCTTTAGTAGATTATTAATACATCATGTTATCACTATCTTAACTAATCCTTGGACTTCATTACATAATCATAATTCAACCTTTCCTCTAGGTGCTACTATTACATCTTATTAATCAAATCCTCTTCATCAATCAACTAAGTGATAGTACGTGAATCTTATAAGTAGTTGTCTTACCAACAAATAGTAGGTTTGATATTAGTGACAAAATAGTAATTAAAACAAATTTTCTACTTCAAAAATCTCCTTCTTTCAATAATCTCTTTTAACAATGATATTTTCAATCAGATCTCATCAATCTCCCTCTTTCACATTTATGACAAACCAAACTGATCAACCAAGTCACCTAAATGGTAAAACACTTTGTTCAACCAAACTAAGTTAAAATAGTAAGACAATACCAAAAAGAAAAC
Source organism: Cupressus sempervirens (assembly GCA_028749045.1). Lineage (NCBI taxonomy): Eukaryota > Viridiplantae > Streptophyta > Pinopsida > Cupressales > Cupressaceae > Cupressus > Cupressus sempervirens. Next base: position 289,115,349 of record CM053790.1, on the reverse strand, counting down.
CTGTATCAAAATTTCTCCTCTTATCAACAACTTCCATCTTTTGATTAGGTTACAAAATTCATTTTTATAACTCTCTCTGAGTTTCTTCTTCTAACTCCCTCTTACTAGGTAGATTAAGAGTTCTCCCCATCAACAACATTAGCAATTAACTCCCTCTAAGATATCAATGTCTTGATATCTCTAGATATCTTTCTCTGATGTACTTTCTCCCTTCTAATCAGTAGAATATCTCTTGTAACTCCCTCTAATGATGATCAGTTCAATGCTCTTTCTCCTTCTTTGACAACAATGCCAAAGACATATCATATTTTCATCTTAACATGCAGATATAAAATTTTGCAATTTTTCTAGTTTCACCCTCTGTCACCTGGCTTGTGATTGTTTTGGAGTTTCAAAATTTTGATTACTTCAAGAAACACCTAAAGTAAGATACTCGACATCAATTTATGAAATTTTGCAATCAACTTGTTTGACGCAGGACATTCCTCTTATTAGTTAGATAGCCTTTGATAGGGGTATCACCCCTAATTTACCTCTTAGATATTCATGAGAATCCTTAAGTAATGTATTTATGAAGATATCAATAATTTTCTCCTTTGTGTCAACATACTCCATCTTCACCTTTTTATCTTGAACTATCTCTCTCAAGTAATGATACTTGATTGCAATGCGCTTATTCTTGGTTTGCATCACTAGATTCTTTGATATATTGATAGCAATTGTGTTATCACAATAAAGTATCACTAGTTCTATTATGTCTTCCTTCATTCCTTTGAGTAGCTATTTGATCCATACAATGTTTGTGTAGTTTATAGCAGCAACAATGTATTCAACTTCAATAGTAGACTGTGAGGTACAACTTTGTTTCTTACTAATCCATGTAAGTAATCTCTTGCCTAAGAAAATTGCTCCTCTAATGATTCACTTTCTGCCATCTATGTTTCTAGCCCAGTCAGTATCAATGTAGGCTCTCAAGTCAAACTTTTCATTCTTCTTGTAGTATAGGCCAAAATCTTCTATTCCTTTCAAGTATCTCATTATTTTTTTCTCAACCATTAAATGATTCTCCCTAGGATTTGCAAAGAATCTTACCACTATCCCTTCAGATAATGCAATATCAAGTCTTCTACATACAATATATTGCAACATGCCAATCATAGACCTATACAGTATTTGATTCACTTTAATAGAATCATCATTCTTTGATAGTTTGTTTCTTGTCACCATAGGTGTACTTACCATTTTTGAATCTTCCAGTCCAAAAATTTTTAATATTTCCTTGTTGTACTTTGACTAAGTGATAAATATACCATATTTCAGCTAATATAGTTGCAATCCCATGAAGAATTTGATCTCTACAGACATTGACATTTCATATTCATGCTTCAGCTAATTTGCAAAATCCTTACATAAAACATATTGATCTCCAAATATTATATCATCATCAAAAAATTTAGATAACATAATACCTTTACCTTTTTCTATTTTTATGTACAGATTACTATTATCATCCATTCTTTAAAATTCAATCTTCACAATATACTTATGAAGTCTCTCATATGATGCTATTGGTGCTTGTCTCAAACCATATAGAGCTTTATGCAGTCTACATACCATATTCTTTTTGTTATCATCAACAAATCCTTCTTGTTTTTCTATGTAAACTTCTTCTTCTAATATGCAATTAAGAAATATAGATTTAACACCCATTTGATAGAATTTGATTCCTTTATATGCAGTGGAAGCAAGTAGATTTATTACTCCTTCCAATCTTGTAGTAGGGGCAAATATCTCTCCATAGTCAATTCCTTCCTCTTGTGCATATCCTTTGCAAACCAGTCTTGCTTTGTTCCTTGTGATTTCACCATTTTTATCTAGCTTGTTTCTAAATACTCACTTGGTGCCAATCACATTTTTGTCTTATGGTCTAGGAAGTAGACTCCATGCTTTGTTCTTCTCTATTTGTTCAATCTCTTCTTCCATGGCTTTGCACCAGTCAATATATTCTAATGCATCTTTTAATGTCTTGGGTTCTTTCATGCTCAACAAACATGATTCACTTCTCAATTTATTTCTTGTCATTGGCCTAGCATCTTTGTTTTAAATGATTTTATCAGTAGGATAACGTGTTTTGACATATTTGGACAATCTTGGCTAAGCTCTTGTTTCATCATTTTGTCTTTCAGCTTCAGAGTCACTATGTATATCTTTATCAAGTATCTTAGCATCTCTTTCATGTAACTCAGTATTTGAATGTAGCTTGGTCCCTGATTCAACTTAGCATTCACAGGATGTGACTTGATAGTCACTGAAACTTGTTATTGGTTTCCAACTTGATTTGCAGCTTCTTCTTTAGTAGGCATTCCTTCATAAAAGTATACAAATGATTTGTATTCTTATAGCTTTTTCATAAGTTCAACATCATGTACTTCTATATATTCATCAAAATTCACATTTGCACTTTCCACAATTTTGTGAATGTTAGTATTCAAACACTTATATTCTTTACTTCTTATGGAGTAGCCAAGGAATATACTTTGTTTCCTTTTTGCATCAATCTTACCATTCCTAACATCTTTAAGAATGTAACATTTTCTCCCATATATCTTAAAGTATTTTACAGTGGGTGAGTATCCATACCATAGTTTAAAAGGTGTTGAATGAGTACCTTTCTTGATTTGCACATGATTTAGGGTATAGACAACTATGGTTTCAACTTCTCTCCAATATTTCAGAAAAACATTTTTTTCCATCATGAGTGTCTAGCCACATTCTATTTTTGACTTATTTCTTCTTTCAACAATTCCATTTTGTGGAGGGGTTCTAGGTGCAGATGTCTGTCTTTTGATTCCTCTATCATTATAGGACATTTCAAATTCTTTTGATGTGAATTCTCCTCCTCTATATGATCTCAAACATTTTAGACTCTTACCTATTTCTTTCTCAACTCTTGTCAAGAACCACTCAAACATTTGAAAAGCATCAGATTTCTATTTTAGAAACATGATTGTCATCATTTTAGAATAATCATCTACCAATGACATTATGTACTTGTCTCCCTTATAGCTTTGTACTTCAATTGGTCCATACAAGTCAATATGAACAATCTCTAGTATTTCTTTAGAGGTATACATTTTTCTCTTGAAACTTGACTTTGTCATTTTTCCTAGCTAACATTGTTTGCATATTACATTATCAAGCTTTTTCAACTTGGGAAAACCTCTAACTTTCTTCATGTTACTGATACTAACCAAGTTATTAAAGTTAACATGACATAACCTTTTGTGCCATAGCCATACATCATCAAATTTTATAAAAAGACAAGTAGCATCATTTATATCAACATAAAATAAATTACTTCTAGTTGGGTCACCTTTTCCAATCAGTTTCCCATTAGTGTTATATATGTTAGCTATCTTGTTTCCATATTCAACCTTGCATCCCAAATTGTTTAGTTGTGACACACTCAAAAGATATAATTTAGTCCTTCAACATAGTAAGAATTGCCACATGAGATCTTATCTATGAATTTGATGAAACCTTTTCCCTTTACCAAACATGGTGCATCATTACCAAATCTTACACTATTTCCATCATAATAGTTTAAGGTAATAAACATACCTTTGTCTCTTGTCATGTGATGTGAACATCCACTGTCAATGATCCATCTATCATTTTTGTTCACACAAGTTACAAGTGCAGTTGCCTCATCTTCATTAGATTTGTTCTTCATTGTAACATAAACTACTTCATCATCATGTTCATCAGAATCATTATTTTCAACAATGTGGCACTTCTTGCCTTTGTCTTTGTAATCCTTCCTATCTTCATTTCTTCTACCTTTATATTTATCACCACCTCTATAGTTTTTCTTCTCTAGACATCTAGTAGCAATATGACCAATCTCGTTGCAATTGAAACAAATGATAAGCAACTTACCTTTGAACTTGCCTTTTTCTCTATCGAATCTTCTTGCCAGTAGTGCTTCTAGTTGTTCAACATCTATATCGCTGTTACTAGTCACATGTTTTATCTTTATTTTCTTCTTCTACTTCTTCTCATCTGAATCTTTCAATAACAACTTATCATTGAAAGAAGATTCAAAACTCTCTGGTTTATAATTATCAAAGTTAGATAGCTTAAAAGCAGTGAGTCTACCTACTAGACCTTCAAGAGTTAGATTATTTTCCATAATACATTTCAATTCTTGGATTACAGAAACTCTAATAGCATATTTAGTTAGTAGTGTTCTTAAGACTTTTCTTAAAATAGTATCATCGTCTATATGACTAGCAGCTCCTCTTATTTTACTAACAAGTTCTTTTATCCTAGCAACATATTGAGAAATATTGTCACCTTGTTTCATTCTCTTATCATCAAACTTACCTCTGAGGCTTTCAGATTTGGCTCTTTGAACATTTTTGTCTCCTCCTTAGATAGTGTACAGGGCATCCCACATTTTCTCTGTAGTGTCATGACCTTTGATCTCATCAAATTCTGCATAGCTTAGGGTAGAGGCAATCTCCAACATTGCTTGATTGTGTTCTTTCTTCTTCTTCATATTTTCACTAGTTGGAACTCTAGTAGGATTAACATATTCCACTGAGATGGTGGACTGTGCATGATCTGCTATTCCTCCAAGATGCAACTTCATCAAACTTTTCCATGTAGGAAAGTTGTTTCTGTTAAGCTTGGGTAATAATTTTTTTGACATCTTGATCCTTGTTCTTTTAATACCTTCAAACTAGTCCTCTTTAACAGATAGCTCTGATACCAATTGTTAAAATTCTTTAGAATAACTAGTGGAAGGGTGTCAATCAATTATTCAAGGTCCAAATGTAAAAATAAGACATTTCTCTTAGCTTAGTGAACCCATAAAATATTCATGTCTATGCATGTTGTTGGTGTAAATAAGTATTCACTTATTACACTTACTTAAGTTTTATTTAGGTTAATGCATTATTTAATTATTTTGCATTATTTTATTATTATTTTAGGTGAGACACTTAGGATTTTGTGAACTCCCATTCAGTTACACAACTCTAATTATGCACATGGTGTCTACAACATAGGAGTATGCATCATTCACTGAGTTTTCTTGATGACAACATAGTTATCCGCACTCCTTATTTAGCACATGTTGTCTACACCACTAATTTGCGTGCTACACCATTGTACGCTTATCCTCACATCATCACACTTAATCTCATGCTTAATGGAGGATAATCCATATCTAGTGGACATGTGCCTGGTTGTATGACATATCATGATGCTGACTTCTATGCATTCTAGAAGCTCTCCTCAGGCCTTTATATTCAGGCACTCCTAGTGTACTCTCGAATCAAGTTATTGAATGAATATCGTCATTATGATCACACTTTGTCTATTTTGGTCTACTGTTTTCTATTGTTGAGTTCTTTAGTTCTTGGGTGAATTCTATCCTAAGCCAAATTCTTACATGGTATCAAAGCTGAGGGAGATTCTCATCACGTAGCCATTCAAGACTGTTCACGCTTCAGCACCTCGACAAGATTTCGGAAGATCTACAAAAATTGGGAGCGTCTAGAGCCAGATCTGACCTCTCTGTTGCATCTAGAGCATCGATTCAATGAAGATCAACTATAAATTTCTTTATATTTGGTGAATGTTGATCATGAGGAAATTTTTTTTTTGCTAACCAGCACCTAAAGGCACCGATTTGCAATTGGGTATGATTATTTTTATTTGATCTGATTTGTTATATTTCAGATCTATAATTATTGTATTTCTCTATCTTTTATTTGTGAACTGAGATTTTGGAATTTTTTGGATCAGTTGTAAGTCAGAGAAATTTTTTTGGCCAAACCGAGCAGTGACACCCTAGATTGGCATTGTTATTTTTGGTGGAATTTATTATTATTCGCAGGGTTTTATTATTGCATTATCGGGCATATACAGACTGTGCCCATAGACAGCATGCCAAAATTTTCCATGTCTGAGCGCCCACTAAAATTTTTAGTAAACCCTCCAATTCTAGGAACACAATCCACAAGTCGGTGGCGCTCACATTTCACATTGTAGTTGGCAGAAGTTTGTATGTACACTGCGCATAACTCACAAAACCCACGAATGTGGGATAAATAGCGAACTCCAACAGGAGTGTAAAAATCTACCATCGAATTTTCAAAATTTGATGATCACCGACCAAAATCTAGCACGCACGAAAGCATCACAAACGACAGACAGGTAGCCTCAGCAGCCCACCTCCAAACGTCCTACCTGCAGAAGACACGCGATGATTTAATTGCACAGTTAGCACCCAATAGGAATCTACGTGGCATCCAAACTTGCAAGCCTAGTCAGTATCTACCAAAACATATAGTCAGTGACACATTTGATCCCAGTCACTAGCCTTGCTATCATTTTTTGTACAGATCGTACTATATGTATAGTACGAAAACCAACATCATCTACCACGTCAACAGGAGGCCAAAAATTTTGCTGACATCATCATTTCCTAGTCTTAATTTTGTTGCCCATTTGGACATCATTCTAGGGCAAAATTCAACTGCTACGATGGCTCTATGACCGTCAAATTTAACCTCGTCTTTTTCTGGTGCAACCCTTCACCAAATTGATTTTGGTTTTTGCAGTCCAACTTCAAAAGGTCATATCTCGCACATTCAGACTCCAAATCAGGTGCAATTTATTTTCTAAGTCTTTTAGTGGTGCAACTCTTTTCTAGTTTTGGTGCATGGATTGTTTAGAATGTGCATTTTTTGGTGACTATACCTGGATGATTTTGTATTTTGCAAATTCCAATGCTCTGTACGAACACATCTGGAGTTAGAAACAGGTTTTGTTTTTTTAAAGTGTATTATTTTTTGTCTACTTTCTAGGTCTAGTATTAGATTATAGTGTTGTATGGATAAAATTGTCACTTTCAACAATAGGGCCTTTCTTTGCTTTGTAATGCTTCAGAATTGTAGCACTTTGTAAAGTTTCAGATTGGTAATCTATTACGAGGTTGTAATAAGAAAAATTAAAAGTCCATAAAGGCTAAAATTGGCAAGTGGCCCATTATAATCGTACTACTGATAAAGTGCCCAAAGCATCTATTTTGGGGGGTGTTCTTGGTGTTGTGTTCTCTCTTTTTTGCAATTTTCTTTCATTTTCTGCATTATGGGCAACTTTAAGTTTCCTAAATTAACTCCTCATAAATATGCTTCATGGTCAATCTAAATGTTGTATCACTTAATGCATAATGGAGTTTCACAATATGTAGATGGTACTCTTCCTAAACCAGCAGGTGATAATGTATCAATAAGTGAAATTTCTAATTGGGTAGTCATTGATAGGAAAGCCCTAGGTGATATTTGTTTGGGGGTAGATGATAAGATCATGTATCAAATTGAGAAATGTACTACATCCAAGGAAGCTTGGGATACCCTTGAAAGCCTATATGGTAAAGTGTCTGAGGAGGATGTATTCAAAATTGAAGATGAGCTTGTTTCCTTAGATCCTAAGTTGTATGACTCAATAGCAGACTTCATCATCAAGGTGAATGAATTAAGGATGAATCTTACTGATTGTGGAAACTCTATAAAAGATGACATACTGATCTATCTCATTCATAATAAGCTGTCATTGGAGTATTCCACATTTTTATCTTCTTTTAACACCTCAAAGACTACCTTAGGGTCTGCCTAAAAGAAAGTCACTTTTGATGAATATGCAAAACTATTAGATGATGAAGAAAAGAAGTTGAAATCAATGGGGATTCTCAAATCACCTTAGTCCAAAGCATTGGTGGCAAATGAGGGTTCTCAAAATTCAACTGGACAGTCTTCAAATAAAGGAAAGGGTAAGAAGAAATGGAAAAGTAAATCTAAGGATGTAGAAAAGACAACACCTCAATCCAATCAACAAGGAAAGTCCTTGAATTCCAAAAATAAAGGGGACAACAATAAGGAGAAGAAGAAGTGTGCTTATTGAAAAAAATGGGTCATGAAGAGCATGATTGTTATCTTAGAAAGATTGATGAGTTGACTCACATCATGAAGAAACATAATGTTCCATTGCCTAATGCTTACAAGGATAAAGGGTCGTCTTCAGATTCCAAGGGCAAAGGGCAAGCATTCATGGAAAATGCAAAGTCTTCAAAGGAATGGATATTTGACTTAGGTGCCTCATATCACATGGGTTCTTCAAAGGAGGATTTTTCTTCAACGAAGTAGTCCAAGGTATAGCACATCTTCATGGGGAATGATAGCAAAATGGAAGTTGAAGGAAAAGGAAACGTGGAGATGGAAAATGGAGAGTTTCAAGAGGTTCTCTATGTTCCAAACCTAAGTTCGAATCTCCTCTCAATATACCAAGTCACTCACTTTGGAGATGGACATAGAGTTTAGTTCCTTCCTGACTCAATAAAAGTGCACAGTCTTAAAGACAATCCCTTGGTTGTAGTGAGGAAAGTGAATGATCACAAGAGGTTGTACTCTTTCTCGCATTTTGTTCCCAAGTCTTCATGAAAGGCCTTGTTAACTCAATCAAATTCAAAAATGCAGTTATGGAATGAGTGGTATGGTCATCTTGACTTCCTCTATCTTCAGTAACTTTGTACATACCGCACGGTGAAAGGTATACTTCAAATCAGCTTTTCTAAGGGTGAGTGTTCAATAGATTCAGTGAAATGCATCCAGAGGGGAAGTTACAAAGAGAGAAGTCTTCTAAAGTAGCATGCATTCTTTAGATGGTTCACATGGTATTAGAAGGTCCTTTTGCATTCAGCTAGGGTTGCTACATACTTACCTTAGTTGATAACTTTTCAAGGTTCACTTGGGTCTACTTTCTGCATAGTAAGGGTGAAGTGTTGGACACATTTCTGGACTTAAAGACTCATATAGAACATAAATCCAAGAAAGCCATCAAAGTACTTTGCATGGATAATGGAAACATGGATGTGAACAGAAGACTTAGGGACTTTTGCAGACATGAGGGAATTGATCTTCAGACTCCATCAACATTCAATCTGCATAAGATAGATGTTGTAGCTTTGAGGATTAGAACTCTAAAGTCTATGGCAAGTTGCATGATTCATGCCAAGACTCTAGATCCATCATTAGAAGTCAAAGAAATCTCAAGTGACACTCACATTCTTAATCGTTCTCCTCATCTAGCCTTAGATGGAAAAACTCCTTTTGAGGAATGGTGTGGCAGAAAACCTATTGCGACACACTTCAGAGTCTTTGGTTATCCTGCATGGGCAAACAGATCTTCCAGGGGATGCAAGGCACAATCATCTTGGCCTTGTACGTTCATTGGTTATGAAGATGGTGTAAAGGCATATAGACTTCTAGATGTAGAGACTCATTAGATATTTGTGGAGAAGGATTACGTTTTAAGGAAAGTTCACCAAGCTTGTCCTCTACTCCTCTTCGCACATCATATAGTGTGGATACTAATAGTGACACCAACGATAGTGCTTCAATAGATTCAGACACATGGAGTTCTACTGACTAAAACAATGAGAGGTCACTTCATAAGTTCAGTCCACATGCATACATCACCACAGTGATAGGTCCAAAACAACAAGGTACAACTAGTCTTCCAGATATAGGTTCAGTGACAGATTTGGGGGACAACATTCATGATCTGCCTTTTCTTCTTGATGCAGAATTACCTTCCTTATTTGTCATGAGAGCTCCATTTGACTCTCTTGTTCATTCTCTACAAGATCAATCCTCATAGGTTGAAGTGATTGTGGATACATATGATCAGCAGTTGCAGTAGGGTTCTTCATCAGTTATAGAGACAGACAATTCTTTGGGATAGGTTCTTCAGCCAGTTGAGTAGGTTTCAGAGACATCACTCATCCATGGGATTCTTTCCACACATATTGGAAGCATCTCATTTGTACCCTTGGCATTGTTTCTTCCTAAGGAGGAACAACATTCTGCAGTCTTGGATCAGCTTCTTCATTGGAGCAGTCACTGTTCAGCATTCTTCTTTTGGGGGGGGGGGGCATCTTGTCTCTCTTCCTCTTCTCATCATTCTCTTATGTATATACTGGATGTATGTCACAATGGGGGGGTCTTGATTACTCCATCCATCCATGCATCCTTATTTATCTCTCTTTTTGGGGGAGGGTTTTTCCCATGAGATTTTCTCTCTTTCCCCACTTTATGGGAGATTGCATATCATTATGTACATGGGTACCTAACATGGCCTTGTAGTCAGGACCCATATTGCATATCATCTGAGATTTTGTAAGCTTAAGGGCATTCCCCTAAGTTGGACTTAAGGGGGGGTGTTGGTGTAAATAAGTATTCACTTATGACACTTACTTCAGTTTTACTTAGGTTAATGCATTATTTAATTATTTTGCATTATTTTATTTTAATTTTAGGTGAGACACTTAGGAGTTTGTGAACTCTCATTGAGTTACACAACTCTAATTGTGCACATGGTGTCTACAACATAGGAGTATGCATCATTAACTGAATTTTCATGATGACAACACAGTTATCTGCACTCCTCATTTAGCACATGTTGTCTACACCACTGATTTGCATGTTACACCATTGTAGGCTTATCCTCACATCATCACACTTAATCCTATGCTTAATGGATGATAAAACATATCTGGTGGACATGTGCTTGGTTGTATGACATATCATGATGCTGACTTCAATGCATTCTAGAAGCTCTCCTGAGGCCTTTATATTCAGGCACTCCTAGTGTACTCTCGAATCAAGTTATTGAATGAATATTGTCATTTTGATCATACTCTATCTATTTTGGTCTACTATGTGCTATTGTTGAGTTCTTTTGTTCTTGGGTGAATTTTGGCCTAAGCCAAATTCTTACACATGCATCCATGTAATCATTAAAACTTGTAGGTTACTATTAATCAACTTGCAGAAATGTAAACTTGAAACATAAAAGATCCATCAACACAATTGACACAATCATTTAATGTGGAAACCCAATTTGGGAAAAACCACCATTAACATGTTACTCATTTTCACTCTTCTAAAGTGATGCCCTATTAAATGTTACAACACATGCTGTTAAATGTGACCTAGTTAGGGGATTTCAATCACCCTGTTAGAAGTGAGCCTTGCTAGACTTGGAATGCCACCTAGTTAAAATATTTTCAAATGACTATCAGGCAACTTTAATCCAAAGGATTTAACCTAAATTGATACAATTTTTAGAGGTTAACAATAGATCTTTGATCTGATACAACTTACAACTTCTCTTGTAGATTACAGATCACTATTCAGTCCTCAATTCTACTTGGCTTTCATACTTTGCAATTCTGACAGCTCGTTCAACCTTCAAGCATATATCTCCTTAAGCCTTCTTTCTTAGCACACCAATACAATCATGTTTTAGGTCACTTGATGAAGTAGAGTCCTTGGTGTTGGTCTGATTTTCACATTTGTAGAAAATTTTGAAAATTTTTGGTGAAAAATCATTTGAGTTTTTAAATGTTGTAGACTAGGGTTTTTATTTCAAGAGATTCTGGAAGTTTTTAGGTTGCCCTAGTTTTTCCCTGTTTCATGTGTTGTCAGATTCTATTAACTTCTCAAGTTTAATCTCTTAACATAGCCATGAAATTGTCCCAAGTCTGAAAACCCTAGCTTCCCTTTTGAATTTCTTAGAAGGAGTTGTAACATGTTTTAAGTTCGTCCTTTACGATCTTACGGTGTGAGGTTTCACGTAAGAGCAGAATAGCTTTTTCTTTTGGCTTCGATGGCCACGCTTTGTAACATAGTGAATAAGTGTAAAGGATTTCACTATTTTATGGGGATACACTTTTGTGTTTTGTAATAGCGGAATGGCTTGGCCGTAAGCTTTCTGGTCATACGAATGGTTTTGTAAGTAGAGAAGCATAAAGGTCTATCGCGCTTTAAAAAATCTCTTGTTATGGGCTTACAACTAAGCAGCTTGAGCAAAGGAGCAGAGAGCTATTGGGTTGCGATCTACACATATTTGTTTCAATGGGTAGCATAAAGGCATAATACCCTGACAAGGCGTAAAGCTTGATTTGAAGGGTGCATGAAGTTTTTACGGTGTGATGAGTAAAAGAATTCCATAAGAGCAAAGGTAAGGTTCAATGGTGTTTATGTGCCTATGTTCTTGAGTTTGCGGATGACTGTAAAGCCTTATTTTAGCAGTAAAGGCATCAAGTAGGAACTGTTGAAGTGTCAGAAGGGCCCAGTTGCGGTGAATCAGGTGGAGGCATGACATCTATGTCAGATGGGCCCATCCCATGTGGCATATGACTTAAGGTATGAATTTTACATGTGCACAAAATCAATGGGGATGTTATTTTTAAATATTTTGAGATCAAATCTGAGTCGTTGATATCTGAGAAGGGCAGTTTTTGTCATTAAGCCCTTACACTTGCAAGTTAAGCGTATGAACAAAGGGTTGTTTTTTCCTTTCTCTGTGGTTACGAGTTCAACCTCAGCATGTAAGCGTAAAGTGTTGAATAAAGGAAGATAAAGATAAAGGGCTTTATGCTTATACGATAAAGGGTAAACTTAAGAATGCAATATCAGTTGAGAGGGCTCTCTGATGCTACAAATGAAGCTAAATCATAAAAGCGAAAGGTAAGTTTTGAAGCCTTACAGTGTCCCAAGAAATGAAGTACGCAGAGCAACGTAGAAGGAATTTCCAAGGTCTCTGCAGATACATGCATGTATAAGCATAAAGGATAGAAGGAAAGCTTGAGTAAAGGTTTTATGCTCATGCGAGGAATGGTTGAATCGTAAGAATGAAGATGTTAGTAGAAAGGTTTTCGATGCTCTAGTGTGAAGGGTTGCATATGAGCATAAAAGGTGAGAAGGCTGAGATAAGGATTTTTACGCTTACATGAAAGAAGCTTAAATCGTAAAAGTGGAAGTATGCAGTGAAAAGGTTTGAGATCCTATGGGGTAAAAGGCATTATAAGGACGTAAAAGGGATTTGAAAAATAGTGTCAAGGCACCATTACATTCTTATGATTAGGGCATTTTGAAGCATCTCTGAGTGAATGTAGAGATCCATCGAGGGCACTTCCAGCATTACGAAGATTGAAGGTTTGACTCAGCGTAAGAACGGAAGACAGTCCTTTGAAGAAAAAACATCTGATGTGTCATGAAAGATAAGCAAAAAAGACAAAATTACTATAGCCAAGCAAAATAAAGCTCTAAAAAGTACATTAGAATCAAATTTTGTGGCTGATGTACCCTAATTACAACTTGTGATCATAAGTTTTAAAGCTCATGCATGCTAAATTTATTTAAAAAAAGGCTAGCAGATATGTAATTAAAACGTCAAGGATTTGATTGAATTGTCAGCATCAAGAAGCTTGTTTCTATTTTATTTTAAAATTTGAAAGTTATAGAGCTCTGTGTATCCTGTGCAATTGCAAAAGAATTCAAAGTATAGTTTGAAGAAAACATGGCTGACCAAGAAGTTGAAGAGATGCACGAAGAAGAATTCGAAGTCGAGGATGAGGGTGACAATGTTATAGAGGTCACACTAGAGGGAAAAAGGAAAAAATCTACTCCCAAGACAAAAAAGAGGACAAGGGTCAGAAAATCGAACAAACATGTAGAGGACTGGCTGAAACTCCTTCCAAGGTTATCAAATGCAATTTCTGCAAACAATCATATTTTTAGGGACCCTTATGTTTTTGTTCGAGATGCTCAATGCCTTAGAATGACTGGTTACGATCTTTTCATGTACTTTTATGAGAATAGAACAGAGAATGTGCCAATATGTAACCCATGGAACATAAATATGGAAAAATTGATATTCCCAGAAGTGTTCATTGATGTTGATCTATTGAAGGCCCTAATAAATTCATACAATCCAATAACTAGGACTTTCCATAGACATAATGGGAGTATATTATCCACACTAGACAGAACTTCTTTTGTTGAAGCCTTCGGATTAATGGGAAAAATGGATGTGCCTATTGATATTGCAGATTTGCAAGGAAAGTTCAAGAGGAATAAAACTTGTTTTGTAAACAAAGTCATGTTGCCACATATTCCTTACAGAGTTAAGAAGGCAGGCTTAATTCCAAGAAAGGTGGGAGACTTTTTACCTTTGACTAGGCTCAAAAATTACTTCAAAAACACAGTGTATGGGTTGCACAAAGTATTGGGGAGTGATGGTGCAAAGGATTATGTATATGGTTCTCTTTTTCTAATGGCATGTGACATACAGGATCCTTTTCATCATAAGGAGTATGACTATGTGGCCTTTATCATTGACAATATGCACATGCAGATTTGTGATGCTAAGAAAGGAGAGATGAAAGACTTCAAGTTCCACCATTATTCATTACTGATGCACCTTATCCTATATAGCAACATTGGGTACATCAGTGGAGACTTCATTGATCAGACTTTTGATGAATTTGGTGAGTTACCTGTGCAACTCTGGACTCGTATTTGGCATACGGATTTCTTTTTTCAAATGCCCTAGTATTTTTTAATTTGTTCAGTTCTATTACCATGAGGAAACTAGATCATACTTTCTTAAGGGCACCCAATGTTTTGAAGACTCTGCTTAGACCCTCTTTCTTAGATGGAAAAAAAAAAATAGATCATAACTGGGGAAGTATATTTTTGTTTAAAGAATGTACTTTAATCAGAGTTTTTGCTTGCCCATAGCCTCCTCATCTATTGCCTAAATATCTACCCCCTAGATTGGCCATTATTGAATTCTTTTGGCAATTCTTATTGATGAATAAAGAAATGATACCTCCTTCTTTGCATAAGCCTACCTTTGTTTGTAGAACCTTTAAAGTAGGAGATTTTGAAATAGGCAAGAATGGATTTGAGGAATTAAGTGACTATTTAGGTCAATATAAATTTGCTACTGGGTTCTATAGGATGTATGACCCTGACAGTTATATTGCAAATGAGGTCAAGGCCATTAGGGGTATTATGAGGAAATAAGGAAAAGGGGGAGATGAGTTATTAAGGAAGTATGAGGAAATAAGGAAAGTGGAAAATTCTTTGAAGAGGACCAACCCTAATTTTAAGGGTTTCTATACAGAATTTCCATATCCTAATAATCTGAGAAAGATGGTTGAAATTTTTTACCATATTATGTCACAAATGCCTCATGAGCCAGAGGGAGAGGAAGCCATTTTAAATAGAGAATCCCCTGAGATAGATACACAATTAGAAATTGAGTTAGAAGAAGAGCAACCATCAACTTCAGCCTGGGTGCCACAAGGAAATAAAAGACAAAAGACAATGCACATCCCTGAAAAGGTAGTAAGCACAGCTATACAAGTCATGTCTGGAAACAGTGAGTATTTTGCTGATATTAGGCAAAATTATTTTCACCAAAGGGCTACTGAAGTAGGAAAAGCTTTTACTAATTTACAAGTTGTAGCATCAAGATTGGATGATAGGCTCATTCAATCTGAAAAGTTCATGGAAGATGATGATTTTATTAAATCATCAGAGTTTAAAAGTTTTCTCTATAAGATCAAACAAAATGAACTCACATTGAGTCTTATGCCAGGAGAAGATCCAGAGAAAAAAAAAGAGTTAGTTGAAAAATTATTGGCTTATGAACCTGAAAGTGAAACAATGACTATTGCAGAAGCCAAAGAATTGGTACATAGGAGTGGTATGATTCTAATACCACATTGGGATATTGAGAAATCTTTTTTGTTAGACCAAATGAGAAGACAAGATAAGGCCATCAGTTATGAAGCCACTAGCAGTGAAGGTTTTAAAAGAGGGTCAGGTTTTAATGTGGACACTAAAACCCTAGCAGTATGGAGTGTGGCCCCTGACACTAAGAAGCCTAAGATGATGGATATAGAAGAAATTGCTCAGGGCAATATGATTGTGTGGACATTGGAGAGCACTATTGGGAAGGAGATCTCTAGCTTGGTCAAACATTTTGCTCTTATGAATGAGGAAAAGGTTGATGAAATTGAAGATAAGTTAGCTACAATGTGCAATGAATGCCTTGATATTAGAAGAACATATGAAGAAGAGCTCAAAATGAGCCATGTACAGAAACAAAGAATAGAAGAGTTGGAGGAAAAAATTAAAATTCTGGAAACAGAAACAAAATCCCTCAAAGAACAACTCAAGGTAGTAGCAGAGGCACAACATGCACCAAGGAAAGAGGAAGAAAGAAGGCACATGGTAGAAGCAGAGGCCCAAACAGAAGGAATACCTATAGGAGTAACAGTGCCAGTGCCTGTGATTAGTGTGAAAACAGAAGTTTCCCAAGCTGACAGTAATACCAAGAAGAGTGCTTTAATGAATGTATTAAATCATAGAATAAGCATTCTGAAAAGAATAACTCAAGATGCTTATAATAAATTCATCAATCTACAATCTATTGAACAGGTATGCAAGGATGCAGTTAGATGGCTTGAGCCTATTTTTCAACAATGGGGGCCATATATGCAATTTTTTGACAGGTTAATACCCTTGTTAGCCAAGAAGCCAGACCTCCCAGATAAAGTTATTACTATGAAGGAGGCTATGGAGAAAGTGAAAGAATTATTGTAAATCTTCACAGGGAAGCTGGCAGTAATTCAAAGTAAATTGAAAGTGCTAACAAATGGTTTCTATTCTTTTATTCCTTTTTTTATTGATTCTGATGATAAGTTAAAAGATTTTAATGAGTGGTCTAGTTCTTTTGATCACATTATAGACTTGCCACAAGTGGTATCCATTCTCCAAGATGGTATTGATGAATGTCTTTTCAATAAACTATTTGATACCCTCTTCAAGATTGAAACTGAAGTGAATAGGTTTACCATAGAAGGAAGGGTGGTTACTGATGCCAGGTGGCAGAAAACTGTGGATGAACTAACAATAGTTAAGGAATGTGAATGGCCCACCAAAAGAGAAATATTTGTCTGGGAAGAAATCACAGAAATCAAAGCATTACCAACAAGGAGCAATTAGAGAAAAGGACAAAATTAAAGATCTTATGCTCCAACTGTCACTGCTGTTTGTTTTTATTGGTTCCTTTTCTAAGTTAAGGTGTCTGATTCCTTTTAAAAAGGAAGAATGTACTCATTTTGTAAGAGGACACCTGTCCTTTTCTCTTAGCCTAAAGCTTGTTGCATCTCACATTATTTAAGTGAGATTCCAAGGCTAAAAAAAAGGTTCGAATTCTATTTTTCTAAGTAATATGCTTAGTCTGTCTTTGGTCCAAGTTTTTCTTGAAAACAAGTTTATGATGTATTTTCTCTGTCAATTCTCTAAGAACACATGAATATAGAATGAGTTGTGTTTCTTTTTGAAGGTCATTCTGAGTCTATTGTAAATGGTATACAATTTTCAAAGAAAATAAATACAAATTGTGAATAGTTTCCATATCATTGTTTTCTCAATCTTGTCTCCTTTTTATTACTTGGTTATCTTGATATTGTATAAGTAGAGGCTTGTGCAATTGAATGCAATCCAGCTAGGTTGTATATCTGTTTATCACTGCTATTAATTCAATGGATTAAATAAAAGCTTTGGTAAATGTGATAAGGTTTCTTTAGTAGTGGAAAGGATTTTGAATGATGAATTCTAATAAGAATTGCTGATAGAATTTGTTGTAAAGCAACAAATTAGATCTAAGAATTTGTTATAGACTCTGAATACCAATGGATTAGGCACTGATCAAGTTGATTTAGCTGAAGGAGAAATATATCATAAATGGTTATCAAAATGCAACATCAAATCAAATTTTACTTGTATTTCCTATAGATCTTCATAGGCTGGCCAGTACTTGTCTGCATGGAATGTTTTAGCTTCAGTTAGCCACTATTGTTGAGAACATCTACAGATCTATAGAAGAAATTTTGGACATATCTGTTATATGGTATGTATTTAGCAAATCATCATGGAATTATGTATGTATTTGAGGATTTGAGATGAGAATAAAAAAGAAACTAAAATAATCCTCATATAGTATTTCCTAGTTGTGAATCATCCCTGGGTATACCCACCCTGGTCTTGCAGAGCCAAAAGAGTAGAAAGCCACCTTTGGTTTTGTTGAAGTTGGGTCCAAATGTTTTACACATGTAATTGTTAATAAGAATTGGCTAATCTTTAGATTGTGTGAGTATTATCATCTTGGTAGTAAGCATTTTGTTGCTTAGTAGTTTTAGTCCTTTTTTAAAAAATCCAACACTTGGCTTCCTATCTTCCTTCTTTTCTCTATTCTTTCCTTGTCTTCTTTGACCCTCTTTTTTTTGCTTCATGACTAGCCATTCCTATAAATAGGAAATTAAGATACTTTGCCATTTTATATCATCCATTTTAATGTTTACAATGTATCTACCTCATATTCTATATTTCTTCTAGAAACTTTTCCTAGAATCCATTTGAATTCACCTAGAAATGGTTTACTTCGAATTCTATGCCACCAGCTCATCAACCTTATCTTCTACCTAGTTCACAAATTCCAAGGAAACAAACTTGATGGCTTAGATTCGGTCAATCTTTGATCTTTTAAATAATGCAGCAACTCGACATTATCAATCTACTAATGCTCGACACATACTATTTTCCTTCGCATCAATTGTGAACTCACTCAACATCAACTAAAGTTTATTGATGCTCGATGCATACTGTATTTCTTTGCATCAACTATGAATTCACTTGACTTCAACTATTTTACTCAAAATACACTAGAATTGTTTTTTACTTGGGTCCACCTAATTTTCTCCTCAGCTTGTACTAACTTTTCTTGGCACTTACTAACTTGGTCAATATTAGGAGATAATCTTTGTGTAACTTGTTCTAAAGTTTCTAAGTGTAACCAACCTTTGTAACCTCAAGTAGATTATTAATACATCATGTCATCACTATCTTAACTAATCCTTGTACTTCATTACATAATCATAACTCAACCTTTCCTCTAGGTGGTATTGTTACATCTTATTCATCAAATTCCTCCGTCAATCAACTAAGTGATAGTACTTGAATCTTATAAGAAATTGTCTTGCCAAAAAAATACATCAATGACAAAACAGTGACTGAAACACATTTTCTTCTTTAATAATCTCCCTCTTTCAATCATCTCTTTTAGCAATGATCTTTTCAATTAGATCTCAACACAAAAATGGGCAACAATAAATTTTGGAGATCATTCTCATAAGAAAGGGAACAAACAACCTATTTCTTTCAAATACAAAAGCTTGATTCCTTTATGTTACCATTAAGAATTATTTATATTCTATCTTGAATTGGTTAATTTTTTATATTCTATCCTGAATTATTCATAAATCTTAAACCCTTATCATCATTGTAAACCCTTATCCTAATTGTTAACAAAAAGTCCTAAACTTAAGAAAAATATTGATGTTAACTATAACACTTAACCCATCTCTCATATCTCCCCCCCTCTAAGTACATGTCATATCTCCTACACTCTATCCTTTTCTTCCTAGGTCTCTTACTCCATATAATTTTACCTCTTCTACTTTTCTTCTTACTCATCTATCTCCCTTTGTTTACTAAATACACTATGTGTGTGTGTGTGTGCGTGTGTGTGTGCGTGTGCGTGTGCGTGTGCGTGTTCGTGTGCGTGTGCGTGTGCGTGTGCATGTGCGTGTGCATGTGCGTGTGCGTGTGCGTGTGCGTGTGCGTGTGCGTGTGCGTGTGCGTGTGCGTGTGCGTGTGCGTGTGCGTGTGTGTGTGTGTGTGTGCGTGTGCGTGTGCGTGTGCGTGTGCGTGTGCGTGTGCGTGTGCGTGTGCGTGTGTGTGTGTGTGTGTGTGTGTGTGTGTGTGTGTGTGTGTGTGTGTGTGTGTGTGTGTGTGAGAGAGAGAGAGAGAGAGAGTATGCATGGTAGAGTTTCCAAATAAATAGAGGAGGGAGAGGGGGAGAGGAAGATATTTATACATGATAGTATATGGAGTGCGTAGTTAGAATCCATTATGTATAATAATTGTAAACCTAAAACTTATTAGAACAAATTCCAATTAAAAATATAAAAATTCATAACCTTCACCTACCCTTCCACTTTTGTCTCTCATAACCTCTATATCTCCCTCTCTTCCTCTTTTATATGTTTTAGGGTTCAATATTGATGGTACAAGAGTTAGGGTGCACAAGGTTGAGGGTTTTCCCCCTCTCACTTAATTTATCTCTCCTAATTTCTCTTTATTTCTCTCTACATTTCAAACTCTCTCTTTCTTTCTCTCACAATCTCTCTCTTTTTTGTCTTTCATCTTTCCTACCTCTCCCCATCTCTCTATCTTTCTCTTCAAACCTAAAGCCTATGTAATCATCACATTCTAAACCATACAAACCTAATGTATAAAGTTTATATTAGTAAATAATCCTTAACCTTAATCCTTAATCCTCATAACCTATTAGTATCAAGGAAGGAGTGAGAAAGGGGGAATAAAGGGAGAGAATGAGAAAGGGAGAAAGAAATAGGTAAAAACTATCTTAGATAAAAGAGAGTCTTTATGATAGGATGAGAGAATGATAGGATGAGAGGTTTGGTATAGGGAGAGAGAGAAATGGAGGAGAGGGAGGGAAGGAAAATAGGAAGAGAGTGGGAGAGGAGGAAATAGATGGATAGAGCCATGTAGAAATAGTCATTATTTTAATGTAAGATATTAATATTACCTTCATTGTCATTCTATTATTAACCATATTGTGATGTCAAATTAAAAATTGTATCTAGAGACAAACATGATGATTACATTTGGCATAAACATGAAGCATAAATTATAAATCTTTTACCCCTCTCTCACTCTTTCCCTCTCTTACCTATATGCTTTCCACTATTTCTCTTCCTCCTTCTCTCACTATCTCCCCCCTTTTCCCTTCTATTTTATTCTCTCTCTCCACTAATTGTAGCTTGATCTTGTCACACACACACATACGCGCACACGCACACACACACACACAAATATATATATATATATATATATATATATATATATATAGAGAGAGAGAGAGAGAGAGAGAGAGAGAGAGAGAGAGGTTTATAATTTAGGGCATATAGTTTAGAGAAAGAGAGAAAGAGAGAGATATAGAGTGAAAGAGGTATAGAAATGAGTTAAAGAGGGAAATAGTGAAAGATATGGAGAGAGATGGGAAAGAGGGAGAATGAATTGGATTTTAGGGATTATGATTATAGGGTTTTTGTTATTTAAATGTTTTTCTAATATTTCCAACATTTGTTGAAAGTGCCAAAGAAGAGAAAACCCAAAATCACAATGATATCTCAAATTAAAAGTTAAATATCACAACATTTATCTTCAAGGAAAAGAGATATCCATACCTTGACATGATTTCATTATAAATATGAAGTTCTTGATTAAACTCCAAAACATATTTTAATCACACCCAAACTTATTTCTTGGTTGTTAATATGCACTTTTTCTACTCATTTGATATCAATTCATATTAAAAGTTGGATATAAACAACCTTCCTCTTTAGGTAAAAGAGGTATCTGCACCTCAATAAGGTTTAGTTATAAATAAAAACTACTAAGGTAAACTACTTCTTATTTCTTCTGAGGTACACAAATTTAGTTCTATGATGATGTAAGGTAATGACTTCTACATCCATCTCATTCTTGGAGTAAATTTCATCTTTATAATTACCTCTTAATATTTCATCTAGAATACTCTCTTAATAAATTTAACAGTCCTAATCCCTTGAGTAGGGAGGAGTTAGCTCCATGGCACAAATAGAAACCCTCCTAGTCCACTCAATCTCCCTCCCATAAAACCTTCTTATAGCCTTCCCTTCTCATTGTGATCGCCTCTATATACCTCACTTACCCCCTTGTTATATGGTTTAGTGTGCAAGATCAAAGGTACAAGGTTTCTAGAACACAAAAGGAATCCTCCAATTTGAGATAGCTTAAACATAATGTAGTCCCTTACCCCACCCATAATCCTTATTCTAAACTCATTCATTACCCTAGCCATAATCCTAATATTAACCCCAATCATTCCCCTTGAAATTACAAATAAATATGATAAAGAAATTATTCCTCAAAATTACTGAATGAACTGACTCAATTGGGGTAAACAAAGAAGGGACGATGAGGTGACCTATCTAGACTCTACCATTGGAAATTTGAAGTTTCTAAAGATGAATATACTTAAAACTAAATCAAAGAAAAACTAAAACAATTGAAAAATTTGTGTAAGATATTTAATGGCTCCAATAACATTTCTACTTATAAATCTCATGAGTTTAAAAATTATTAGGTTGATCCATAATAATAAACCATAATCATAATCAAATTCCAACCCCTAATCTTAATCGTATAACCCTGATGAAAATCATAAACCTAAACATTAGTCTCACCATAACTTTAAGCGATAATTACAACCACAACTATAACCATAACCCTATCTATGGTATAAAATCTAACTTTTCAACCATACTCTTAAATATAATTACCGTAACTATAATTTTATTCCTATTTTTAATCCTAATCCTAATCTTCTCTCTACACATATGCCAAATCCTTGACATATCCATTAGGAAAAAACCTAACTTTGTGGTTAAGAGTGCTCAATAAGTTCAACTCCAAAATTGCATATTTAAATACTAATAGAAATATCACAATCTTAATTTTATTTTTTATTTTTTTTAAATAATCATTCTAGATTTTTATCTTATTTTCTTAGTTTATTTTAAAGATTAATTAAAATAAAATAGTATTGATAATAAATAGATTTATATATGATTTTACCAATCAAAATAATTAGGTAAATATAAATTTAATCTATAATATTTTTCAATTATGTTTACTTTTTAATTACATATATTGTTTACTTTTTACTTTCTTATTGAAGATTTATTAGATAATAGTTATTTCATTTTAATTTAGAATTACTTTATTTTTTAATTTATTCATATTAATTACTTTTATTTTTCCATTTAATGCTATATCGATAATTATTATTTTTTAATTATAAATTTTTAAAATAGATAAAAAAAAAATATGATAATTTGATAATATAGTATAATAATTTTAATATATATTTATATCTACAATACATAATATATCATATAATATATATAATATATACATTATATATAAAATTTTATTTTTTACAATTATTTATTATATATAAAGAGAAAAAGAATAGTCAAAGTGCTAATTTTAAAAATATAAAATCTATGAAAAGAGTATAAGAACAAATTAAAATGTAAAGTAATACAAATTTAAAGATTTAAAAATAAAACAAAGTCAGTTAATTCACATGTAAAAAAATTGTTAAAGTAAACAAATTCAAAACAAAAGCAAGTTCGATTATGTTTGTGAGATAATGTTAGATTCCTTACATGTTGCCTCTCTACTCCCTATCACCTTACTTCTTTGTCATTTTGCTTTGTACTTATTTTGTTTACCTCTATTAGTGATAGCCACGATGATGGCTTGCAATCTATGCATGAGCTATCTCATTTTTAATGTATGGTACTTATGTTTTTATGGTAAGAAATGCTCCATCCATGTCATCTTTTTGCATCAAGATAGATGGTCCATTTGCACTATATGTCATGAGAAAAATATTTTTAAGAAAAATTCTATAGGTTATAAGATACAACATTAATAAAGATTTACAACAACATGTGGATACATGATTTAGAATCTATGGATTAAAAACCCTAAAATCAACTATATATCCTAAAAATAATTAAAGAATTAAATTTTATCCAATTAATTATCAATGCATAGTTTGAGAGCTTGTTTTAAAGTCGGTGTGGTTTATGGGGAATGTATGGCTCTATAGTTGGGATTGGTCTCCAAGTTTTTTCCTCCACATTTAGAAGATCAAGGATGAACCACTTTTGATCTATATGCTCAAGTTCATAGGTGATTTTAGAATGCAATAAATGTACAAGCTCAATTGGAACTCTATTAGGGTGCACCTACATTGTTATTATATCCTATGCAATAGAATTCCTACCTATTATGCTTGGATATAGGTGAAGGTCAACCCGAGTAAACTCCTCAAGCATACAATTAGTTTTTCTTGCATTATACATGAGATCCTTCAAGAGTTGAAGTAAAAAATCTTACCATTTGCCTCGATCTCCTCTCTCTCATGCATTTTCTAATAAGATAAAGAAAAATATTGGCACTTATCAAGGATGGAGTTCAAATAGAGAAAAGAAGGAAGATAGGAAGCCAAGGACTCTACTTCATCAAGTGACCTAAAACATGATTGTATTGGTGTGCTAAGAAAGAAGGCTTAAGAAGATATATGCTTGAAGGTTGAACGAGCTGTCAAGATTGCAAAGTATGAAAGCCAAGTAGAATTGAGGATTGAATAGTGATCTGTAATCTACAAGAGAAGTTGTAATTTGTATTAGATCAAAGATCTATTGTTAACCTCTAACAATTGTATTAGTTTAGGTTAAATCCTTTGGATTAAAGTTTCCTGATAGTCATTTGAAAATACTTTAACCAGGTGGTATTCCAAGTCTAGCAAGGCTCACTTCTAACAGGGTGATTGAAATCCCTTAACTAGGTCGCATTTAATAGTATGTGTTGTAACATTTAATAGGGCATCACTTTAGAAGAGTGAAAATGAGTATAATGTTAATGGTGGTTTTTCCCAAATTGGGTTTCCACATTAAATCATTGTGTCAATTGTGTTGATGGATTTTTTATGTTTCAAGTTTACATTTCTGCAAGTTGATTAATAGTAACCGACAAGTTGTAATGATTACATGGATGCATGTGTAAGAATTTGGCTTAGGCCAAAATTCACCCAAGAATAAAAAAACTCAACAATAGCACACAGTAGACCAAAATAGACAGAGTGTGATCAGAATGATGATATTCATTCAATAACTTGATTCAAGAGTACACTAGGAGTGCCTGAATATAAAGGCCTCAGGAGGGCTTCTAGAATGCATAGAAGTCAGCATCATGATATGTCATACAACCAGGCACATGTCCACCAGATATGGATTATCCTCCATTAAGCACAGGATTAAGTGTGATGATGTGAGGATAAGCGTACAATGGTGTAGCATGCAAATCAGTAGTGTAGACAACATGTGCTAAATGAGGAGTGTGGATAACTGTGTTGTCATCATGAAAACTTAGTGAATGATGCATACTCCTATGTTGTAGACACCATGTGCATAATTAGAGTTGCGTAACTCAATGAGAGTTCACAAACTCCTAAGTGTCTCACCTAAAATAAAAATAAAATAATGCAAAATAACTAAATAATGCATTAACCTAAGTAAAACTTAAGTAAGTGTAATAAGTTAATACTTATTTACACCAACACCCCCCCTTAAGTGAAACTTAGGGGAATGCCCTTAAGCTTAAAAAAATATAAGATGATATACAATATGGGTCCCAGCTACTAGGCCATGTTAGGTACCCATGTACATAATGATATGCAATCTCCCATAAAGCGAGGAAAGAGGGAAAACCTCATGGGAAAAACCCTCCCCCAAAAAGAGAGATAAATAAGGATGCATGGATGGATGGAGTAATCAAGACCCCCCCATTGTGACATACATCCAGTATATACATAAGAGAATGATGAGAAGAGGAAGAGAGACAAGATGCCCCCCCACCAAAGAAGAATGTCGAACAGTGACTGCTCCAATGAAGAAGTTGATCCAAGACTGTAGAATGGTGTTCCTCCCCTTAGGAAGAAACAATGTCGAGGGTACAAATGAGACGCTTCTACTGTGTGTGGAAAGAATCTCATGGATGAGTGATGTCTCTGAAACCTACTCAACTGGCTGAAGAACCTGTCCTAAAGAACTATCTATTTCTGTAATTGATGAAGAACCCGGCTGCAACTGCTGATCATATGTATCCATAATCACTTCAACCTGTGAGGATTGATAATGTAGAGAATGAACAAGAGAGTCAGATGGAGCTCTCATGACAACTAAAGAAGGTAATTCTACATCAAGAAGAAGAGGCATATCATGAATGTTGTCCCCCAAATCTGTCACTAAACTTGTATCTGGAAGACTAGATGTAACTTGTTGTTCTGGACCTATCACTGTGGCGATGTATGCATGTGGACTAAACTAATGAAGTAACCTCTCATTGTATCTATCGATAGAACTCCACATGTCTGAATCTATTGAAGCACTATCATTGGCATCACTATTAGTACCCACACTATATGATGTGCAAAGAGGAGTAGAGGAAAAGCTTGGTGAACTTTCCTCAAAATGTACATCCTTCTCCACAAATATCTAATGAGTCTCTACATCTAGAAGTCTATATGCCTTTACACCATCTTCATAACTAATGAAGGCACAAGGCCGAGATGACTGTGCCTTGCATCCCCTGGAAGATCTGTTTGCCCATGCAGGACAACCAAAGACTCTGAAGTGTGTCACAATAGGTTTTCTGCTGCACAATGCCTCAAAAGGAGTTTTTCCATCTAAGGCTGGATGAGGAGAACGATTAAGAATGTGAGTGGCACTTGAGATTGCTTTGACTTCTAATGATGGATCTAGAGACTTGGCATGAATCATGCAACTTGCCATAGACTTTAGAGTTCTAATCCTCAAAGCTACAACATCTGTCTTATGCAGATTGAATGCTGATGGAGTCTGAAGATCAATTCCCTCATGTCTGCAAAAGTCCCTAAGTCTTCTGTTCACATCCATGTTTCCATTATCCATGCAAAGTACTTTGATGGCTTTCTTGGATTTATGTTCTATATGAGTCTTGAAGTCCAGAGACGTTTCCAACACTTCACCCTTACTATGCAGAAAGTAGACCCAAGTGAACCTTGAAAAGTTATCAACTAAGGTAAGTATGTAGCAACCCTAGCTAAATGCAAAAGGACCTTCTAATACCATGTGAACCATCTAAAGAACACATGCTACTTTAGAAGACTTCCCTCTTTGTAACTTCCCCTCTGGATGCATTTCACTGAATCTATTGAACACTCACCCTTAGAAAAGTTGATTTGAAGTATACCTTTCACCATGCGTTATGTACAAAGTTACTGAAGATAGGGGAAGTCAAGATGACCATACCACTCATGCCATAATTGCATTTTTGAATTTGATTGAGTTAACAAGGCCTTTCATGAAGACTTGGGCACAAAATGCGAGAAAGAGTACAACCTCTTGTGATCATTCACTTTCCCCACTACAACCAAGGAATTCTCTTTAAGACTATGCACTTTTACTAAGTCAGGAATGAACTCAACTCTATGTCCATCCCTGAAGTGAGTGACTTGGTAGATCGAGAGGAGATTCAAACCTAGGTTTGGAACATAGAGAACCTCTTCAAACTCTCCATTTTCCATCTCCACATTTCCTTTTCCTTCAACTTCCATTTTTCTATCATTCCCCATGAAGATGTGTGGTACCTTGGACTACTTCATTGAATAAAAATCCTCCTTTGAAGAACCCATGTGATATGAGGCACCTGAGTCAAATATCCATTCCTTTGAAGAGTTTTCATTTGCCATGAATGCTTGCCCTTTGCCCTTGGAATCTGAAGATGACCCTATATCCTTGTAAGCATTAGGCAATGGAACATTATGTTTCTTCATGATGTGAGTCAACTCATCAATCTTTCTAAGATAACACTCATGCTCTTCATGACTCGATTTTTTGCAATAAGCACACTTCTTCTTTTCCATATTGTTGTCCCCTTTCTTGTTGGAATTCGAGGACTTGCCTTGTTGATTGGATTGAGGTGTTGTCTTTTCTGCATCCTCGGATTTACTCTTCCATTTCTTCTTACCCTTTCCTTTATTTGAAGACTGTCCAGTTGAATTTTGAGAACCCTCATTTGCCACCAATGCTTTGGACTGAGGTGATTTGAGAATCCCCATTGATTTCAACTTCTTTTCTTCATCATTCAATAGTTTTGCATATTCATCAAAAGTGACTTTCTTGTAGGCAGACCCTAAGGTAGTCTTTGAGGTGTTAAAAGAAGATACAAATGTGGAATACTCCAATGGCAGCTTATTATAAATGAGATAGATCAGTTTGTCACCTTTTATAGAGTTCCCACAATCAATAAGCTTCGTCCTTAATTCATTCACCTTAATGATGAAGTTTGATATTGATTCATAGGACTTAGGATCTAAGGAAACAAGCTCATCTTCAATTTTGAATACATCCTCTTCAGACACTTTACCATATAGGCTTTCAAGGATATCCCAAGCTTCCTTGGATGTAGTACATTTCTTAATTTGATACATGATTTTATCATCTACCCCCAAAAAACATCACCTAGGGCTTTCCTATCCATGGCTACCCAATTAGAAATTTCACTTATTGATACATTATCACCTACTGGTTTAGGAAGAGTACCATCTACATATTGTGAAACTCCATTATGCATTAAGTGATACAACATTTTGATTGACCACAAAGCATAGTTATGAGGAATTAATTTACGAAACTTAAAGTTGCCCATAATGCAAAAAATGAAAGAAAATTGTAGAAAAGAGAGAACACAACACCAAGAACACCCCCCCTTTTCACTAAATCAAGAAACCCTTTCAAAATAGATGCTTTGGGCACTTTATCAGTAGTGCGATTACAATGGGCCACTTGCAAATTTTGGCCTTTGTGGACTTTTGATTTTTCTTATTACAACCTCTTAATAGAGTACAAATCTAAAACTTTACAAAGTGCTACAGTTCTAAAGAATTACAAAGCAAAGAAAGGCCCTATTGCTGAAAGTGACAATTTTGTCCACACAACACTATAATCTGATGCTAAATCTAGAAAGTAGACAAAAAATAACACACTTTCAAAAAAATAGAACCTGTTTCTAACTCCAGATGTGCCTGTACGGAGCATTTGAAGTTGCAAAATGCAGGATCATCTAGGTACAGTCACCAAATAATGTACATTTTGAACAATCCGTGCACCAAAACTAGAAAAGAGTTGCACCACTAAAAAATTTAGAAATTTTTACCCAATTTCAAAAAAAATTACACTTGATTTTGAGTTTGGATGTGTGAGATATGACCTCGTGAAGTCAGACTATAAAAACCAAAATCAATTTGGTGAAGGGTTGCACCAAAAAAAAGATGAGGTTAAATTTGATGGTCATATGGCCGTCACAAAAGTTGAATTTGCCCTAGAATGACATCCAAATGGACATCACAATTAAGACTAGGAAATGATGATGTCAGCAAAAATTTTGGCCTCTTGTTGATGTGGCAGATGATGTGGGTTTCCCTACTGTACAGATAGTATGGTTTGTATGGAAAATGATAGCATGGCTGGTGACTGGAATCAAATGTGTCATTGACTGTATGTTTCGGCATATGCTGACTTGGCTTCCAGGTTTGGATGCCACATAGATTCCTATTGGGTGCTAACTATGTAATTAAATTTCCGCGTGTCTTCTGTAGGTTCCTCAAACTCGCTCGGTGACCTTTTGACACACGGCATCATCATGCACTCAGTAGAGGTAGGGGCTCGGTCCATACTAATCACTCTGAGTAGCTTGGAACTTGGTAACCACTGGTGATTCAGTAAACATTGTGTCACTTGGTAAAAGCTAACTCCTTCAATTCACTTGGTAAGCACTGAATACTTCTTTTACCTTTCTATCTTGGTAATCACTAAAACCTTTATTTACCTTCCTGACTCGGTAAACACCAAATCCTTCGTTTACCTTCCTGACTCGGTAAATACTAAATCCTTCGTTTACCTTCCTAACTCAGTAAACACTAAATCCTTCATTTACCTTCCTGACTCGATAAACACTAAATCCTCTGTTTACCTTCCTGACTTGGTAAACACTAAATCCTTCGTTTACCTTCCTGACTCGGTAAACACTACAGAATATACTTGGTAACCAAATAATGCTCAGTATGAACTATAAACTGAGTGATGAACTCGGTAAGCATGCAGAATCAAATAAGTGTTGTAACTAATGACAAATGTATCATTATTCCAACAATCTCCCCCTTTGGCATTAGTGACAAAAACACTTATGAGCCAAAATTTATATACAAGATCTGACAAAACTGACTTGATTCTGTTGTGCTGAATATACATGGGCTACCTTATATATAACTCCCCCATACAATATACACAAGTTTTTTACATGAGTTATAAGACTTTATTCTTTATTACTTTATTGCCTTCTCCCCTTTTGTGTCTGATTTTCCTCTATATATTACTTTCTCCCCCTTTTTGACAATAATGCCAAAGAATAAAGAATGTATTTACATGGAGACACCAAAATGTGTGATAAACTCAGAATGTACCTAAAGAATTAGTTGCAAAGTTTTATCCCAATTGTCTTGCAAGATTTTACATGTGGAGAGAGCTACTTGAACTTCTGCAGAAAGTTCAATCACATGGTCTGTAACAGAGAAGTTATTGTCATGGATCAATGTTTTTGAATATGCAATATGCTTCTACATTGTGTTCATGACAGGAAGGATCATATTCTGGATGTCAATCAGAGTAGACCTGATCCTTGCTTCCTCTCTCAGCAATTCTGCCTGTTTCTCTAACAAAAATTTGATTCTCAGATGATGGGATGAACTTGTACTGTGGTCAGATTGCAGCATTTGGGCACTGACCTTCATATCCACATCAATTTTGTTCAACTTTTCTTTTATTTCCTTTGTATACTCGATAACATCACAAAGTTTTGCAAAAAGTGAGGTTACATTATTAAAAGAATTTTCAATGTCAAACACAATTGAGGCTAATTCAACCTGTTTTAATGCTAAGTGTTGAGTAATGTGCTCAAGCACCTTATTTTCAAATTTCCTTTCTACTTTCTCCATTAACTTTTCTTGTCCTAAGATATCCTCATTAAATTTACTCACCACTTCTTCTAGCTACAAAAAAATGTGTTGAGATGAATCCACATCAACACTTATAGCCTCAGTTATTATGTTTTTAGCACTCTCAATTATGTTGAATTCTCTGTCTCTTTCATTCCTTAGCTGCATTTGTTGTGCCTTTTTCTCTAGATGCTGACTAGCCAATCTTAATTCATTAACCGTAGCAATTTCTAGATTTATCTATGGAATGACAATTTCTTCATCCAAATCTATATCACCATCTAATACTTTTCCTGTAAGCAGTAGTTTCAGTGGTGTCTTTTCTTTATCTGCAATACTTACCTCTTTTCCTTCTGAAGTAGATACAATGGTCGATGATGCAAGACTAGCAATCAAAACTGGAATGGGACCAACTAAAGGTAAACTAAGAGAAGTGTTGGCTATATCAAAACTTGATATACTTCCCAAAAATGATGTACATACTAGTATATTTACAATTGGAGAACTAACTGGAGAAAAAATTGGGGCCAATGTGGCTAAGGAAGACAAAATTGATAAGAAATTTGAAAGACTTACTGTTCAAGCTGCAGGTGCTGCAGTGGATGACTCAGTGGCTGATGATGTGCTTTGAAGCTCCGTAACTGAAGAAGTGACTGTCAGCTCGGTAGATGAAGTGCTTGGCACTTGCATTGTAGAAACCTAGAGATGAGAGGAGACAGGTGGAGATTAATCAATTGATAAGGCTATTGAGCTCACAATCTCACCAGTAGAAGCTACTTCTTTCTCCATTTCTCTTTCAGCTTCTTCCTCCTTAGCTTGTTCTGCTTCTTCCTTCATTTCTCTTTTAGCTTCTTCCTCAATTTCTAGCATTAATGATTGCAGGTCTTCTGGAATGTCTTCAATGTCATCACCATCATCATCATTATCATTATCATCACTGCTGTCATTGTTCGTGATTTCAACAGTATCATCACTGGGTTTGTGTAGATGATAGATATTTTTCCACATGTTTGTTGCATCATTTACTACATGCTCAATGTCTTTGACAAGTATCAAAAAAGTGTGGAATCTAATCATCATATTACCTTCGTGGTCTTTCAGTGATTTCTTCACTTTAGCATTAGTGAGACTCGGTAGGAGATTCCTTAGGGTCTGCTCATAAATGTCTTTGACAGTCTTGGTTGCAGCTTCCCGTCTTGGTTGCAATCTTTCCAATAGCTCTTTGGAGATCTGAGAGGCTATCTAGTCTAAGGAGTATTTCCATTTACCCATTTTGTTCAGTACCAGTTCCTCAATCTGCATTTTCTCCTGTTCTGTTCTAGTTTCAAACTTTAATGCTTTGAAGTTTGTGAAGCTAGCTCCTGCATCTAATTGCTTCAGTCTTACTTCAAAGGTGAGTGGAGGCTTAACAAGTATAAGTTCCTTCTTTCCCTGTCTTGTTCTCCTAGAGAACACTGTAGTGGTTTGCTTTGTAGGTTTGGTGATAGTCACCTTACCCTTTTTCTTTGATGGCTCTGCTTCCTTTTCTAGCTCCTCTTCTTCTTCTTCCTTTTCTTCATCCTCATCATTGCCCTCAGTAAGCATAAGAGGTCCAGTATCATCTTTCAACTTTTCTATCTTTCTCTTGCCTTTAGAGATTTCTTGAGGAAGTTTGATTTGAAGCTCTATGCTAACCTTTGCCTCTTCATAGGTTCCAAATGTAGGCAACTTGGGATCCACTGGTTCATTTACCAGTGCCTCAATGATATCTCTAGCATCATCAATATTTAGTTCATAGGGCAATAGTTTTACCCATGCCACTCGAGGTTTGACTGCCTAGATGTAGACTCTGTCATAGTCAACCATGAAACAAACATCATCCTTATAATCTTCAACAATTTTCGGAGGTATCCTGAACCTGTTGTTCATCCTTTCCTTGAATTATTCAAAATAATTATCCATTACCTTGTCAAAATTGATACCCATTTCTGCTATGAATTTGTTTATTTGATACAAAATTGGAGTATCTTTCCTCCATACAACTACACCTTTACATGGAAAGAATTTCTGTACATAGAAAAATATACAAACTAGCAAAGAACCAAATTTATAGGGGTTTTTCTTTGCAGTCCTTATGCTATTTATGTTTTTATTCAATTGTTTTAATAGCACATCAGCTAAGTCAAACTCCATATTTTTCTTTACAATCTTATATGCCAAATCTACAGCCTCACAGGGTACACTATTCAGCCTACTAGAGCTATATAGTTTGTATGCAATAACACAAATACCAAATTTTAGTTCTATATCTGAAACATTGTTAAGCTTTAAACGTCTACCATCCCATATAGCTTTGGTTAATTTTTGAAGTTCATCTCAACCTAGGGTTTTGGTGGTTTTGGCTTTGGTCAACATTGGTAAACCCGTGATCTTGTGGATCATCTTCTTCATTATGAGGATGGGTTGCTCTAACCACAATTGTCCATTATGCACATGGCTTAAGATATACCTCACCCATTTCACTTGGAAAGTCCTTGGCAGATGCGGGATATGGGTTAAACCTTTGGTTTCCAAATGTTTAAACTCAGGTTTTAGGGTTCCATCCACGCATAACTTGGCTAGGGTACTATCCATATCTAGTGTCCCTATTTCTTGCACAATACACTTGAAATGAGTATGAATATCATTGATAAGAAGTACCTTTGGAGGGATCTGCAATTGAGCTCCATGCGGGTCTAGTGATTCAGCGATGGTAGGAACGATTTTGAAATTGGGCGCCTTCCATTCGACTCCCTTCACAAGCATTTCAGAACCTCTCTTTGCCTTGCTGCCATTGGTTCTTGTGGATGCCATTGCTGCTCGGTGAGAGAACGATTTCATAACACAAATTCTTCACTGGAAAATCACTTCAAATCACTTGAACTCGCTTGGATGCACTTGAAAATATATTTGCTCTGTGAACTCTGAATTCGCGATGAAAAATGAGATCAAACTCTGCCTTTTTGATCGAAAATCTATCATTAGTGCTCAGGTATGAAGGTAGCTGAGAATTAGGGTTTTATAAATAGTCACCGACTTACTCGATAAACCTTGCAACTTAGTGAACACACAAAACCTTTCTTATTTTCCCGACCAAGCTCAGTAAAGTTTGAAAACCAACCTTACTCGATAGATGCAACACTGTGAACTATGACTTGTATCTGCAATATTGATTTATCATTTCCACTCCTTCTTTCTAGAACTGCTTAGGATATGGCTCGAAGATGCAGTCCCTTATCCTTCTTGATAAGTCTAATTAGGAATGGTGGAGTCACCCACTTCTAGAGTGACATTTCCATCATTTGAATTTTCTTGCTCGATAGACTTAGGAATCCACTGTTGTTTCATTTGCTTTCGAATATGATCAGATCTAGTTTTCTTTTCATCTTCAACCTTTCCTATATTCATGCAATTCTTGGCTATATGACCAAGTTTAGTACAAGTATAGCATCTTATGGTTGTATCTTTCTTCATTAGGTGATGCCTTCTATAGTTTGTTCCTATGTGTCCATATTCTCCACAATAGTGACATCTGCACCAGGTATTGTAATCCCAACCAAATATTGCTTTGACAATTTGTTCTACTCGATTGAATAATTTTGATCTACATTCAGATGCCTTGTGTCCTTGTTTCTTGCATTTGTGAATTTTGCCTTCAAACTTTGGTTTCTCCTTGCATTCATTGGCTTTGTGACCATGCTAATTGCAATTGAAACATTTGCCATTGAATTTACCTTTACCATTACTCCAACATTTGTTAGATGTATGACCTATCTTGCCACAATTATTACAAGTGGGTCTTTGATTCCTTTGGGTACCTTGTTCAGAAGATTCACCTTCTTCCTTGTATCCACCTTTACCTTTTTGCTTATAAAAATTCTGCTCATTTTGCTGATTCAATTGATTCATGTCTGCTTGAGATTTCATCATCCTTTTATTGACTTGTTTTTCAACATTTAGATCATTTTCCAAGCTTTCATTGATTTGTCTCTCAGTTCTTAAGTCACTTTGTAGAATTTCATTGATTTGCTTTTCAGTGTTTAAATCATTCCTTGTTCTTTCATTTTGTGCTCTGAGAATCCTGATTTCTTCATTTGCATTAGAGAGTTGGTCTGCTAGATCTTCATGTTCAAGGGATTGATTTTGAGTTTCATTATTTCTATCTTCCAATTCTTCTTGTGCTTTGTTTCTTTGTTCCAAAACTTCACATAGCCTGATTGACTATATTTCTTGCTCTCTTTTAAGCTTTCTTACCTCTTCTTGCAGAGATCCATTCTTTTCTAAAAGTTCTTTGATTGCTTTGTCAGCTTCTTCTGAATTACTTGATGGTAACAAATCTTCAATCCTTTCTTCAACATAAAAATGGTCATTTATTTGTCCTGCAAGTTCCTTTCTTCCTTTTAGAGATTGAGAAAGATGTTCCTTTGCTTCTTTGAGTTGAACCATGGCCATCTCCAAATCTAGCTTCTCATTCTCAATAGTTTTGTCAAGTCTGAATATCTCCATTGTCCTTGATCTTTGCTCAAGCTGTCAAGCTCTGTCCTGAGAACCAAATAGCTCTAATACAAATTGTTGGAAATATTTAGGACTAACAAGGTTACTAAGAGGGGAGGGGTGAATTAGTAAACTTTAAAAATTTAAACCAATTTAGCATAATAACAAATTCACCATTCATTCATCTACTTTACTATACACATGAAAAGATTAACACACTGATTTGGTGACCTAGAAACCTTTCAATTTGAAAGTAAAACTAGGGTGGGGATGATGCCCATGAAACTTCAATACTACAGTATAAAGTTGGCCAGTTAAGGCATACAATGATCACTTCTAGTGATCTGCCCTGTTAGGAGCAAGTAGGACTGCTAGATCCACCTTGTTAGAGGATTTACAAACATGCAATGAAGTATGCACTCTGTTAGGAGATTTACAAAAGACTGTTAAGTCTACCCTGTTAAAGGATTTACAAACTGATTCACCTCTTAGGATGAAGCAGTGGATCTGCTTGCAACTGGTTTGCTGATTAGATCTTGTGTACTGATCACTTGATGTGATGGATATATCTTTTCTGCTCCTTGATAACCTTGTTGAATGATCTGCTGCTGATAATCTTTCAATTCGCTCAATTACATTCTTGCTTCGCTCTTACTTCTCTATCACTTCTGTATATTGCAAATGGCACAATACATTACATATATACCATTCCAATATTTACAGCAACAAGGTCGGCCAAACACAAGTGGACAAAACATTACTGAGTCAGCCAGATAGTAGAAAACTCAGGTTCCTCAAACTCACTCGGTGACCTTCTGACACACGGCATCGTCATGCACTCGGTAGAGGTAGGGGCTCAGTCTATACTAATCACTCTGAGTAGCTTGGAACTTAGTAACCACTGGTGACTCAGTAAACATTGTGTCACTTGGTAGAAACTAACTCCTTCGATTCACTTGGTAAGCATTGAATACTTCTTTTACCTTTTTGTCTTGGTAATCACTGAAACCTTCATTTACCTTCTTGACTTGGTAAACACTAAATCCTTCATTTACCATCCTGGCTTGGTAAATACTAAATCCTTCATTTACCTTCCTGACTCAGTAAACACTAAATCCTTCGTTTACCTTCTTGATTCAGTAAACACTAAATCCTTTGTTTACCTTCCTAACTCGGTAAACACTAAATCCTTCAGTTACCTTCTTGACTCGGTAAACACTACTAAACATACTTGGTAACAAACTAATGCTCGGTATGAACTGTAAACTGAGTGATGAACTCAGTATGCATGCAGAATCAAATAAGTGTTGTAACTAATGACAAATGTATCATTATTCCAATAGTAGCATGTTACTAGTAGTTTTTTCCAAATTGGGTTTCCACATTAAATCATTGTGTCAAGTGTGTTGATGAATATTTTATGTTTTATGTTTACATTTATGCAAGTTGATTTAATAGTAACTTGCATGCTTTAGTGATTGTATGAATTCATACACATATTGGAATGTTTTATGAGTTCACTAAGCTAAGAGAAAAGTTTTATTTGTACATCTAGACCTTAAATAACTGATTCACCCCCTAGTTATTCTAAAGAATTCTAACATTTTGTCAAGGTTAACATTACATGTTATCCCATCTCACAATTTCTTTTGTTGATTTTATAATTACCTCAAATCAATATAGCCTTGGTAGACCATCATGTGGTGGTGAATAAGAAGATATATATTAGATGAAATTATCAAGTTAGATACATAATGATGAATTCCATAATGAAAGGTGTTGTAGTGCCTGCCCCTAGTTTACATTTTTTGGTATCATTTCTAAACTCTTTTAGGCTAGTTTTACGCTTGATGATTAGTAACATTGTTTTGAGATTATCATATATTGTTTTAGATTTAGGTGATTTATGATGAGATTACTTGTTGTACTTCATGTATACATGATGATTATCATAGTATTTTTAGTTGTTGGTGATGATTAGTTAGATGGATTATCATATGTGCTTCCTTATTGATACTTACCCCATACTGTATGTGTATGGTGTGCGTGTATATTATCTTTATGTATGGTGTTTCGAGTCATAGTCACCTACTAGTCGAGATCTACATGATGCACCACTTCCTGCCATTGTTTGTTTAACTTAGTATATATATGTTTGTACGTGTATGAATTTTATGCAGATTGTAGGTACTGGGTATTGACTCCCTTGAATTGCAAAGATGAGTGTACTCTATTGCATTATCTCAATAGTAAGAGAGGGGAGATAAATTCATAAGTCCAAATCCTAAACCTTTAATCCATTTTTCCTAGAAAGTTATGACAAGTATCTAAGTTGATTACCTTCAGAATGCATTGTATGATGTAAATTTGTGACTATAACCCTTTACTTTGATCTTGCATGTGTTTTTCTATGATGGTATTTCATATTTTTTCTTACAAGTCTTTGGTAATTTTTATATTAATTAAATCAAATTAAAAGATTAAATTAATGATTTAATTTAATGGAAAATTGTTATGATATTTTAACATTTAATTGTATTCAATTAATTCAAAGAATTAATTAAATAAGAAGAATTAAATTTAAAGATAAAAGTTATAAGATTAATTTTAGAATATGATAATAGTTATTTAATTTAATAATAATATATTTAGAGTTTATTTTTAAATAAATGTTAAATACTATTGTTATTTAATTAATAAATATTTTATCAATTAACATTTTAAAAATAAATTAAAAAGTGAAAAAATATTAATTTATTAAAAGTTTTAAAATTGCATAAAGTGTGCATGGTATTAAAATTTAATAAATTTATTAAAAAGAGAAGTAAAATGAAATTAGATAAAGTTACTTTATATTTCAGTAAACGTGCATGAAATAAGATAAAGAAAATATAATAAAGAGTTAAAAACTAGTAACCAAGGAGTCCTCTCGGGTGATCGCAGATTTAGTGCACCAATTTTAAGCGAGAACTCCATATTGAGGGTTCATTTTTGAAGGACCACAAATTTTTGAAGAGTGATTTCTAGAAGAGAGAAGGTTTTAAGAGGAGAAATTTCTCTCACAAATATTTTTGGGTGTTGCATTGTTAGGATCAGAATCCAAGTAGATTCTTGTGATTAATTCACACAGTTAATTACACTAGTTCTTTTCATGTCTTCTTTGTGACTGTGAAATGGTTATTTCAATAATTCCTTGTGATGAGTGCTTCAATATTATGAATTTCTGGTATGAATGTTAATTCTTCTGTATACATAGAGATTGAAATATTTTAGAATCCTCGTCCAATAATTTTGCAAATTAGATATTTAACCGGGATAGGTTTTGAAATTTAAAAAAGAAAATTTAAAGAGAAAATTTGACTAGTTGGTCATATTTTTGCTATTAGATTAATGTTGGAACTATTATTTAAATATGTATATATATATATATATATATATATATATATATATATATATATATATATATATATATATATATATATATATATATATATATATATATATATATATATATATATATATATTCACATGATGGAAGATTATTTTTTTTTTTAAAATTATATAAATTTTTTATTAGAACAACTCTTTTTTTAAAATATTAAAAAAATTTAACGAAAGTGGGTTGCCACACAACAGACCCCTATCACGTACATCGGGGTATCTACTATCGTAGGAGACCCTGTCATGGAGAGCACATCCTGTTGTCATGATAGTGAGGCTACCGTGGGCATTTGACCCACCCCTAATTTTGAAAGGGGTTTATTAAACTTTATAAATTATTATTATTTATTTATTATTAATTTAAAATTTTAATTAATTTGAAATATTATTAATTAATGACTTTATTAATAATTTTTATTAATATTTAATAATTTAATAAATAATTAATGAATTCTAATGCATTTTTTATTTTCTAATTATTAACTAATTAAATTAAATTTAGTGTTTATTAAAGTTTGATTAGTAAGGAATAATTCTTAAATCGTAATTTATTCAATAATTTTATTAATATTTATTATTTTAATAAATAATTAAATAAAGATTAAGATGATTATTTTATGTAATTATTAATTAATTTAGTTAAATGAAATTTAATTAATTTTAATTAATAAATGGAAGTACTTAGTGGATTTAGATTTATTTTATTAACAACGATATTGACTTTAATAAAATTGAAATTATTTTTATTGGAAGATCAATAGTTACTATTTTAATAATTTCAATAAATAAATGATTATCCTTGGAGTATTTTAGGAAATTGACTTTAAATATAATGGGTTAATTCTATATTCAAATAAATAAATGGGTTAATTTGTAAGGCTAAACTGTGAACCTGATCTACTTGAAACATACATTGAAAACGAAAATTGAAACCTTACATTTAACTCAACAATATGTTTTCAAAATCAAATCAAACTATGAAACCTACACTTTGTTATCTGTAGATTGTGTATGTTTTGGGTTTGGGTTGACTAAAGTGTTGACCAATTTTAGGACATCTAGTAGAGGCTTGGGAGTTTTGTGATTGTGGTATTATGCTGATTTGATCTTTGATCTTTTAAACTCAACCATGGTAATGTGTTGGTATGCTCTATGATGAGTGTGATTATATTGTTGGTTATTGTTTTCATTATCATTGTAGGATAGTATGATGAATTCTATGATATATTTGACTTAACCATTTTGAGTCTTCGATCAGTATTTTTGGGATACTTTCTAGTTGCTTGTAGAGAATTGATGGGTATTGTGATTTATCTTTTGATATTTTCTAATCACTTGTATAGGACTAAGGTGATATTATAATTCTTTGATTTGTGATTTCATGAGCTTAGGGTAGGTTATCTATATGTAAAGTCAGGAAGTGGCTTGTAAATGAGGTCGGGGACCTAACTAGCTGCCATGGTAACCCATTGTAAGTTGTTTAATAAGTGAAAACACTATACTAAATGAGATTAAAATGAATCTAATAAGAGTCTTTGTATGTTCTCACCCATGGATCAAGTGCTAGTACATACTAGGATGGGAGTAGAGAAAATGCTTGGTTTTGACCACGCATCGTTAGTATGCCTTGTCAGATGAAAGGATACTAGTGCTACATAGGGTCACTAAGGAGTTGGGGTCCTAAGAGACTACCAGGGTAACTCTAGTGTTGATTTGTAAGATGACAATTTTCCACTTACATAGTTGTAGATGCTTAAAATCATCCCAAAAGACTATATTAATTTATTTAATATTACCCTTGACATTATAATTAATTATTAATTAATTAATTATATTTTCCATATTCTTCTACTTTTTCAAATAAATTTATTTAATTAAGTAGGTTCACTTGCCTAAAGTATTTAAATTTAATTTAAATACTTCTAACCTTAATGTGTTAAATTAATTTAACACATGATTCTCCATAATCTCCTTTTTAAATAAATCTTATTTTTTTAAATCCTCACATCTCATTAGTTCTTCTAAACCTATGACTAAATTAAATCCTATTTAATTTAATCTGAAGCCTAGCCTAAAACCTAGCCTATACCTATCATTTTCATCCTTCTAAGCCTACTTTCTAACTTAATCCAACTTAATCATGCTAATCACTTTCCTAATCCCCCTCATTAGCCAAAGTGTGTGCTCACACATGTGTGAGACCACTCCTCTTATACTCTTGTCTCCCACTCTTCCTCTCAAGTTTGCTCACACATGTGTGAGCAAACTTTGAATATTTGACCACTTTCATAGCTTGCATGTCACCTTATGTGGCACCTACATGGATGCCACCTCACCAAGCCCTCCCTCAAGCCTATAAATAGAGGCCTTGTCTCAAACATTTTCATCTCTCTTTATTGCATTGTTATCATATTGGTTTGAGGTTTGAGCTTTCATAATAGCTTGAGTTTAGAGCTTGCATAGTGATTTCTAAGTTGCATACTAACCATTTGGTAGCTGGTTTTAGTTTTCATTTGCATTGTTCATCTAGTTTACTTATGCATTGCATCTCCATTTCACTTCCATGTTAGTATAACTTGCATATCTAGTTAGTTTCTTTGTTGCATTTCATATTCTCATTTTGAATGCTTTCAAGTATGACTTTGTTCATAGCCATTTTTTGAGGTGTTCTTCATCTTATGTAGTTTATGTTCATAACTTCATCACTCACATTTGCACATCCACATTCAAGAGATTCACTACATTTTTGTGTTAGGGAGAGTACATCAAACATACCTCACATCCTAACACACCAACAAGTCCTCTCATGGGTGCCTTTGTTGAGTTGTAGAGGTTGCTTGAGGGCTTAATTTTTTGGCTACTTTCAGTTACAAAACTCAAGCAAGCATTCATTTGTTTCTTTCATTTTGTGAGCATTTGATGCATGTGTTTTAACTAATGTTTGTTTGTTTATTCATGCTCCCAATAGGTCATTTCTTCTAGCATACATTTTTGCATGCCCGGTGGACCCACGTCCCTAATTTCATCCCAAAAATTTGTAATCAAACCCTATTGAGCCACAAAAATATTACATTGTCATTTGCACTGGCCACAACATTGTCTTTGTTTGTCATCTTTACAAATCAACATCTATGTAGACCACCGTCTGCAATAACTAACGTCTCTGCCTTGTAACTAAAATTGCTTATTTCATCACTAGAAAACCTATTTTAGTATTTACACAGTATTCCATTCTGATGTCTAGGTTTCCTTTTTGTTTTCTGCAAAAAACTATTCTATCATCTACACATCATAAACTATCGTCTGTGACCTATCCTTTGTCATCCTTGACTTTCGGTGTCTTTGCAATTTACTTTTTCGTCTATGTCTGATAGAGTGTCACGTCACCTCAAAACTATACTTAATTGTCCTTTGTCATCTACATTAATCACCATCTATGCATTTCAGCATCTCTGTAGTTCAGCGTTAGCATCGTCTATCATTTGTGCTTGCATTCTATCGTCTGTGATTGTAGACAGAGTTGCACAAGTTTTTGATTTTTTTTGCTAACTAGTAACTTACAGGTTTTTAC
Source organism: Cupressus sempervirens (assembly GCA_028749045.1). Classification (NCBI taxonomy): domain Eukaryota; kingdom Viridiplantae; phylum Streptophyta; class Pinopsida; order Cupressales; family Cupressaceae; genus Cupressus; species Cupressus sempervirens. The sequence continues at coordinate 289,073,096 of CM053790.1, read as the reverse complement.
TAACATTTTTTATGCAGGGAACTAACCTTGAAGACTTAAAAAATAAAAACAATAATAATATCACCAAGAAAGTTTGTAGTGATTCTTATCACTTTAAACTTAAGAGCTAATGAACTAGTATGGTTTAATCACTCTCATTTGAATGAATGAATGTTTAGCATAGAAAACATTTAGACTTGGTGCTTAAAATTGATATGAATGTTTAGCATAGCAAACATTTGCACTTGGCAATAAAATTGACATTAATGTTTGGCATAGCAAACATTTGGACTTGGTGCTTAAAATTGATATGAATGTTTAAGGTAGAAAAAACATTTGGAACTGGTGCTTAAAAAAGAATTCATACCCTCCTGAATGCTTTAAAGGATAATGTACATGTATGTTAGAGTAAATAAATAATTAATTATTAATTATTTATTCTATGTACTAAATCTTACTTGGGTTAATGCATTTCTTTAATATTTAGTATTTAATGTATGTAGTGATGAGTTGTTGACAACACGAGAGTTTGTTCCCTTCTAGCATGTTTTACCTTTTTGTGGATGCTTGGTTGTCAACCTTATGTTCTACCACTTTCCAACTTGGTCTACAAGCTTCCATGAGGCCTTTATAAGTTTTCTCTCTCTCTCATTGTAAACACAACTCATATTGCAATTTATTGTAAATACAATTTCATTATTTTGCATTATTTCTCTCTCATGTTTGTTTAGGGTTTTTCCTAAGGTCCACCTCTTCCTTCTTAGTTTCCCTTCAATAAGTTATTTTGCATGTACGTGATCTTGGTGACCATGGAGTTGGATTTCATCAACTCCTACATGGTATCAGAGCCTCCGCACTACTGCTTTGTTCAAATTTTTTTGAAGTCGTGATTCAGAGACACAAACCTTTATTTGTTTGTGCATTTCTCTTTAGTTTGGGGGAAGAGCATTTTTTTCAAGCATATTGGGCCCAAACAGACACTGCCATTAGATCTGGAAGGCTATTTGCAGTCAAGATTCATATAAAACTTTCTGATTTTGGAGATAGGGCTCTAGGAGGCCAAAAAAATTTGCTCCAGGAGGTTTTCATACGGTTGTATAGACTATCGACCAAAACTTTTTTTTTTTAAAATTATAAAAGGCAAGCAACACCATAGAGATGCCACCCATGTTCAGCCCGCAATGACAATAGTAGGCAGTGTCACCTCGAGCTCCACCTCAGCTGGGCTTAACACCTCCTCCACTGGGTGGCTCAACCTCTTCGGTGCTCTGCCCAAGTGCTGCACCAGCAGCTCCATCTCCTAGGTTCCTCTACTAATTCCTCCACCTCTGTCATCCTGTAGAGCACGATCTTGCCACTGCACTGGCTATTTTAGCCTGTCTGCCATTGTCTTCATTAGTAGCACCAGTAGGGATATTCTGCATAGTTAGCCGCAGTTTGTGCACAATTAGCAGCACATGGGGTGACATGTGGCACATGTGCTACATGGCACCTTGCCACATGGCCACTGCCACATCACTTGCCATGTCATCATTTCCATGTGGTTGCCACATGGCTTTTTTTTTACAATGACAACCTTCAAGCCATCAAATTTAAGCTTGTGATCTCTTGACATCAGCATGACATCATCCCTGCATCAACCCTGGCACCTCTCCAAGGTCATTTTGACCCGATTGTGTTCTTTTGGCCATAACATGAGCATATAGAGGTATTTTTTTGATCTAAAAGAAGCACCAAAAGGCCAGTTCCAAGATAGAGACATTGGTGTACGTATTTTTAGGTTTTGATGCAATTTTGCTACCTAATTTTTTTGTTGAAGTCTATAGTTTATTTTTTTGACTCTGACATGCATATCATTTGCATCCCATGTTAGTTTTTTCAAAATATTATATTTTGGAAAATCTGGTTTTGTCATCTTTTCAGAAATGTTGTCCTTTTCCTTAAATTCTAGCCCATGCTCTTTTGTATACGCCCTGAGATAAAGTGTCACTTTTGCATTTCAGGTTCATGAATGTTGTTTTTAAGTCAGTTGTACATGCACAATTTTTATAAAGCACCATGGGGGGGATAGTTGTTTGTTGTTTTAGGACTTCTCCCTTTGCCAAGTGAGTTTCCCTTCCATGACATTAACCTCATGTAGTGTTGTTGTGACCGTGTCTTTATAGTTATTTGTAACTGTTCCTCTCTCGTCATTTTTGGTTCGTCTACAGGAGATTTTATGGCCCACCTTCTAAGTTGTCTATCATCTCACCACATTTGCATTAAGGGAGGGTTATGTTGTTGTTCTAATGCATCCTTGGTTTGATGGTTTGATAGTGTGAACTATGTTTTCAGTGGTTGATCCTATATACGAGGTGATTGTACTGGCTGGCTACCTATGCATTTCGGTGAGATGGATCATCTTGCATATAGAAATACTTAGTTCATGCCTTCTTCTTCCATGGAGGTTCTTCAGATCAACAGTTTTCTTTTTGATGATACATTTTTTGGCTTCTTCATGCTTAAGTGATGCTCTTCATGATGACTCTTTGTTCCTATTTTAGGGGACATTTCCCTTGTTGGAGGCATCTTTAGTTGTTCACTAGGTTCTTACCTCTTTTTGGGGGAGGGCCTTTCCCACATGGTTTTCTCTCTTTCCCCATTTACAGAGGTTGCATCTCTTTGCATTGTACATGGGTACCTAACTTGGCTTCATTTTCAAGACCCATTCTGCATTTCATCTTAATTTTGTGAGCTTAAGGCATTCCCCTAAGTTGCATTTAAGGGGTGGTGCTAGAGTAAATAATTAATTAATTATTAATTATTTATTCTATTTACTTAAGCATACTTTGGTTAGTGCATTTATTTAATATTTAGTATTTAATGCATGTAGTGATGAGTTATTGACAACACAGGAGTTTTTTCCCTTCTAGTATGTTCCACCTTTTTGTGCATGGTTGGTTGTCAACCTTATCTTCTATCACTTTCTAGCTTGTCCTACAAGCTTCCATGAGGCCTTTATAAGTGGTCTCTCTCTCATTGTATATGCAACTCATATTGCATTCCATTGTAAATACAATTTCATTGTTTTGCATTATTTCTCTCTTATGTCTGTTTAGGGTTTTTCCCAAGCTCCACCTCTTCCTTCTTGGTTTCACTTCGACAGGTTATTTTGCATGTAGGTGATCTTGGTGATTGCAGAGTTGGATTTCATCAACTCCTATAATGTATGCCTAGGCTAGAGAACATTTGAAATTAGAGCTTAAATTGACATGTATGCTTAGGCTAGAACACATTTGGATTTGCTGCTTAAAATAAAGTCACACACTCGTGAATGCCGTAAAGGAAATTGATTTTATTTTTAGCATCTTTCATTTTTAGCATTTCATTTACACATGCTTGATTTACTTTCTTGTTGATGAATCCACACTTTTATTTACATTGACGACATTTCAAATTAGAAAGAACCTTGCATGTTTTAATCACAAGTGTCTTCAAGTAGATAGAAAACTTAAAACTTCATTGAGAAAGAACAAGTATCTTTTAAACCCCAAGGTCACTTATGTATTCTCTCCCCTCGCATTTTCGGGTGATCTTGGGTGCACAAGAAATAAGTGGTCTTGTTTTTCTTTTTTTAGGAGGCTTGCTTGGGGATTTCATCACCCCTTGGGATGACCTCAACTCCAATGTTCTAGCAGAGTATAAATAGTGGGAGGTGAATCAAAAGACACCTCTCTTGGAAGTAAAATATTGTAACTCTAGGCTAAGCCCCAAAGAACTTTATACCTTTGGGAAGTGGAGGAGATTTGGGTTACCATCTTCCCCCCAGCTATGTGGTAGTATTTTCATTCATTTACAAATTTGGGCATCAGGTACCTTGCGTATATCGAGGATGCCCCATAGATAAGCATTGTTCATCCTAGAGGCAACCTTATTAGGATTGTTGGCATGTTCAACATGCTTGTTCAAACATTCAAAACCTAAGCCAAACATCAAACAAGTTCTAAAATGAGTGAAACGATGCGGTAATCTTTCATTGAGTGAAACAGTGGTAAGTGAGGTCCTCTTGACTCATGGTTATTTTTAGTAGTCTTACATTGAGTCTACATTTGAAATGGGTTGAGTCTAGTTACATCTTGTTGCAAAATTTTTGGTGCTTGAAATTTGGATCTTGTTTTCATTCCTGTCATGATCGATAAATTCAACCAAGTCAAACATAAGAAAGTGAAATTGTCCAAACCACTCATCTACAAGGAAAGGAAGAACCTAATACATGGTGACAAACAATTCTGATACACTATCAAAGACATTCAAAAGGAAGAAGCTAGACAAGACCATTATCATAGAATTAAATACAATGGAAAACTCCAAAACTGGTCTGCCTTCCTAGGAGTGAACCCAAGGTTTTTGTTTCTAGTGAATGAGGATTGAGTTAACTACATGAGTGACCATAATATCTCCATATCTTCCTCCATTTTCCAAATTTCTAGTCTTCGATTTCCAAATTTTCTTCTAGAGAACTTGAACCTTAAAACTTGGCATAAAACATCTTTTGAAACTGTGACACTAGACCTTTTACTCACAAGCAAACACCTATCATTTATTTGGGATCACAAGTCCATCTCCCAATAGTGAGTACTCAAACTTGGTTTGATAAACCAAGGTCTTTTGTTCACACTTGGGTAGTTCCCCCTTTTTATCATGTAAGGTTAATAGCTCTCATCCTCATTTTCTCCTTCTCCCATAATCTTCCACCCATTGATTTGGTCACTATTGTATGGTACACACATAATCAAGTAGGTTCACATTTAATCCGATGTCATGTTTGCTAGATTCATTGAGGCAATCTGAGATGAAGGATCCATTCCCTCCACTCACAACTTCATTAGGGAGAACACTTCCCTCTAGTTCAAATCTTGGCATGCCTAACTTAACATCCATTCAAGAGCTAGAAGATTCCTTTTGTAACACCACTTTGGGAGGTAATGACAGAGAAGTATACCAAGATGAAGACCCTATTGACCCTTATGATAATGAGTTAAGGACATTTCTTGTCGATCCTTAGAATTTGGAAATGATGGAGAAATCCATTAGGGCAAACAAGACGGAGATATTCCTAAATTTGATCAAAGATGATGTTAATGTTCCCACGAGCTTTGATGAGAGTCCCTTGTTTAGACAAATTACAAAAGGTGGTGATCCCATATTGCCCACTTCAAACGCAGCTCCAACATCTAGCAAAGGGAAAGAAACCATGGTAACAACTAGTGCTATGCCTACATCTAGCACTTCAACACAACCAACATTTCAATTAAGTGCAAAACATATTCAACAAATCATTAGTGCTATGCCCAATGCTACCACACATGCTAGTATTCCACAATCCACCTTGACAGGTACCACTATGGGATACTTAAACATTGGGCAAGTGCCTACTCAACCAATGCAAATTCCAACACAACCAATGCACTCATCTTATTTGAAAATGCCAACAAGTATGGTAAAGACATCCATGCCAATTCCAACAACTGCATATCAATAAATTGGCCAAAGTGGAGTACTTTCAACACCTCATAATTCATTTGGAACTCCCTACAATTTAGGAGGTGGATTTATGAACTCCCAACAATCACAAGTGCAACCAAACCAAGATTTAGCTGAACAATTCCAAGAATTGTAAAATTTGGTCCTTAACATGAATAATAAAGGGGTGAAGGACTTCTCTTTTGAGGAAATTTGTCCTTTTCCATTTGATAAATCCATCAATATGGTACCATTTCCATCAGGCTTTGAAATTCCTAAATTTGACAAGTACATGCCCTGTCACACATCTCAAGGAATTTTCCATTTTGTGTCAAGAGGTAGCCTGTAGTAATGATTATCTTAAGAGGCTCTTTGCACAAAGTCTTGGAGGCCCCACACTAGAATGGTTAATGGATTTACCTAAGGGCTCCTTTACTTCCTTCAATGATTTAACAAGCATTTTTATAGAAAAATACTCGTAGAACATTGAACATCATGCCTCATTGAGTTATTTGTGCAATACAAAACAATGAAATAATGAAACATTTGCCAACTTTCTACAACATTGGAGGCATCTTGCTAATCGCATGCCCTACAAAATTGAGGATTCCTACCTTGTGGATACATTTATTAAAAGCTTGATACCCAAAATGTCTGTCCACATAAAGATGGCTAACCCACAAATATTTTGCCACATTAGTTAAGAAGGGAAAGAACATTGAAAATGGACTTTTGTAAAAAGGTACCATTAAACATTATATCTCATCATCCTCACACAATGAGGCAAACAACAATAACAAACCCAAAGTCTAGTCCAAGAACAAAGGTGTCACGCACGATGGTGTCACTGATGTCAAAAACCTTCAAGGAGGGAACAACAATGACTATTGTAACCAAAACAACAACAATTTGAACAATGACAATCAAGGATGGAGTTCTTTTAAAGAATGGACTTCTTGTCATCTTCCACTTAATAGTAAATTGCATTTCTAACATACATATATGGACTGTAAAACATTGCTCTCGTGCATCAAGTGGAACCAAATCTATAATAACATTTAAAGATGTTTTTTTTTTTTTTTGGTACCTCCTCTCTCATCATCCTACATGACTATGGCCTACAACTAATACAATTTTTTCAATGACCTCCATAAAAACTCCATCAACCCTTACCGAATTATACTCTGCAGAGATATTGTTTTATTTTAAAGTTAATAAGTGTTCAATAAAATTTGTCAATGGGTTTATGGGCACAGTTGGAGATATATGAGAGCATCATGAGATAACAAGGGCACATCCTATCCATCCCATGCACACAACTACTCCCACTTCTATTCAACCCATACGCTACAATAGAGTTAGGTGATAAGTCCTTGGTTCCTATGATGAATATCATGGGGATTCTTTGAATTCTTTTAGTGGTGATGTTATTAAGAATTACAAAGATTATGAGGTTCTCATAGTTATTATTTAAGAGGGCCATCATTCCTATAATCAGGACCCATGTAGGGTTTATTCAAAGAGGCTTTGGAATCTCTCAAACTAAAAAAGCCATTTATTAAAAATTATATAGAAAAAGGAGTCATTTATTCATAAAAATGTATAGAAAAAGGACCCATTTATTAAAAATTATATAGAAATCCTAGGTGTGTGGTGGGTAAAGAAAATGTGAGCACCTCCCACACAAGCAAGAGGGTTAGGAAAATAAACATCAAACTGTTAGGATGAGCAAGTTTAAAATTTTTTCTTGCATTTATGATGTTGAATAAAATTGATTAATTGTGTATTGTATTTAACATTACACAAAATGTCATATCATTATTAGTTGGTGTATGCCATGCTCACTTGGGCAGTGAAGACAATTTTCTATTTCTACTGAGCATTCTAGAGTTTTCCTAGTTCAAAAGGTAGTATCTACCGAGTTCACTCGAGCATCATAAGAAAGTTTGCAGAAAATGAGTGTTAACCAAGCTCACTCAATTAATGAAGGAAATTTTGAATGGAACCAATGTTAACCGAGCTCACTTAGTTACTAAAGGATATGAGAAATTATACAGTGTTAACCAAGTTTACTTGGTTAACATAAGAAATTTATTTCTTAGTTAGTGTCTACCGAGCAGGGTCGGCTAATGAAGGATTTTCTTATTTGGGCATATTGAGTCTAATTGTTTTATTTGATGGTTCTAGCTAACTAAAGATAAATTTAAATTATTCTAAGTTGCATTCTAGCTGACTTGAAAATACAAAAGATATAAGTATAAGGTCAAGTGGAGGATTAGATATATGAAGTGAATGTGTGAAAGATTTGATGATGCCAAGAGGAAGTGAATTAGAAGGATAAACAAAATATCCTTGTGGATCTAAAAAGATATATTTGATCAGGAAGGTTCAAGTATATAAGCTATAAAAGATATCTATAATCAACAATTTAGTTGCATAAAAAATAAGGTCATCTCATTGTTACTCTGTAACCATTGTAGTAGTAATCTAAATCTCTTAATAGAGTTAGCTTAGTAGCTATTTGTAAATCCTCTAGTAAGGTCATAGCTCTATTGAATTATCTAAAGACCTCTAACAAGGCCATTCCTAGTGGGGTGATTAAATCCTCTAATAGGGTCACACCTAATAGTGTGTTTTGTAACCTTTAGGAGGGTTGGCTCTTAACAACGCTCACTTCAGAAGAGTGAAAATCAATAACTAGTTGCAATTGGTGGTCTCTTTCCAAATTGGGTTTCCACATTAAATCTTGGTGTCAAATGTGTTCATGCTATTTCTTTTTTGTGTTTGCAACTAGGTTAAAGTAATGATAATCACTAATAACATCTTAATATTTGCATGTTAAGTAATTATAGAGCAATTACAGTGTTTACAACATTTTATGTGTGTTTGACGAGCATCAGCAGTGTTTAGTTTTTAGAGTTTATTTTTGGTACTGACATCTAAGGGATCTGGGATATATTTTTGTAGTAACTAATTCACCCCTCCCGTCTTAGTTACTCCTCTTATATTTCCAACAATTTCATCATGTCATGTACTTGGATTATTTCTATTTGATTTTCTAGACCTTATCTTGCATTTGAAGCTATTGTTTAAATTTGAATGTGATAATATTAAGGAGAGCAAAAAAACATAATCCTTATGGCACATTAAATAATAATTTACAGAATATTATCAATCTAGTTTTGTAATCTACTTTGGGAAAAATTCAATAGTCTTTGACATCTCGGCATATCTTTACAAAGGCTAACATAGTCTAGGCAGTAAAATTACATATCAAAAATAAGAAAGCTGCAAAGTAGATTCTTTATACTATTGGTGCCAAGCAAGCATAGCCACAAATGTATAAATTTATATCAAATGAAATGGATGCACAACAAGAAAATGACCATTATCCTACATACCACCCTAATTTACATTAGTCATACAGGGAGCCTTTCAGTTCCTTCACAAAGCAGTACAACAAAAGTCTTTGCACCAAATCAAGTATTAGAAAAGCACAATAATGACAACCTTGATTTTTTATAGAAAAACATATTTGGACATTCTTGTCTAGACATAATTAATCTCCTCCATAACATGCATATGATACAATAGGGAAAAATTCATTCAAATTTACACTATGGTTTGTGAGGTCTTGTGGAAATGGGGAAGCCTAAAAAATTGTAAACTATAGGCATAGGAAGACATATAGTTAGCTAGGAAGAGGTGTAGATTGTTAACTAGAAAATTAAAGGGGTTGGCTTCTTTGTAAATATAGGCATGCCTACCTAAATTAGTAAGTTGCAATTGAATATTTTACAAGTATTCCTCTATTGCCATGCTAGAAATAGACAAAAGTGGATAAAATTACACCACTACATGACATGTAGGAGATTGGTTTGTATAGAACACAAGAGATGAGCATCACCAATCATTGATGGGAAAAGTGAGTTAGAAATATTGAGAATGGGTACTAACTAGAAATTGCACATTACAGTGGAATGGTGTACACCAAAGAGGTTTAGATGGAAAATTTTGAAAATCCTCTCAAATAGGATTATGATCATAGTCCATTACCAAAAACTTTAACATAAATTATATCATAATACTCCAAGAGAGTAGGTAACAAGAACAGAGGCTCTACTTGACATTTGATCGAACACAAGATTTGCATTCATATTCCTTTATGTGTGTTGGTTAATAGTTTCTTCTCCTATTAGATTTTATTATCTTGACTCTTTAATACCCAATGCTTGGAGAAACAAAAGGGTGTTTACCAACAAATGGGTCAATGGATGTATTTTATCATTACCCTCTGAATTAACTAGGTACAACTCCCTATGATTTGCAAAGATATGCAATGAATATGTTATTATGAGATCAAAAGTTTTTTTAAGCTTTTAACTTGAGAGCAGTAAAGGATAACCAAATTGTTCAAAGGAAAAAATAAATTAGACTAAATAGATTTGGATGACCTATCACACCCAATAGAATGACTATAATAGACTATCTTGAGATTTCCAACTCTTTTATTCTAAATGTAGTATTAACCATCTAAATGCAAACGAGGAAGAGAAGAAGAAATGCACTTGAGGGAAAATGGAATTTTTTTGTCTAGTAGGCTTGAATGAAATGGAATGTAGAAAGTTACTAATAGATTCACACACATCTATCCTTCAATTCCCAATGAAACTATCTATTATAATATGAAATGAATAAGAGAGGAAGTAGAATCATATATGAAGAAAGAAAATGGAATCACCTCTACTGCAAATATCAAAATGAAATAGAATCCACTTGATTATCACACGATCACATGTAATTGTCCTTCAACTCTTAATGAAAAAACTAATCTACCCATGGGCAAAAAAGCATGACGAGCAAATATGGTAAATGGAATTATAGATAAATTCACTATCAAGTGTGCTGAACCTTTGTATTGTCAAATGAGGTTACATTTATAGTTCTATATCATCCTTTAGTTTTGGTAGAGCAATAGTCACATAATAAAAAATAAAATGAGAATAACATGAGAATAAAATATGAAATTATCCAATTTGCATCATGATATCAGCACATGATATCTCTTCTACTGACGATTTTGAATCCACGATACCTTAAAATGCCCAATGACTATTTATATTCACGTAATTCCACAAAATCTTGTAGAAAATAATTAGTTCTTCATATTCTTCTATTTTGCACCAACCTGCATATTTTCCAATAGTCATTGGAACTTTGAATTCCCATCATTGATCTCAAACTGATCATCAAGATTAAATTATTATAAACCTTCTTTGTAGCTTCCTCTCCAGGTTCTGTTATGTACACGTGTATTTCCATCATTATGCTACTATGATTATTGACTTACAACTTTACATAGCGAGATGGTGAAAAATGTAGATCTTGTTTTGATCTAATGGTGGTAATAAAATAATGTTATGTCTCTTTGTTTCACGGTGTGGGTTTGCTTTCTAACTAGGCACATCATGGGAGACAAATGACTATAATTCATTGCCTGGAAGATTTGACATTGACTTAGTGTTTCTTGGTAAAATATGATGGCTCATAAGATACATGTCTTTCCATTGCTTTGTCATATAGATTATCAAATGTGTATTTTTTTATGACGACATAATGACCATACATTTTCTTTGATCTAACAGTGGTGAAAAAGGTCTTAACCTTTTTTTTTTCTCTGCACCATGGGTCCATTTTCTAGCTATACACACCGTGGTGAATAGTTAGATCTTGTTCATTTCTTAGAGAGTATGATGTTGTCTTGTTTATAGCCCATGGAATATAATAGTGACATAACAACAGTCATGGATCTTGTAAGATATAAGGGTTGAAGGCATTCATCTTTCATTTAATATTTTAATGGGACCCAATCTAATAGGTAAGCATGTTTAATTTTCAACTAGACAATAACACACATTGTTTTGTTCAATTTGACTTTTCAACTTTGTAATGTATCTACATAGATTAAATCTTAACCATCAATTTCATTTCAAAAAGGGTCATACCACTTTTGACTTGATTCTTCCACCATTTCTACATTTTGAGCACTCACTTCATATTGAATTCAACTGATCTTGCTTATGACTTGTTCTCATGATCTTCATATCAATCTTTTAGCCTCAGTCATTGATGTTATCTACTAAATTTTCTCTGTATATTCCTATGATCTCTTTAAATGTACCCTTCCTTTAGATATAGACCTTTGACCATAAAGTTAGAAATTCTTAGAGATTTAGAAATGCTTTCGTGAAGAACTACTTCTCAACATGAATCTATGTCTTCAACATGATTAGGAAAAATGAAATATGAATTAGTATAATATAAAGACCTTCTCATCAAGATAAAACATGACAAACCCTCCAAACCCTAATCACCTAGATTTGGATTGATGCTTTTCTCATATGATTCTCGCATTAGGTTAACTGAAAGGAATGATGAGAAGAAAGACCATCCTATAGGAAATATTGACTTAGAATCAAGACATTGACACTTGACTCAACTCAAAACCCTATGTAAAAAGACATGAACTAAAAATTGGGCAACACTTGGCTCAGTCTGTGGATTTAAGTATGATAATGCTTAAAAGAACTCTAGCAAAATCTAGTTTCACACAAAAGGTGACAACTTGGAAACAAAAAGAAACAAACTAAACTAGGAAAACAACAAAAAAATACCTATAAAAACAAACAACTAAGATAAAACAAACTACATGAAAGGAAACCTACCTATCTAGCTATTATGCAAGGGTTACTTTCTTTCAATTTTGTATTTGATACAACTTTAGGTCCTACCCATTATAAGAGCTTGGTAGGGTTCCTCCTATGGGCTATGCCAACTTGAAGGAATTATTCCAATTTTCTTGTATGTTCTCAAATTGTCCTTTCCATAAATATTGAAATTTTTAACGCATATCTCTTGGCTCGTGTCTCTTATCCCAAAACAATACCAAATCACCTTCTATGAATTTTCTAGGCTTTTCTGTTTGATCAAACAACTTCTTTACCCTTCCTTAGTCTTCAATATTTTTTCCAACTATCTCTTCGCTTTCTTCTTGCAACTTGGTGAGATACATGATTCTCTTCTCTAATCCATGTTTGAAAACATCTTCTTCAATGATAGTCTTTCATTTACATGCAACAAGATCTAGAGGCAATGGAAAATTAGCTTCCACTCCATAGACTAAAAGGTTAAATACCCATCAATTTTTTACGTGTGATTCTATCAATCCATAAAGGATCATGAATCTTCTTGTGCCATACTTTCTTATTGTCTAAGACCAATTTCTTTAAAATGTTATTTTGATTCTTATTACTAGACTGAGCCTACCCATTTCCTTGAGGGAACTAATATGAGGAATGTCCAGCTTGAATATCGTTATCATATCAAAACTCAATGATTTTTGAGGAAGAAAAATAACATAAATTATCCATTATTAGTTTCACAAGAACTCTAAACCTAATCAAAATATGCTTTTTGAGAAAATCACATACCACATCTTATGAAGTCTTCTTTGTTGTCTTTTCTTTATCCCATTTACAAAAATAATCTTTGGTAGCTAGTATATATGCATGTCCTTGACTAGAAGGAGGATTGATTGGGCCTATAAAATCTAAACCCCATTGATGAAAAGGATCTTCAATTATCACTAGCATAAGATGTAAGGTAGCTAGTTGAGGTTTACCGATAAACATCTTGCATTTCTCACAATTAGAAAGCCACTTATATGCATCATTAAACATACCAAGCCAATAATAACATTGTCTTAGAATTTTGAATGTAGTAACAATGCTAGAAACATGTCCTCCACATGCTTCATCATGAAAAGATCTTAACAACTTTAACTATTTCTCCTTATCCACACATCTTAAAAATGTTCCATCAATTTCTCTCTTGTACACCACATCATCATGAGTCACATACTTCAAGGACCATAGTTTTAGATCTCTTATTTTCCTAGTTGTTAATCCATCATGACATTCACCATATGTCAGCAAATAAGAAATGTTTGAGAACCAAGGATCTTGAAGACTTACCATAGGAAATTTTAAGTATCTTCTTCTTTACATTGTTGATCCTCTACTAAGGCTTTAAAAAGTGCATTTCCTCTTACAAGTTTGGTTGGCTTAATTTCTATTTCATATTATTGGACCTTTTTTATCTATACTTCTCTATTATTGCAATCAACATTTCGTTGTGTCAAAATACTTTTTACTGCATGATCTGGCACATATATTACTGAATGAAAATGCAAAATATAAAATCTAAAATTCTTAAGGGATCTCTCCATTGAATATGCATGTTTTTCCATCTGTGAGCATCTCAATTATTTATTCTTCAATAGTATACTCATGAAAGAAATTGGAACTTGTATTCTTTCTTTATTATCTTGCATCAATATAGCTGACATAGTATGTTCTGAAGCATAAAAGTAAATGATTCCCACATTAGGTTAACTCAAAGGAATGATGAGATGAAAGATCATCCTATAGGCAATATAGACTCAGACTCGAGACATTGACACTTAACTTGACACAAAACCCTAGAGAAAAAGACATGAACTAAAAATTGGGCAACACTTGGCCCTGTCTGTGGATTTAAGGATGAAAATGCTTGAAAGAACACTAGAAATCTTTGGTTTTTCTCAAAAGGTGACAACTTGGAAACAAAATGAAATAGACTAAACCAGGAAAATCACAAAAAACTACCTAGAGAAACAAACAACTAAGCTAAAACAAACTACATAAAAGGAAAGCTAATTATCTAGCTATTATGTAGGGGTTACCTTCTTTCAATTATACATTTGATACAAATTCAAATCCTACCCATTAAGAACATGGTAGGGTTCCTCCTATGGGATATGCCAACTTGAAGGAGTTATTCTGATTTTCTTGTATGACCTAAAATGGTCCTTTCCATAAAGATTGAAATTTTGAATGAATACCTCTTGGCTCATGTCTCTTATCCCATAACAATACCAAATCACCGTCCATGAATTTTTTAGGCCTTTCCCCTTTATCAAACAACTTATTTACCTTTCCTTAGTCTTCAATAAATTTTTCAACCATCTCTTCCCTTTCTTCTTGCAACTTGGTGAGATACATGATTCTCTTCTCTAATCGATGTTTGAAAACATCTTCTTCAATGACAACCTTTTATTTACATGCAACAAGTTCTAGAGGCAATGGAAAATTACCTTCCACTCCATAGACTAATTCAAAAGGTGAAATACCTTTTTATTTTTAGGTGTGATTCTATCATTCCATAACACATCATGAATATTCTTGTGCTAGCCTTTCTGATTGTCTAATACCAATTTCTTTAAAATATTATTTAGATTCTTATTACTAGACTGAGCCTACCCATTTCCTTGAGGGAACTAATCAGAGGAATGTCCAACTTGAATATTATTATCAAAGAAAAACTCAATGATTTTTGAGGAAGAAAAATAAGATGCATTAGCCATTATTAGTTTCACAAGAACTCCACACTTGATCAAAATATGCTTTTTGAGAAAATCACATACCACCTCTGATGAAGTCTTCTTTGTTGGATTTTCTTTATCCCATTTACAAAACTAATTTGTGGTAGGTAGTATATATGCATGTTCTTTACTAGAAGGAGGATTGATTGGGCTTATAAAATCCAAACCCCATTGATAAAATGGAGCTTCAATTACCACTAGTCTAAGAGGTAAGGCAACTAGCTGAGGTTTAACAATAAACATCTTGCATTTCTCACAATTAGAAACCCAATTATATGCATCATTAAACATACTAGGCCAATAATAACATTGTCTTAGAATTTTGAATGTAGTAACAATGCTAGAAATATTTCCTCCACATGCTTCATCATGAAAAGATCTTAACAACTTTACCTATTTCTCCTTATCCACACCTCTTAAAAATGTTCCATCGATTTCTCTCTTGTACATGACATCATCATGAATCACATACTTCAAGGCCTTTGTTTTTAGATCTCTTCTTTTCTTAGTAGTTAATCCATCATGAAATTCACCATATGTCATCAAAAATGCTATGTTTGAGAACCAAGGATCTTGAAGACTTACCATAAAAAAAATTTGAGCATCTTCTTCTCTGCATTTTTGATCTTCTACTAAGGCTTTATAAAGTGCATTTTCTCTCACAAGTTTGGTTGGCTTAATTTCTATATCATATTCTTGGACCTTTTCTATCTACACTCCTCTATTATTGCAATCAACATCTTGTTGTATCAAAATACTTTTTACTGCATGATCTGGCACACATATTACTAAATGAGAATGCAAAATATGAAATTTGAAATTCTTAAGGGATCTCACCACTGCATATGCATGTTTTTCCATCTGTGAGTATCTCAATTATTGATTCTTCAATAGTATACTCATGAAAGCAATTCGAACTTGTATTCTTTATTTATTAGCTTGCATCAATATAGCTGATATAGTATGTTCTGAGGCATGATAGTAAATGATAAATGTGTTAGTGTAGTTAGGATGCACAAGCACAGGGGCTTTGGCAATGACATCATTGATATCTTCAAAAACCTTTTTTCCAATATCACTCCATTTGTAAGTTTTATTCCCTTTCATCATATCAACTATACATTTAACTATCTTAGAGAAATTAGGCATAAATCTCCTCAAGAAATTTACCTAATCAAAGAAGGACTTTAGTCCAATTTTACTTAATGGAAGACTCGGTTGATGAACAACTTTAAATCTATCTGGATCAATCTTCACTCCTTCTTGGGATATAATATGACCAAGCACCTTACCTTTTGCCACACAACATATTGACTTCTTTTGATTTAATGAGATACCATAATCTTTAAATATTTGCAATATCTTTTCTAGATCTCTAATATGATCTTTTCTCTTCTTGGAAAAGACTATCAAATCATCAAGGTATATGACAATAATTCTATCTTTCAAATATTCAAAAGCCAAATTCATTCCATATTGAAAAGCTACACCTACATTTATTAGGCCAAAAGGAATTCTATTATAAGAAAAAATACCCCTATGCATAGTAAATGTAGTCTTGAACTAATCTACTTCATCTATCTAAATCTGATTATACCCAAAAAAATGTTGGAATTCTTTAAAATAAGTGACAGGGGGGGGGGATGTGGGGGGTGAATCAGTTATCCAAGGTCCATTTGCACAATTAAAAATTTTCACAGCAGTGGGAACACATATCCATAAAATATCTTCATCATGCATGCATCCATTAGATCATACAATCACTTATATTTGTAGGTTACTATCAAATCAACTTTGCAAAAATGTAAGCATTAAACACAATAGATCCAATAAAACATTTGACACATTGATTTAACATGGTAACCCAATTTGGGAAAAAACCACTAGTAACATGCTACTCATTCTCACTCTTCTAAAGTGATGCCCTATAAAAGGCCAACCTTGTTAAGGGTAGAATGGACACACTATTAAATGTGACTTGGTTAAAGGATTTTATTCATCCTATTAGGAGTGAGCCTTATTAGAGGACTTTATATCATTCACCTGGAATTTCATGCAGTTAAACGATTTTAAAATGACTGTTAGGTCAACCTTAGGATTAACCCTAGATAGGTACAATGATTAGAAAGTAGCAGTAAGACTTGATCTAGTAACAACTTACAATACACTTACAGATTACAGATCTCAGTTTCAATCCTCCATTCTGCTTCGCTTTTGCACATTTTAGCTCTAATAGCTTGTTCACCCTTCAAGAATCCATACCCTTAAGCCTTCTTGCTTTACTTTCCAATGCAATCTCTTCTCTTAGGTCACTATATGAAGCATTAATCTAGACTCCTTGACTTTTTTAGTTTCTCACACATGAAAACTTTGGCTTCTAACCAACCATCTCTATAAATAGAGAATTAAGATCTTTTTCCATTCATCCTCCTTCATCCATTTTAGGGTTAGGTTAGATTAGGTAGGATTCAATGAATCTACCTATCTTTTCATTTCATTCCTTTCTATAAAAATCTAATTCAATCTTCTTTGAATTCACCTAAAAATCATTTGCCATGAATTTTGTGCCACCAACTCATCAATCTTATCTTCCACATGGTTCAAACAATCTATGAAATAAAGCTTGTTAGCTTAGATTCATCAAATTCATGATTTTTTTCATAATTCTTAGCAAAAACTACATTGCTCAACATCCACTATCAAAACATTTAGCTTGAACTAAATTTTATTAGTACTCGACATCAACTAAACTTTACTTGGCTTACACTAAAATTGACTTTTCTCAGCTCCAACTAATTTTTTGCTCGGCTTACGCTAACTTTTTTGGGCATGTGCAGATTGTTAATCTTGGTAGACAAACTTTGTGTAACTTGTTCTTCTGAACTGAATTAGTGTACCCATCCTTAACAACCTTAAGTAGATTATCAATGCACTATAATATCACTATCTTAACTAATCCTTGTACTCCTTTTCCATATCATAACCTAACCTTTCATCTAGGTGCTATTTGTACCTCATTTGATGAAATCTCATCATCAATCAAACAAATGATAGTACTCAAATCATATAAGCAATTGTCTTATCAATAAGTAGTAGGTTTGACACCAGTGATAAAACAATGATTGAAACACATTTATCATACTTGTATCAATCTATTTTCAACAATCTTCTTCTTTTGTATTGATTGAAAACCAAAATGACAAAAAATATTTAGTATAACTAGCAAAACACCAAAAATAAAATAATTTCTTGTGTTGAAATCTCTCCATCTATCAATAACTTTCATTTTTTGAATAAGTTACAAAATTCTATTCTCATCAACAAACAATCAATCAACTCATCCTTACGACTCATTATTGACCTATTACATCAATATAGCTGATATAGTATGTTTTGAGGCATAACAATAAATGATAAATGCTTTAGTGTAGTCAGGATGGACAAAGATAGGGGCTTTGGCACTGACATCTTTGATATCTTCAAAAACCTTTTTCACCACATCGCTCTATTTGAAAGTTTTATTTCCTTTCATCATATCAACTATAAATTTAACTATCTTAGAGAAATTAGGCACAAATATCCCCAAGAAATTTACCTAGCCAAAAAAGGACTTCACTCCAATTTTACTTAATGGAAGACTCAATTGGTGAACACCTTTAAGTCTATATGGATCAATCTTCACTCCTTCTTGGGATACAATATGACCAAGCAACTTACCTTTTGCCACACAACATATTGACTTCTTTTGATTTAGTGAGATACCATAATCTTTAAATATTTACAACAGCTTTTCTAGATCTCTAATATGATCTTTCCTCTTCTTGGAAGAGACTGTCAAATCATCAAGGAATATGAAAATAATTCTATCTTCCAAATCTTCAAAAGCCAAATTCATGTCATATTAAAAAGTTGCACCTACATTGATTAGGCCAAAAGGAATTCTATTATAAGAAAAAAATACCCCATGACATAGTAAATGTAGTCTTGAACTAATCTGCTTCATCTATTTGAATCTAATTATACCCTAAAAATATTGGAATTATTTAAAATAACTGAGGGGGTTGGGGGGGGGGGGGAGTGAATCAGTTATCCAAGGTCCATATATACAATTAAAACTTTTCATAGCATAGGGAGCACATATCCATAAAATATCTTCATCATGCATGCATCCATTAGATCATAAAATCACTTATACTTGTAGGTTACTGTCAAATCAACTTCGCAAAAATGTAAGCATTAAACACAATAGATCCAATAACACATTTGACACATTGATTTAACATGGTAACCCAATTTGGGAAAAACCACTAGTAACATGCTACTCATTCTCACTCTTCTGAAGTGATGGTCTATGAAAGGCCAACCTTGTTGAAGGTTAGAATGTACATTATTAAATGTGACTTGGTTAAAGGATTTCATTCACCCTATTAGGAGTGAGCCTTGTTAGAGGAATTTATATCATTCACTTGGAATGTCACATGGTTAAAGAATTTAAAAATAACTGTTAGGTCAACCTTAATCAAAAGGATTTACCCTAGACAAGTATAATGATTAGAAAGTAATAGTAAGACTTGATCTAATAACAACTTACAATACACATACAGATTATAGATCTCAGTTTCAATACTCCATTCTGCTTGGCTTTTATACACTTCATCTCTGATAGCTTGTTCACCCTTCAAGAATCCATACCCTTAAGCCTTCTTGCTTAACTTTGTAATGCAATCTCTTCTTTTAGGTCACTAAATGAAGAAATAACCTAGACTCCTTTACTTTTTTAGGTTCTTGCACATGAAAACCTTTTCTTCTAACTAGCCATTTCTATAAATAGAGAATTAAGATCCTTTTCCATTCATCCTCCTTTGTCCATTTTAGGGTTAGGTTAGATCAAGTAGGATTCAATGAATCTACCCATCTTTTCATTTCATTCCTTTCTAGAAAATTTGCCTCAAATATTCTTTGAATTCACCTCAAAATGGTTTGCCATGAATTTTGTGTCACGAGCTCATCAATCTTATCTTCCACATAGTTCAAACAATCCAAGAAATAAAACTTGTTAGCTTAGATTCATCAAATTCATGATTGATTTCATAATTCTAATGCTTGGCATTAACTTACTTCTAATTCTTAGCACAAACTACATTGGTCGACATCCACTATCAAAACATTTAGCTTGAACTAAATTTTACTGGTACTAGACATCAACTAAACTTTACTCAACTTAGACTAAAATTGACTTTTCTCGGCTCAAACTAATTTTTTTTCTTGGCTTACGCTAACTTTTCTAGGCATGTGTAGATTGTTAAGCCTCATAGAAAAACTTTGTGTAACTTGTTCTTCTGAACTTAATCAGTGTATCCATCCTTTGCAATCTTAAGTAGATTATCAATGCACTATAATATCACTATATTAACTGATCCTTGTACTCTTTTTGATATCATAACTCAACCTTTCATCTAGGTTTTATTTGTACCTCATTTGATGAAATCTCTTCATCAGTTAAACAAATGATAGTACTCAAATCATATAAGCAATTGTCTTACTAGCAAGTAGCAGGTTTGACATTAGTGATAAAATAATGATTAGAAGACATTTATCATACTTGTATCAATTTTTTTTCAACAATCTCCCTCTTTGGAATTGATTACAAATCAAAATGACAAAACTTAATTAGTATCACCAACAAAATATGAAAAAATAAAATAATTTCTTGTATTGAGATCTCTCCCTCTATCAATAATTTGTATCTTCTGAATAGGTTGCAAAATTCTATTCTAATCAATAGATAATCAATCAACTCATCGTTATGACTCCCTCTTGACCACTTCTTATTTCTCCTTTGACATTAACTCTCTCTTTTTAGGTATTCATTTTTCTTCGATATTTTCTTTTATCTCCCTCAATAATCAAACTTTCTCCCTCAACTAGATCAGGCAGATGAGGATTTCCCCATCAGAAGGACTTCTCCCTCTTTGCTAATAATGACAAAGACTTGTCATCTTAATATGGAGATATGAACCATTTATTTTCTCCCTCAGTCACCTAGCTCATGGCTGATTTGTAACTCCATCTCTTTGATTACCTTAGGTGGCTCGTAAAGTAAGACCCATTACATCAATGTGTAACATAGGTCAATTAACTTGTGTGATGTATGGTACTCCTCATGCTTCTTAGATAGCCTTTGATAGGGGTATCACCCCTAGTTTAGCTCTTGGATACTCATGAGCATCCTTACATAATTATTTTGTGAAAATATCAGCTATTTTCTCTTTTGTGTTAACAAATTTTGTATTCACCTCTTTATCTTGAACTTACTCTCTCAAGTAATGAGACTTGATTGCAATGTGCTTAGTCTTTGTATGCATCACAAGATTCTCTGATAATTTTTTAAAACTTGTATTATCACAATTAAATATTACAAGTTCAGTGATTTCTTCCTTCATACCTTTGAGTAGCTATTCAATCCATACAATGTTTGTACAATTTACTACAACTGGAACATATTCAACTTTAGTAGTAGATTGAGGGATGTAGTTTTGTTTCTTGCTAATCCATTTAACAAGCATTTTTCCCAAGAAAAATGCTCCTCCATTAGTGCTCTTTCTATCATCAATATTTCCAACCCAATCAGGATCAGTGTAGGCTCTCAATTCAAATGTATCATTTTTCTTATAGTATACACCATAGTCTTTGGTTCCTTTTAGATATCTCCTTATTCTCTTAACTTCCATCAAATGATTATCCTTGGGATTAGCAAAGAATCTTGTAACTATCCCAAATAGATAATGCAATATCAAGTCTATTGTGTATAGCATATTGTAAATTTCCAATCATAGACCTATATAATGTTTTATTCACCTTATCTAAATCATCATTATTTGACAATTTATGTCATATCAACATAGGTGTGCTTACTAGCTTGGAATCCTCCAATCCAAAATTTCTCAATATCTCCTTTACATACTTTGACTAGATGATGTATGAACCATTTTCATCTGATGTACTTGCAAACCCACAAAGAATTTGATCTCTCCAAATATAAAAATCTCAAATTATTTCTTCATTTCATTTACAAAAGCCTTACATAAAATATCTTGACCTTCAAATATGATATCATCAACAAAATTTTAGATAATAAAATACCTTTTCCATTCTCTATCTTCAAGTATAGATTGTTGTTATCATCATTCCTCTCAAATCCAATCTTCACAAGATAACTATGAAGCCTTTCATGCCATGCTCTTGGTGCTTTCTTAAAACCATATAAAGCTTTCCATAGTTTATATACCATTTTTTTTGTCAACATCAACAAATTCTTTTGGATGTTCTATTGAAACCTCTTCCTCCAATATAGTATTAAGACATGTGGACTTAACATCCATTTGATAAACTTTGAAACCTTTGTATGTAGAGTAAGCAAGAAAAGTTCTTACTCCTTCCAATCTTGCAAGAGAAGCGAATGTTTCTCCATAGTCTATCCCTTCTTCTTGTGTATATCATTTACAAACTAATCTTGCCTTGTTCCTTGTGATTTCACCATTTTTATCTAACTAGTTTTTGTATACCCACTTGGTATCAATTACATTTAAATCTTTTGGTCTAGGAACTAGAGTCCATGTCTTATTTTTCTCAAATTTTCCAATGTCTTCTTCCATGTCTCTACTCTAGTCCACATCTTCTAAGGCATCTTTCACTATTTTAAGATCTTCCATGCTCAACAAACATGCATTCTTTCTCAAATTGTTCCTTGTTATTGGTATAGCATCTTTATCTCCAATAATTTCTGTAGTAGGGTGATGTCTCTTGAAATACTTAGATAATCTTAGTTCTTCTTTGGTTTTTTCAGTTGGCATCTAAATTTATAAATCACTATGTACATCTCTGTTAGGTAGTTCAACATATCTTTCATGTACACTAATCTCACAATCATAATGTGCCTCAACTTCATTCTATAACTCGGCACCTAAGGGTAGTTCTATTCCTGAATGCAACTCAACATTCATAGTATGTGACTCGATAGTCACTAAAACTTGATATTGGTTTGCAAGTTGATTTACAACATCTTTATCAACATTAATACCTTCATACAAGTATACAAATGATTTGTATCCTTTTGGTTCCTTCATAGGTTCAACCTCACATACTTTTGTATATTTATCAAATTTCACATTTGCACTTTCCACAACTTTGCTAGTGTTAGTATTTAAACTCTTATAAGATTTACTTCTTGTGGAATAACCTAAGAATATACCATCTTCAATTTTTTCATCTAATTTTCCATTCATGAAATCTTTGAGAATATAACACTTTCTCCCAAATACCTTAAAATATTTTACATTAGGTCAGTATCCATACCATAATTCAAAAGGTGTTGAATGAGTACCTTTCTAGACTTGCACATGGTTCAAGGTATAGATAGTTGTACTTACAACTTCTCTCTATTATTTCAAAGCAACATTTTTCTCCATCATGAGTGTCCTAGCACAGTCCATTATAGATCTATTCCTCCTTATAGCAATTCCATTTTGTGGAGGGGTCCTAGGAGTAGATGTCTATCTTTAGATTCCTCTATCATTAAAAAAATCTCAAACTCATTTGATGTAAATTCTTCTCCTCTTTCAGATCTCAAACATTTAAGACTTTTACATGTTTCTTTCTCAACTCTTGCTAAGTACCACTTCAACATTTGGAAACCATCATATTTCTATTCTAGAAACATAACACTCATCATTCTATAATAATCATCAATAAGTAGCATAATGTACTTGTCTCTATTGTAGATAGCTCAAAAGTAGAGACTACCTACCAAACCTTCAAGAGTTAGATTAGTACCTAGTATACATCTCATTTCGTGTATTGTAGAAACTCTAATAGCATAAATAGGCAACAATGTTCTCAAAAAAATTCTTAGTAGAGTCTCATCATCTATTGTAGTAATAGATCTCCTTATTACATTAACAACATCATCTTTCCTAGACCAATATTGAGCAATATTCTTTCCTTATTGCATTCTCATATCATTAAACTTACCTCTGAGACTTTCAGATTTGGCTTTTAGAACATTTTTGTCACCTCCATAGATAGTGTGTAGAGAATCCCACATTTTATTTGCACATTCACAACCTTCATATCATCAAACTTGACATAACTTAGGGCAAAGGAAATCTCCAACATTATCTAGTTGTGTTCTCTCTTATTTTTAAGATCTTCAGTAGTTAGGACTCCATGAGGATCTACATACTCAAAAAAAATGGTAGATTTTGCATGATCTCCAAGACCTCCTAGGTAAAGCTTCATTAGTCTTTTCCATTTAGGAAAGTTATCTCTATTAAGCTTGGGTACCTATCTATTTGACATCTTGATCTTTTTGCTTCTAATACATTCAAACTAGTCCTGTTAAGAAGATGGCTCTGATACCAATTGTTGGAATGCTTTAGTAATTGAGAGGGGGGGTGAATCAGTTATTCAAGTTCCAGATGTATTATTAAAAAATTTCATAGCTTAGTGAACTCATATACATAAAATATTTTCATCATGCATGCATCCATTAGATCATACAATCACTTATAATTGTAGGTTACTATCAAATCAACTTTGCAGAAATCTAAGCATGAAACACAATAGATTCAATAACACATTTGATACAATGATTTAAAGTGGAAAACCAATTTTGGAAAAACCACCAATAATATGCTACTCATTCCCACTCTTTTGAAGTGATTCCATATAAAAGGCCAACCTTGTTAAAGGTTACAATGCAAACTGTTAAATGTGACCTAGTTAAAGGATTTCATTTACCCTATTAGGAGTGAGCCTTGTTAGAGGAATTTAGATCATTCACTTGGAATATCACCTAGTTAAAGGATTTTTCAAATGACTATTAGGTCAACCTTAATCCAAATTATTTACCCTAGACTAGTAAAATAATTAGAAAGTAATTGTAAGACATGATCTGATAATAACTTACAACAATCTTATAGATTATAGATCTTTGTTTCAGTCCTCCATTCTTCTTGGCTTTCACACACTTTAGCTCTGATAGCTTGTTCACCCTACAAGAATCCATACCCTTAAGCCTTCTTTCTTTACTTGCCAATGTAGTCTCTTCTCTTAGGTCATTGAATGAAGCAATACTCTAGCCTCCTTGTCTTTCTGAGGTTTTCACATATGATAACCTTTTCTTATGACCAATCATCTCTATAAATAGAGAATTAAGATCACTTTTCATTCATCCTCCTTTTTTTATTTTAGGGTTAGGTAAGATTAGTTAGGATTCAATGAATCTACCCATCTTTTCATTTCATTCCATTCTAGAAACTTCTCCTTCAATCTTCTTTGAATTCACCTCAAAATAGTTCACCAGGAATTCTTTTCCACCAACTCATCAAGCTTGTCTTGCACACGGTTCACACAATCCAAGAAATCAAAAATTTTGGCTTAGATTCATCGAATTCATGATCTTTTTCATAATGCTAACACTCAAGATTAACTTTCTTCTAATGCTCGATAGAAATTGTGTTTCTTGGCATCCATTTCCAAAATACTCAGCATGAACTAGAGTTTACTGGTGCTTGACATCAACTAAACTTTACTTGGCTTATACTGTATCACTCAGCTTACACTAAAATTAACTTTTATTGGCTCTAACTAATTTTATGCTCAACTTACACTAACTTTTCTTGGAATCTACTATGTAGATTATTAAGCTTGGTAGACAAACTTTGTTTAACTTGCTCTTCAGAACTTAATCTATGTATCCATTCTTTGGAACCTTAAAAAGATTATCAATACACTATAATATAACTATATTAAGTAATCCTTGTACTCCTTTTCCATATCATAACTCAACCTTTCCTCTAGGTGCTATTGTTACCTCATTTGATCAAATTATCTTCATCAATCAAACAAATGATAGTACTCAAATAATATAAGAAATTGTCTTACCAACAATTAATAGGTTTGACATTAGTGACAAAATAATGATTGAAACACATTTTTCATACTTGTATCAATTTTTTTTTTTGATAGAAAATCCATCTAACATTGACATCATCTCTGACCCTACAACAATTTGTAAGACATGGTCCATATTAGGGAGAGAAAAATTATTGTTGAGTGAGGCTTGATTTAGATTTCTAAAATCTACACAAATCCTTCTCTCCATTCTTCTTCCTCATTGGTACAATATTAGCAACCCAAGTATAATGATGAATAGGATGTATAATCCTAGCTTGTAGCATCCTGTTAATATCCTTGAAGATTGCTCCCTCAACTATAGGGTTATAGTTTCTTTTTTTTTTCCTGAATGGTGTTGCCTTTGGTTTAAGAGGGATTTCATATTTGAACTTTCCACCCATGAAATTCTTTAGGTATTCATAACTCCAAGAAAATACATTTTGAAATTCAATAAGTAATATCCTAATCTCTACCCTCTCCTCTGGCATGCAACACTTCCTATGTTTTTCATATTTGGGCTTACTTATGTCCCTATATTGATTCCATCATATTCACCATAGGTTTTTCCTTTTGTTATGTCTTTCCCTCTTTATGTATGCATCATGTCTATCAAGAAGTTTTTCTAAAGAGATTAGATGGGGTGGAATCTTATTACCTTTTAATTAAATCATATCAAGCTCTATTTTCTTTTTATCACATGTCACTGAATCGTTATCACATTCATTAGTGCTTCCTTCAAAATACAAGCATTCAAAAGGATCTTCCCCCTTCAATGAATTTTAGTGTTTTTATCATCTTCAAACACCTTCCATGAATCTTCATTATCAAGGACATAAGGTTTGAATAGAACTTCTACTTTATAAGTTTGATCTTTAAAATTAGGATGTGATAAGAGAAATGATGCAAAAACTACCAAAGAATCAGCTCTTGAATTGAATTCTCTAAATACTAATGTAATTGAAATGGAATCAAAACCCTCAATTTCATCCCACACCTTATTACGATAGCTTCTCAATCTTGAGTTATTTATTGTGTATTGGTTTTTGACTTGTCTTACCACTAACTCTACATCTCCTTGAGCTTTAATAATCTTGACTCGTTTTTGTTTCTCTGTCATTATTCCAAGGAGAAGAGCTTCATATTCTATGCTATTGTTAGTATTTTTGAAATCTAACTTATAGGCCAAGAAAGTCATTTCCCCACTAGGTGATGTCAACACTACCCTACACTTGAACTGACATTAGCATAATTATCGTCAAATTCTAGAGTCCACAAATGATCACCTTTAGTTTTTTCTAATTCTTTTGATAAATTAGGGCTGTCAAAGAAGCGCATGTAATTATTAAACTACATTTCATGATATAGGATTTGAGATCCAAGGTCATCTAATTTTAGGATAGTAAATTTTGCTTTTTCTTTTGGTTCTAACTTCAATTTTTTATCTCCAACTTGGATAATAGCACAAGACCAATCTAGTTTTATCTCTCCCCCCATATCTTTGCAAAAAATTATACTTAGGAGCATTCCATATCTTGTCAAGATGTTTGTTACTAGGATGATAAGTTTAAGTCTTTTTGAGGGATATGCAACTAGAGAAACTTGAGCATCTCTTATTTGTCCATCCAAAGGTACTTATTTTACATCTAATGAATAACATCTACCAAACATTTTAGTTAGTGGAAGCCCTAAAGCTTTTTCTATGGAGGTAGGTATGACATTATCAAAGGCTCCTAAATCTATAATGTAATTACTCAATCTATTTTCATTGATGAACAAGGAAATGTAGAAGGGATCTGGTTTTTCATTTGGGCATGTGGCTAAGACAAGAGGTTCTTCTTCTTTAAACAACTTAGGAAGTGCAAAATCCTCACCAGTTAAAGAAAATCCACTAGTACTAGCTTTACTAAGATAATCAATATTAGCATTAATACTAACCTATTCTTTATCTTTATTGCAATGTTCAATTGACCTTCTCAATTGATCAAGATTAGCTTTCAAGTAATCTAGTGGAGAAATCCAAATTCTTGTCTCTTCATAGTATTGTATTGTGTCAAAAGAATCAGACAATTTTCCTTTGTGTTTCTTCTGTAAAGTTGAAGTTACCATGCCTTTATCTTTATCATTTTTGTTTGATGATGCATTATTTTTGACAGGGAAGGAATTTTTTATCTGATTTCTATTCTTCCAACCTCTGGTTGTTATTGCTAAATTAAGCCCTTGTAGAGTTGTAAAGCAGACACCTCCTATCTGTGAATCGAATTCATACTACAAGAAAAAAAATTTAGAGTAGCCACAAGGAGCATGATCATCCTCAATTTTAAGATATACAATTTTTTTTTCTTTATTTTCCACCATATGCTTATATTTGATCATATCATCACATGTATCTCCATCATGGTCTACCCTTAATTTAAAAGCACACATTTTTTTTTCTTTAGGGGGCACCTTTAATTGCTAATATCTTCTACATAGGTGTTACATGCAATGTTTTACCTCCACTTGGGTTTCTATAACCTTCTTGATGAGGTCTATGAAAATAATAAGTAGGCCTATTGATTTGTTTCTTCAATGAAATCATCTCATTAGAAAATTTTGAAGCATGGCTTCTATATTGTTAGAAGTACTAGTTGTATTACACATGGTTCTAGATTGGAATTCTCTTTTCTTCTTACCAAAGGTTATCATGTCATCCTTCATCTCCATAGCTAATGTCTGGGAAGATTTGAAGTTGCTACATTTGCTCTTCTAATTTGATATCCCAAATCAAGAGGCATAGAAATAACATATAAAGTCTTATTATTATTATTTGTAGGTGCACTTGTAGCAAGTATCCTTTTGATGATTTTATTGAATCTTTCATTAAAATCTCTCATAGAAACTGATGGTTCTTTCTTTATCTATGAAAATTGCAAAAACAATACTTGTGTATCCTTTGTACTTTTATAACATTCTTCAAACCTTTATTTCATAGTGTCCTTATTTGTGATGCATCCTGTAGGGAGGTCTTGAAACCAATCAACAACATTGTCCACTAGTGTATTGATAAACATCCTGACAGCCACATCCTCATGTTAAGGATTTATTACACCACAAGCCTTGTGGAAAGAACTTAAGTTTTGTTTTGTAGAAGTGGTAGTATCACAATTAAATCTTTGGAATTTCTTCCTTGATACTTTTGGAAAATCATTGTTAGCTGTAAGGGCAAGATGACCAATAACATTTCCCCATGGTTGTACCATAACTACTAATACAATGATTTGATTTGTTTGAAAGGTGACATAAAGTGGGAGTATTGAACCAATTAATAATAAAGGATCAAAAGAAAAAATGAATGGAAGCCCTAACAACAAGAGGAGCAAAAGATTGACTTCTTTGTGTTCTATTAGGAGGAACAATTGTAGACAAAGTAGTATCTTGGAGTTGCTTGGTTATAGATTCCCTTGCACACGTTCTTCCTCTTCTATAAATGTCTTCTAGGATAGGAAAGTTAGCCTTCTTGAGCTCTTTGTATATTGGGTCAATATTTCCTTTCTCCTTAGCACTCCTGGTATATTTGGAATCTAGAGTGCATCAAATATTAAGAAAAATAGTGTATTTGAATTTATCTTACCAGTCTTCAACTTTGGATTTGCTACTTTTCTTCAACAGGTTGAGGTTGTAAAATTGGTAACAATTTCTTATGGAAAAAACTTAACTACCATAGGTCCCTTCTTGCAACTTAAATATATGGAATTAGGTGGCAAATTAACATGAAGGAAAATTCTTCAAAGATTTCATTTGAATTTCCTGAGACGAGTCACCAAAAATTGTTGGTTAACAATTTGTTTTCCGATTAGATATTATAATCTTGACTCTTTAATACCTAATTCTTGGAGAGACAAAAGAATTTCTACCAACAAATGGGTCAATGTATGTATTTTATCACTACCCTTTGAATTGACTAGGTACAACTTCCTATAATTTGCAATGATATGCAATGAATATGTTTTTATGGGATCAAAATTTTTGACATTATAAGCTCTTAACCTAACAGAAATAAAGGATAACCAAATTGTTTCCAAGCACAAAAAATTTAGGAAAAATAGATTTGGATGACCTATCACACTTAATGGAATGACTGTAATAGACTATCTTAATATTTCTAACTCTCACTTCTGTTCTAAATGCACTATTAACCACCTAAATGCAAAAGAGGAAGAGAAGGAGAGATATGTATTAGGGAAAATGGAATTTATTTGACTACTAGGCTTGAAAGAAATGGAACTCAAAAAGTTACTAATAGATTCACGCACATCTATCCTTCAATTCCCAAAGAAATTATCTAGCATAATATGAAATGAACAAGAGAGGAAGCATAATCACATATAAAGAAAGAAAATGGAATCACCTCTACTATAAATATCATAATGAAATGGAATCCACCTAATTAACATAGGATCACATATAATTGTACTTCAACTCTTACTGAAGAACTAACCAATCCATGGACAACAAAGCATGACAAGCAAATAGGGAAAATGGAATTACATTCCAATTGAGCATCAAGTTTTCTTGAACTTTGTATTGTCAAATAAGGTTACATTTGTAGTTCTCTCTCATCCCTTAGTTCTAGTAGAAAAATAGTCACATAACAAAAAAGAAAATGAGAATAAAATATGTATCCAATCTACATCATGATATGATCACATGGTATCTATTCTACTAATGATTTTAAATCCATGGTACTCCTAAAAACACCAAATGATTGTTTGTCATCATGTAATTCTGCAAAATCTTGTACAAAATCATTATTTCTTCATATTCAAATATTTAATACCAACCTATGTATTTTAGATTCCAATGTTCATCATAACTTTGAATTCCTATTATTGATCTCAAACTGACAGTCAAGATTAAATTATTATAAGTTCCTTCTTTGTAACTTCCTCCATGGGTCCCTTCGTGTACACATATATTTCCATTGTTATGTCACTATGATTATTTTCCTTGCAATTTTCAATAGCAAGATGGAAACGAACATAGATCGTTTTCTAATCTAATGGTGGTAATAAAATAATGTTAAGTCTCCTTGTTTCATGGTGTGGATCTAGTTTCCAACTAGGCACATTGTGGCAAATAGATGATAGTAATTCATTACTTGGAATATTTGACATTGACCTAGTGTTGCTTCAAGAAATGTGATGGCCCACACGATACGTGTCTTTCTATTGCTTTGTCACATAGATTATCAAATGAGTATCTTTTAATGACAAAATAACAACCTCCATAGATTTTTTTGATCTGATAGTGGTGAAAAAGGTGTTAACCCTTTGTTTCCCTCTATATTGTGTGTCCATTTTCTAGCTATACACAGTTTGGTGAATAGTTGCTACCTTTTCATTTCCCAGAGAGTCTAACATCAGCCTATCTATACCCTATGGAATACAATGGGCCCATCAAGACATGTGATGATCCTTCATCAAGTTGCTATGAATAATTATTGAAATTTTTTTAATAGCAACATAATGATGATCGCATCTCTTGTAAGATCCGAGGGATGAAGGCATTCACCTTTCATTTAATATTTGAATGGGACTTGATTTGACAAGTAACCATTTGGAATTTTCAACTAGTCAATAACACATGTTCTTTTGTTCAATTTGACTTTTCAACTTTGCAACGTATTCATGCAAATTAAATATTAAACATCAATTTCATTTCAAAAAGGTTTGTACCACCCTTAGCTTGATTCTTTTTCCATTTTTGCATTTTGAGAACTCACTTTGTATTGAATTCAATTGGTCTTGCTTTTAACTTGTTCTCATGATCTGCATATCGATATTTTAGCCTCTGTGTTCAATGTTCTCTCCTACATTTTCTTTGTATATGCTTGCGATCTCTTTAAATGTACCCTTCCTTTATATCTAAACCTTTGACCCTATAGTTAGAAATTCACAAAGATTTAGAAATACTTTCATGAAGAACTACTTCTCAACATGAATCTTTGTCTTCAACATGATTAGGAACAAGAAAATATGACTTAGTAAAACATCTAGACCTTGTTCTCATTGGGATAATGCATAACAAACCCTCCAAATTCTAATCACCTAGATTTGGACTAATGCTTTGCTCATATGGTTCTTGCATTAGATTGATTGAAAGGAATTATTAAAAGAAATATCATCCTATAGGCAATCTAGACTCAGACTCAAGACATTAACACTTGACTCGCCTCAAAACTCTAGAGAAAAAGATATGAACTAAAACTTGGGAAATAATGTGGAATCAATACTATTCAAACTATAAATATTATACATGCATAAAAAAACTTTTTCAAATGTTTGTGTTTAACTTATAGATGGGGTGTAATAGGATCTTTACACATTTGTGGTTTTATGGCCCAAGGAATAGAACACATTTTTTTTTAGTACTAAATGATAGCTAAATATTATCATTTCTAAAAAGTATAAGTATCTACAAAAGATTATCTAAGACACTTTAAGAGGCCAAACTCATAAATTTGTATGAAGCTAAACAAAAATTCTTTTAGCTCTTTCTTCTTTGTCTTTAGTTTCTACTTATTTGTTCTTGTGACTATCACTATTGGAGGTAGAAGGATTCATGTATATTCATTGCTAACTCCATTGAGATCGCTACCAATTTCCTTGTTGCCAAATGTCATCCTCCAAAATTTCTTGATGTCTGCATCACTTTCCAATGCTCTCACCACCAATGGGAGATGAACAAGATATTTGTATTATAGAATGGTATGAAATTGCACACAATACCCTGAAAGTTACAAATTGATTACATATCATCTAGAATATTTCACTCTAATTAAAGCTATTCTCAAGCCTTGGGTCAATCACTGCTTTTAAATTCCCATATTCAAGGGCATGACAAAGTAAATATCAAGCCTGCCAAACTCAAATCTCACTAATATAAAAGTAGTAGCCACTGAATAGCGCAACAACATCAAACATCATATCTAAACACCAACAACTACTCAAGTTGTGAAGGCAAAATTTTAGCAATAATATTGGAAAGAAAAAGGATAAAAAGAAAAAGAGAAACATCAAAATGGCCAAGGGAACAATAGAAACTTAATAGAAAAATGTAAATTTTGAATGGCCAACCTAGTCCCATCTAGAGCCTCCAATGTGGAGGTTGAACTACTTATTCTTTTAAGAAAGTCATAAAACAGGTACTATATTTTCCTAATGAAATCTTTTTCATGTTTCAAGTACTCTACTCTTTTAGATTTCTTCTTGAGTCTTCTCATTCTCCTTGTATTTGGTAACAAGTTAACAAGAATTTCAACATAAAGCTTAAAATGTCAATTCTTACTACTTATATTTTCATTAAGATAAAATGGAACTAAAAAAATCAAGAAGCACATAGCCATAAATTTGGGCTTTCATCCTGCTATCTGTAGTAAATATGTGATAAATTGAATATAACAACAAGAATATGCAAGTATAATAGATGTTCCCTCTTGCAGGGCCCATATATATGAAACCATTTTTTAATAGTGTAAATCAACATATTAGACATAATTTTCATGCCATTATCCAAATAGTGGTCATTTGGAAAAATACACAAACAAAACTTGAAATGAATTTTATCAAGATAGAGCTTTGTTGAATGTAGGCTTACTTTTCAATGAAAAAATGTTGGCAACAATTGTCAATATCGGCACTCTGAATTCACCATTTACTATAGGAATCTGTGGATTGAACTAAGAGATTAGTCACATCAGTTTTCTAGATGTAGTGCAAATACCATTTAAAAACTAATTTATTTTTCAGTCATACTTTGTAATTTTATATTGAAGAATCTTTTGGTTGTGATTTAATAAAAAAATTAAACTAAAAAATGTGTTGGCTCTGCTAGAGTTAAAATTAATTTTTTCAATTTCATGGAAAAATAAATGTCTCTCTATTATTCTAATTTTAAAATTGTAATGGCATTTGTGATGCCCTTCCTCTAGCCATCTTTAAACTAATACCTTTATTTAATTTTGAAGAATTTTATGTTACATTTAAGAATCTAAGCAATTCTTCTAGAATTGAGCATGTACAAACTCAACCACACCAGTTACATAAACTTCAAAACCTAACAAGAAGAAAAACAATGGTAATGTTATTTACGTTGTCTACCTGATAAGGTGTACTCAATGAATATAAAGAAATTAATTAAGATTCTATATTTTCCTTTGGTAGTACATTGCGTTCAACCAATAGCGAGAAATCCCAAAGTAGGACATATGTACCAATCGCATGAGATGGTTAATGTAATCAACATGTTGATTATAATTTTAAAAAATTAGTTACAATTTGAGCTATATACATAACTAAGTGCTCCAATGGATTTACTTTTGGGAAAAATTTATCTGAAACAATTTATCATTCTGATAGGATTTTCTGGTTCGAAGATGCAATATAAATAACCATAATTTCATGAAATTTTTAACTGGAGACACTTCTTCACCAACATCCTAATTTTCTTTAACAATAAAATTAATTAAATTTCTCATGTGAGGTTTCACATTAAATGATGCAAACAATATCAGACAATAAGTATACTTGGACTATGTAGGTTTTGAATTCTAAAATGTATGATGTTAAGAAAATGTCATATTGCATTAGATGTCAATTTTATAGTATGCTCAGAACCTAAATGTCATCTAACTATAATAAAGTATCTCAAGAATATAACTACAATTTTAGACATTGTACAGACAATTATAGAGGAAAATAGAGAATGAATGGTTTTTGACACCCTTCCACAAAAGCACATGGTCATGGATGTTGTTTGTAACAGTCGTAAGTGATATATGTGAGAAATAAATCATAACTTTAAAAAACTTTGCTCGACACTAACAATTGCCGACTGCCAATATTTCTCGATACATTAAGGTGTCAAGTGGCAATGTGCTCAGCACGTGAAGGTGTTGAGTGATAATTTGCTTGGCACAAACTATTGTTGAGTGACAAACAGTAGGTGTCGAGTTAGCTCAACACAAGAAGAGCTTGGCACTCAAAAGCAAAAATGCTCGGCAATCACTACAACATGATACAGAGGATGCCAAGTATTCTATTTCATATACTTAATATTTTTATCACTTAAACCAGAGAGCAAAGATGAAGCATTCAATAATAAAATTCTTAGAAAAAATAATGAATAAAGGAAGAGCAATGGATTCAAGTATGCTTGCTTGCTTTCTATTCAACTTTGATTAAAAACATTACAAAATTTGGGAGCATTCAGCTTCAACTAGAAATCCCTAAAATAACCCTAAACTAGTAAAACTTAATACTTCAATGAACTTTAAACTTGCAACTCTAATGGTTACATACAATGGTGTCTAGAGCAATCACTGCTTCAACAGAACAAAACCAACAATAGCAAACTTATAGAGTGAACAAGGGAAACACTTGTCAACTGGATTTGTTGATCTCTTTCCTTTTGCTTTGCTCTACTCTGCAACTTCTATATTCTTTGCTCTACTAAACTGACTCTCTGAATGAATGAATGTAGAAAACATTCCTTTTGTCATATTCCATTTTCCCTCTCAACGTTCAAATTTCAAAATCACCTACCAAAATAAATGCATGTCGTACATGGATGCCTGTAGGAAACAAACTGATAGGGTAGATGGGCGTGGGGCTCGAGGACAACCTACAAGCTCTCAACATTCAATTTCCAATACTCCCCCTTTTTCTTGAGACCCACAAAAAAGGATCACTACTGATCCAAATCAACTACACCAAGACACTCTCTTAGGTGTACAAAACTTCCAATGCCTAATGGCTTTGTGAAAATATCCGCTAGCTACTGCTCAGACTTACAAAGTTCCATCGTGATATCCCCATTCTCCACCAACTCTATGATGAAGTGATATCTGATCTCAATATGTTTGCTTCTCCCATGGAAGACTGGATTCTTGGATAATGCAATTGATGAGATGTTGTTACAATAAATTGTGGTTCCATCCTCTTGCCTTTCATTCAAAATTTTCAAGATCCTCCTTAGCCAAATTGCTTGACATGTTGTTACATTTTCTACTATGTATTTAGCCTCTACTATAGATTGACCAACAATAGGTTGCTTCTTGGATGCCCATGAAATTGCACCTGATCCCATATGAAACATGTATCCGGAAGTGCTCTTCCCATCATCTATACTTCCAGCCCAATCACTATCAGTGTAACCAACCAACTTGAAATCATTTGATGCAGTATACAAAATCCCAAATCCCTTGGTACCATTCACATACCGTAGGATCCTCTTTCCCTCTTGCCAATGGGAATCCTTTGGTGTCTTCATAAATTTGGAAATCAAACTTACTGCATGCATTAAGTCTGGCCGAGTTGCAATCAAGTACATTAAACTTCCAACCATACTCTTGTATAGTGTTAGATCCATTATCTTGCTAGAGTCTTCCTTGCTCAACTTCAGACCTATTATTGTTGGTGTTGGGGCTAGCTTACTATTCTACATTTTAAATCTCTTCAAGATCTACCTTGCATATTTTTCTTTAGAGATGAAGATGCCATCATGTATTTGTTTTACTTCTATGCCTAGAAAATATTTCAAGAGACCTAGGTTTGTCATTTCAAATTCATTTTTCATGGCCTCTTTGAATTCACCAATTAGAGCCTTGTCATTACTAGTAAAAATCAAATCATCTACATACCAGAAAACAATCAACACATTTTCATTTGTTGCCTTGATGTAGAGAGTAGGCTCACCATTGCTTTTGCTAAAATCATTGCTCATCAAATATGAGTCAATCCTACTATACCATATCTGTGGAGCTTGCTTAAGCCCATAAAGAGCTCTCTTCAATCTATATACTTTATTCTCTTCACCTGCAACTTCATAACCGGGTGGCTACTCCACATATACTTCTTCCTTGAATACACCATTTAAGAAAGAAAACTTCACATCCATTTGATATACCTTCCATTTGTGCTGAGCTACAATTTTTATGATAGCATGCATGGTTTCCATTCTTGCAACCGGAGCATATGTCTCATCAAAATCTCTACCATACTGCTATTTGTGGCCATTGACTACCAGCCTTGCCTTATGCTTATCAATCTTGCCTTCAACATTACATTTGGTCTTGTAGACCCATTTCACTCCAATTATTTTCTTCTTGGGAGGCAATTCAGTTAGCTCCCATGTCTCATTTCTTTCTATAGCATCTATTTCCTCATCCATGGCCTTACACCATTTCTTCTCCTTAATAGCTTTTTCAAAATATATTGGATCACTATGAAAAAATAATGCAAAATTAACACTCTCATCATAATCTTCATACCTTTCATCTTGCTATATCTCCCTAAGACTCTTGGTCTTTCTTGGTAATAGGGAGGAGAGTGTGGGATTAGAATCTTCACTGTTACTACTTTGCCAACTAGTTTGGTCTTCACTGGTACTCGGCACTGACACTCGGTCATGCCTAGAGGAGCTCGGCAATGACTGAGGTTTCTTTCCTTTTCTTCT
Source organism: Cupressus sempervirens (assembly GCA_028749045.1). Taxonomy (NCBI): domain Eukaryota; kingdom Viridiplantae; phylum Streptophyta; class Pinopsida; order Cupressales; family Cupressaceae; genus Cupressus; species Cupressus sempervirens. The sequence continues at coordinate 289,035,685 of CM053790.1, read as the reverse complement.
ATTTGCTCCTACTTCTTGTTGTTCATCAGCATCTTCTTCACTCATAATTGGCACTTTACTTGAAGTGCTCGGTGACTCATCAGTTGGACCATACCAAGACTGATTTTCAAAAAATTCTACATCTCTTGAAAGAATTGTCTTGCTGTTCAATGGGTCATACAATCTATATGCCTTTGATTCTGAGTTGTACCCTATGAAGATGCACTTCACACCTTTGTCATCCAATTTCTACCTTTTCTCTTTAGGCACATGTACATATGCAACACATCCAAACACCCTTAGGTGTTCAACTATCCATCTTCCTCATGACCATGCTTCCATTGGAATTCTATCACAGACTACATTTGTGGGACACCTATTAATTAGTTAAACTATTGTTGCCACAGCCTCTCCCCAAAATTCAGTTGGGAGACCTTTCTCTTTCATCATGCTCCTTGCCAATTCAACAATGCTCCTATTTTTATTTTTAGTCACTCCATTCTGTTGTGGTGTATAACTAGTTGTGAGCTCTTTCTTTATGCCATGTTTCCTACAAAAATTTACAAAAGAATTGGAGCTATACTCCCCTCCTCTATTTGATCTTAGGACCTTGATATAGTGTCCACATTCTCTTTCAGACTGGGCTTTGAACTCAAGAAACTTATCAAATGCTTCAGATTTAGATTTCAAAAAATACACCCATGTCCTATGACTGAAATCATCAATAAATGTCATGAAATAAGTACCACCCCCAATGGAAGTAACTTGCATAGGACCGACTAGTTCAATATGCACTAACTCTAATGGATACCTAGCCCTCCTAGAATTTCTAGAATTAAAGGGAAGCCTATGTTGCTTACCCAAAATACAAGCCTCACACATGTCACATGAATTTCCTATATGTGGAAAACCTTCTACCATTCTTTTATTTGACAACAAATTTAAACCAGCATAGCTAAGATGACCATACTTGAGGTGCCATAGCCGTGGGGGTCTTCAATTACACTCCTTAGAGCTGATTGTGTGGGAGGTGCAGTACCAACTTGAGATGATAAAAATGTCTCTATCTTCAAGGGAAACATTATGTTCTTTGTCATTTGAAGTGTTGCAAGTTATTTTTTGCTTTGATCTTTTTCTTGTATGATACACTTGTCATTCTCCATGAACACTTTGTATCTATTTTGAATGAGCTAACCAATGCTCATCAGATTGTGCTTCATACCAGGGGCAAAATACACATTTTGTATTTCCTTTTTCTCAACTTGCTTGGTGCAGACCATAATAGATCATTTGGCCACTACTAGTAGGGTTCCATTATTACCCATTTTAATCTTAGATTTGAAACTCTTTTCAATGAATGGAAAAAGGGTTTCATTACCACTCATGTGGTTGATAGATCCACTGTTCAGGTACTGAACCTCAAGGCTTCCTTCTTCACAAATGTTACACATGATTAAGGCAGTGGTATTGTTTCCACTTCCCATGTTCACATTAGCCACATTTGCTTGTCTTGACTAATCATTTTGCTTCTTCCATCATTCACTTCCATAATTCTCATATTTATTATTGTAGTAGAATTCTACATTACTTCTATTTGAGTTGTAGTTTTTCTTACCTCCTCTTGAAGTATTTTGTGAGTTACTCGCTCCATCTACTCTTCTTGAGCTTTCTACTGGAACATTTCTTTGTCCTCCATTACCTTGATCTTTGCCTCCAGATTTTTTGCCTAAGCCATTTCTTCCTTAAATGCTTGCTCTTGGGAAGAAGAAGATGTAGATTTTTTGATCCTATGCTCATGGGTTTGAAGAGTACCCATCAACTCATCCATTGTCAAAATAGTGAGGTATTTTGCCTCTTCTATGGTCATGACCAAATTTTCATATTTATGAGGTAAACTCCTCAATATCTTTTCCACTATCCTCTTCTCTTGATAGTCTTCTCCATTTGACTTCAGTTGATTAATCACATTTGAGGTCCTTGAATTGAAATCTGCAATTGATTCATTTTCCTTCATCTGAAGGTTCTCAAAGTCCCTCCTTATATTCTGTAGCTTTACTGTACGGACTTTATCAGTCCCCTTGAAGTTTTTCTCAAGGATATCCCATGCTTCCTTTACATAATTTGCTACTGCAATCTTGGGGAATACTGTCTCTGTCATTGTTGCTTCAATAAGACTTAATGTCTTTGCATCTCTTCTCCTTGACTCTTTCAAATGAGTCTTTTGTGCATTTGTGAGTGCATCATACTGAGTTGGGTTTGCCACATCATTGAACCCATTAATTACAAGCTCCCATAAATCATTTGCAACCATAATGTTTTTCATTTTCTTTGCCCATGTATCATAATTTTGTCCATTGAATGGTGGTGGTTGTTGCCATATCTTTCTTGTATCTACTGCCATGTCAAATATCCCAAGAAAAAAAATGACCTAACTCACTGTGGATGTGGCGCCTCAAAGCTCTGATTCCATGTGAGAAATAAATCACAACTTTAAAAAACTTCGCTTGGCACTAACAATTGCTAAGTGCCAATTTTTCTCGGCACATGAAGGTGTCAAGTGGCAACGTTCTTAGCATGTGAAGGTGTCGAGTGATAGTTTTCTTGGCACAAACTATTACCAAGTAATAGGCAATAGGTGTCAAGTTAGCTTGGCACAAGAAGAGCTCGGCACTCAAAAGCAAAAATGCTCGAAAATCACTATAAGTGATATAGAGGATGCCAAGTGTTATGTTTCATATACTTACTATTTTTATCACTTAAACTAGAGAGCCAAGCTGAAGTATTCAATAATAAACTTCTCAAAAAAAATAATGAATAGAGGAAGAGAAATGGATTCAAGTATGCCTGCTTTCTTTCTATTCAACTTTGATTAAAAACATTACAAAATCTGGGAGCATTCGGCTTCAACCAGAAAACCCTAAAATAACCCTAAACTGGTAAAACTTCAAACTTCAATGAACTTTTAACTTGCAACTCTAATGGCTGCATACAATGGTGCTTGTAGCAATCACTGCTTCAACAAGACAAAACCAACAATAGGAAACTTATAGAGTGAACAAGGGAAACACTTGCCGACTGGATCTGCTAATCTCTTTCCTTTTTCTTTGCTCTACTCTACAACTTCTATCTTCTCTCCTCTGTTGAACTGACTCTTTGAATGAATAAAAATAGAAAACATTCCTTTTGTCATATTCCATTTTCCCTCTCAACATTCAAATTTCAAAATCACCTACCAAAATAAATGTCTGCTATCCATGGATGCCTGCGGGAAACAAACTAACAGGGTAGATGGGTGTGGGGCTCGAGGACAACCTGCAAGTTCTCAATGTTCAATTTCCAACAATATCATATTGGCATGGATATAATTTGTTGTATTTCTATGCTTTGAAGAATGTTGTTTTTGGTTCATCTTCAAGTATGAGTTTATCCAAGCAGAGATTTATCACTTGATCGAGCCAAAATGTTTTCCTTTCATTTTACATGTTGATTTTTCTTTTGGGTTTTCATTAAAGGGTTTCACTATTTTAGTGTATCAAGCATTGCTATTAATGGGCTTGAGTGAAATGTCTTGTGAATTTTTGTCTACCGTAGAAACTCGTTGCTTGCGATCATTTTTAACATGGCATAGTTTTAGGGTCAGTGATTTCAATCACGTTCTTCTACCTTTTTAGTCTTGCATCATATCATTTTGTTGAATTGTCCTACTTTTTCATTATGTTTGGCACTATTTCTTCCTGCGTAGATTAGAGAAAGTAGTCATTAAACATGGCCACAAACAATTCAAAATTTTGGGCACACTGATTTGTGTGATGGGAGTAATGGCTATGAGCTTCATTACTTGTCCTACTCTAATGGAGTACTCTATCCCTTCAATACCAGTGAATGTTCCTATGGATTTGCTATAGGAGATTCAGGCATAAGGATCACATGATGATTTTACCTATTGGCAGCAGTGATGTGCTTCTCATGTTCAATGATTTTATAGGTGAACTACTATACTTTTTTTAAAAGTGTTCCATTTATTCTCATGAGAGATGGATTCATGTTGAATCAGTACTCATGAAACATGGGTCAATGAGTTTGACTCAAAATGACACAGTTAAATCCTGATAGCAATATCACAATTTGACTTGCTATGGAAATTATCTCCTACTTATCAATTGATGAGCTTAAGGGACTTTCTAATGACTGGTTCATAAGGCACAACACTTGGTGAAGGTTTTTCAAATGGGGTTGCAAGCTTTGGGTTTAACCATGGAGGAAACTCTGTAGTTAAGCGCGCTCAAGCTGGAGAAGTACTAGGATGGGTGACCTCCCAAGAAGTCCTAGTGCTTCACCCCTATGAGCATCACCTAGATCCAATGAGTGCTAAGTGTTCCATTTATTCTCATAAGAGATGGATTCATGTTGAATCACTACTCATGAAACATGGGTCAACGAGTTTGACTCAAAATGACACAGTTAAATCCTGATAGCAATATCACTACTACACTTTTTGTTAAAAAAATGTTAATTTGGATGATGTCTATGTTATGGTTTTGGAATGTGGGAGGCAGTTGGTAATTAAAAGGATGGCCATTTCTATGGGTCTTAACTCTGCATGGCTTGTGTGAGCTCAAGCAACTCAAGGAGGAAAATGATATGGGAAATATGGGAAGTGTCAAAAACTTGAGTGGTTAGAGGATTCATAATGTTGAGTCATTTAATAACTCATAGATGTTGCCTAAAATATTTATAGGTTACACCACTACTTGTAGGCCAAAACTATTGTGATGGATTCCAGCAAGTATAAATTGTACTTTCTCCATTTTTTCTCTGTAATGAATTGTGTTAGGATTGAAGTTTTTGAGTACCACAATCTCAATTATACTTTTGGATTATACCACTCATATGAATCAAAGGGCTACAATGATTTTTTTTTCTTGAATTACGTCGATTAGTGTATCCAATGATCCAATTGATAATCATAATTGAATATCATCATCTTAAATATGCTTCCTAATTATGCCATGAATCTAATCTAATGGTAACCCATAATTGATTAAAGGAATTCCCAAAATGCAATCTCTATAGTAGAAATCTTCTTGAATCTATAATCTACAAGATTACTACTATTTTTTAATACTACATTCCATATCTATCCTTCTCCAGACACTTCACATTTCACTTTGTCTCTTCAAATCTTATAGAGAGATGCCCCCTTCACATGAGAGGTTGCACCCCTTTGTTTATTCATAAAGGTAAGGGTTAAAGTAATTGCACCCTTTTCCAACAAATATATCATATCATACTTAGCAAACTATATTTATATTTTTGACAAAAGTATGATATAAATAATTTCTTCCTTGTATTTAATAGACCAAGCAAGGGTGGAATTGTGAAGCTCTTCTATTTCCTTAATCCACTCCAATAGTTTTTTTTTCTTCTAGACCTTTTCCTTTATCACCATCATTAGTTATGATTTACACATCATCAACATAATCCACTTCTATCTTTATTCTCCATTCAGCATTGGATGAGCCTAATACAACATAGTTTGGTATCTAGTAATAGTTTTGTATTTTAACAACTTAGATAAAAAATAATTGTTGTTAGTATCAACTGCCTCTTCAGATTGTAAGTAAGATCCCAAATTGTTATCAATAGCCTTTAAAGCTCCCCTATCCTTATTCTCCATTGGAAAATTATTTAACTTTAACCATACCAAAATTTCCTTAACATTTTTTACTATCAAGAATAAAATTTGGTCTCTAATAAAACATATACATAACTTTCTTGTTGAAAATATATGGGTCATTATTAAGGATCTAGTCCTTATCCATTTTTGACAAACATATGACTATAAAAAGTCCATTGGTCAAAGTTTTGAGTTGTAAATGCTTGCCCCAATGTTCATCTATCCATCTCTATAACTTAGCTATCAAAGGCCAAGGCCCTAACCATTTCATAAAAAATGTCCTCTCTTGCAAACAATCAATGTACTCTAGCGAAAGAGGGTTATCTATCAATAGAGAATAGCCCTAAAATGCTAAACATTACATACCTCCTTGTTTGATTTTGGAACAAAACCTTCACTTTTATTGGTGTTAAGATTTGTTCCTCTATCATTGGGATGCCAAAACTTCTTTTCGATTTTTTTTTCAAGTTGAATCTCTTTGGAAACTAAAACAACTTGTGTTTTTTTGTGAGAGAAGGGCACAAATTTCTCCCCACTCCCACCATTCCTCATAGCATATGGAAACCTTCCAAAAAATTTCTAGAAAGGATTCCAGAGAGGGTGCCTTGGAAGCCTTGTCATGGTATCAAACCATGCTAACTATTTTTTTTGTTGAAAGGTCGCGCTCAAAAAAAATCTATAGAAACTCTTATGTCATTATCTCTTCATCTTTATTCTGGGAAAATCTATCATTTTTAGATGCATTCGACTAGCAAGCCCTATTATCATGATTACTCTATTGTGAATAACTACTAGAATCCTTGGAAAATATTGTTGCAGAGGTTATTCCCATGCTCGTTCTCACTTGCCATAGCCATTGTTGATTTTTCTTTCAAGGCCCTTTCTCTAGCGCCTTATTATGCCAAAGGAAAATAATCCCTTCTCTAGCGTACTATACTAAGGAAAACAACTTACTATTTCAAGAGGGTTAATTGTCACCAGTTTTCTCACAAAATACGTTCAAGAGGGTTAATTTTCCAATTTTCCCGTCAGCAATAATGCATTATCAATTAATGATTTATTATGTAGATTAAATAATTTTGTCCCCCATCGAAACTCTCAAATTAAGACTAAGAAATAAAAATGTGGACGGGATCCTAAATACCAACGCATTGTGGAGAATTTCATAATGGACCCAATGGATCCCTCAGACTATCCAATGCTACCATCATACAACCACCTTATATTCTTTCACACGACAGGAGAGAAAAATATTCTTTCGTAAGGCAGGAGACAAGAAAATTTATCTCGCTCTTAAACAAATAGTAAAGCAAATGCATCCGGACACCTGTACAGACAAAATTTTATCAATTAAGTGGAACCATTTTGTGTCCATTAATTTAGGTAATTCTTGTTGGCAATGTATTTGAACTTATCTAGATATAAAAGACAATTTGAAAAAAATAGAGGCATTTATTTTCATTCTAATTTTGTTTGATAATTACTTTACATATAATAATATGTTTTGATATTACATTTATTTAAATTTTGATTTTTTATTACAAATATTTTAATATTTTTAATTAGAAATTTAAAATTAAAATTAATGTAGATATTAAATACAAATTGAAAAAATAGATGCATTTATTTCTATTTGATAGTTATTTTGCATATAATAAAATAAAAATTTAAAATTTGAATTTATCTAGACATTAAACATAATTTGGAAAAAATTATATATGAATTTATTTTCATTCTAATTTTCTTTAATAATTATTATATATAATTATATTTTAAAATCCTTTTTAAAAATAATTTTTAAATATTCAAATAATAACAAGGAATATTAAAGAGCTTTAGTTTTTAAACTTATATGTAATACTAATGCACTTTTGAAATATATTTTATATTTAATTTAATAATTAGGATTTAAAACTTAAGTCATTTGAAAATAATTAATTAAAGATATTACATAAAATTGTATTATTTAAATTTTATTTACTAATTTATAAAAGATTTTAAATATATAATACATTTAGTTAAAATAAAAGTATAAGTTTTTAATTTATATAAGATATTGAAAACTTCACAGGTTATAATATGGAGAAATAATATAAAATCCATGTAATACTTAATATAGAAATATATTTAATTTTTTTAATATTTTATTTATTTTATTTTAAAATTTTAAGATTTGAATTTGTATTGGAAATTTAATTTTGATTTAGGGTTGCAATTATCTTGTAGGGTTAAGGCTTCCTAAGAATTAATGTTTTAGATTATATGATTAGGTTTCTGTCATGGTTAGCATTACAATTGAGTTTAAAATTATACTCCAAATCTTTTTGTCTTTATTTTCTCAAGATAATAGGGAGTTAGAATTAGGATTATGTTTTAGGCTTATGGTTTTCCACAGAGTTAATATTTTAAATTAAAAGTTTACGTATATGTAATGTTTAGGGTTAAGAGTAAGTTTACAATTTGGATCATTATTATTTAGGAATAGGGTTTTGGTTAGGGTTAGGGGTAGAGTTGGGGTTGGGTTTGGGTTGGGGTTAGATTTGTGAACAAGATTTTGAGTTAAAATTATGATTAAGGTGAGGAGTTATATCATAGTCAACATAATGTTTAGGCTTTGAATTTGATTAGGATTAAGGTTAAGTTTGGACATAGGAATACTATTAGTTTTCTGGGTGAAGTGGTTTAGTTTTATGTTATGAACAATGTTAGGGTTATTTTAATATTTTGTATTATGATCCTATGTACAACTACGACTAGATGTTTGTGACAAGGTCTATGATTCAGAGGTTTTGGACCTTATTAGTTGCACAATTATAAAAAAAAAAAAATAACAAATATATAAACATTTGTAAGAGGCCAAGGGAAAAACTTGAGAGTATTTAATCAATGATAATCAATGCCTAAAAATATATATATAAATAATTCTCATTATTGCTCATTTTCTATTCATTTTGCTAGCTCCCATCCATGTTTCTAAATTGGCACATCTATAGGGGTAGAGAAAGTTTTGTTAAGATAATAATCTAGGCTTATTTCATAATCAAAGTTAGGGTTTTGAAAATATTAGAGTTGTGAAAGTATCATTAAGTAGATAGGTTTCCAAATGACCTAATTAGAATTAGAATTGAATGAAGAAAAATGTATTTTCTCTAACCTTCAATATCTCTTCGGCGTACCCATTACACCCTACAGTGCAATTGCTAGTTATAAACTCTATCTAGAAGATAAGAGGCCTCACCTCTTGAGTCTGCAAAATCTTGAAAAGCTATTGAGTTGCAATCTGTGCAACCCAAGTCATAGTCTAAAGGACTCAAGTCTAGAGAAAATTGAGTCACCGATAGTGGGACCTAAAATTAATACATAATATCATGAAGAAATTAGTGAAAATAACTCCAAATCCAAAGTACCTTTATGAGCAAGATATGTCAAAATGCATCATGGACCTGATCAGATCATAGGAGATAAGTCAGATGGAATAATGACAAGAAACAAATTAAAAGGTACATGTTTACTTGCTGAATTTGAACCTAGAAATGGTTAAGATACTTCAGATAATGAAAGTTGGATTTGAGCAATGAATGAGGAAATATAATAGATAGAGAAGAACAAAACTTGGACTCTTGTTCCTAGACCCAAGGATAAAAATGTAATTGGCAAAAAGTGGGTATTCAAAAACAAACTAAATGAAGATGCAGAAGGTTAGTATGTAAGGGTTATTCTCAAGAAGAAAGTATTGATTATGGTGAAATTTTTACTCCTGTTGCAAGATTAGAAGGTGTTAAAACTTTAATAGCATATGTAGCTCACAATAGTTTTAAGTTTTATCAAATAAATGTAAAATCTGCATTCTTGAATGGAATTCTCAATGAGGAAGTCTACATAGAGAAACTTGCTACAAATTGGCTTTCAAAGAGAGAATGATAACAGTAAGGACCAGACAAGAAGATTGTATTGGCAAAAATATTTGTGGATGACACTTTATTGAAAGGAATTGATGACTTGTGCAAGGCATTTTTAGAAGAAATGAGAAAAGAATTTGAGATGTCTATGTTTGGAGAGATAAAATTCTTTGTTGGATTGCAAATCCAGCAAAAGAAAGATGATATCTACATTACTCAATCTAAATATATCAAGGAGATTCTAAAGAAATTTGGAATGGAAGACTCAAGACTAGTTGGAACTCCTATGTTTTTTGGACATAAGCTTTCCAAAAATGATGATTCCAAAGAGGTAGATCATACCACATACATATCAATGATTGGAAAATTGCAGTATGTAGTGCATATAAGGCCTGATATTGCATTAGTAGTCAGTATGGTGTAAAAATTGTCAACAAATCCCAAAGAAAATTACATGATGGACATCAAAATAATCATGAGATATCTAAAAGGTGCTAAAGACTATGGTTTATGGTACAAAATAGGAGGCAATTTGGATTAAATAGTATTTATAGATGCTGATTGGGTGGGAAGTATTGATGATAGAAAGAGAATAATTGGTGGACCATTCTTTCTTGATAAAAGACTAATGTCTTGGACAAGAAAGAAATATAATTATATTTCTTAGTCCATAGTAGAGACAAAATATGTGGCAGCAATAGTTAATTTTTCTAATATTGTTTGGTTCAAACAACTATTGGTTGGTATGAAGATATAAATCAAGGATCTAGTGGTTATATACTAAGATAACACCAATACAGTTAATATATCAAAGAATCCAGTGATGCATACCAAAAAAAAATATATTGCTATAAAATATCATTTTTTGACAGAATTGGTACAAGATAAAGAGCTAAGATTGGAATATGTGAATACTAAAGAACAAATTGAAGACATATTCACCAAGCCATTACCTAAGGATGCATTTTTGTATCTAAGAGGTAAGCTAGGGGTCATTACCCTATCTAAAGCTCACTAAATGAATTTTAGTGATGCATCAACCAGAGCATATTGAAGATCAAATAGTTGATACAGTATTGACAAAGGGCATATTGCAAATGAATCAGTACATGAGGTACATTGATATATAATAAATATTCTCTTTTGAATGAGATGTCAAAGAGAGAGAAGTTTACTATCATACCTCATAGAAATTTTATAAAGATAAAGAGAAAGAGATGTCAAAAAAGGAGAATGAACTTGGTTTGATATCAAAGATCAAGTTTCTATCAGAAGAATATGTTGAAGGCATAAGTTTTATGGTAGAGGGATAAACTAAAGGTAGAAGGAGTTCACATTGATAGAGGGATTTCTCATGGATGAGAATCAAAATTAAACTAAGGATATGTTCCATACTTTATTCTTGCTCTAAAATTTCATTGCACTATGACATGTGTTTCTATCAATGCCAAAGAGGGAGATTTTTGAAACAATTGATTAATTATGCATTATCTTTGATTTTAAACAAAATGTCATATCATTTATAGTTAGTGTTTTCCAAGATCACTTGGGCATTGAAGAAAATTTTCTATGTCTATTGAACATCCCAAATTTTGCCTAGTTCAAAAGATAGGGTCTATCAAGTTCAATCGGGTGACGAAGGAAAGTTTGCCAAAGTTGAGTGTTAATTGAGCTCACTTGGTTTATGAAGGAAATGTTGGATGGAACCAGTGTTAATTGAGTTTACTTGGTTACCAAAGGAACTTTTTGAATATGTAGTGTTAACTAAGTTCACTTGGTTAACATAGGAAAATTGCTTTGAGTTAGTATCTACCGAGCAGGGTCAACCAACAAAGAATTTTCTTGTTTTAGCATATTGAGCTCAATTGAATTGTGTGTTGGTTCTAGCTGATTGAGAAGATGTATATTAATTATTCTAAGTTATATTAAAGATGACTTGAAATAGTGTTAGATATAAATATCATGAGAGGAACAGAATTGAAGATTTGTTGATGTTAAAAGGAAGTGAATTGGAAGGATAAGTAGAATATCCTTGTTGAGATGCAAAGATACATTCAATTAGGAAGGATTAAGTATACAAGGCAGAATTGAGATCTATAATTAGCAATTTAGTTGCATCCGAAATCAGGTCATCTCATTGTTACTTTCTAACCATTGTAGTACTGATCTAAATCTCTTAATAGAGTTAGCCTAACAACTATTTGTAAATCCTCTAACAAGGTGGCATTTCTATTAAATTGTCTAAAGACCTCTAACAAGGCCACTCCTAACAGGGTGATTACATTCTTTAATAGGGTCACACCTAACAATGTATTTTGTAAGCTTTAATAGTGTTGACTCCTAATAGGGCTCACTTCAGAAGAGTGAAAATCAGTAACTAGTTGCAATTGGTGGTTTTTCCCAAATTAGGTTTCCACGTTAAATATTGGTGTCAACTGTGTTCATGATATTTCTCTTATGTGTTTGCAACTAAGTTAAAGTAATATTAATCACAGATTATATCTTAAGATTTTCATGTTTTGTATTTACCTAGCTATTTCAATGTTTATCGAGTTACAACATTTTGCTTGTGTGTTTTCCAATTTTTAGTAGAGTTGAGTTTTCATAGAGTTTGATTTGTTTTGACATCTAAGGGATTTAGGATTTGTTTTTGTGATAACTAATTCACCCCTTCCCTCTCTGTTACTCCTCTTATATTTCCAATAGGTAGGAGTAAGGTATGATGTAAATTGTGGAAGTAGGGTTATGTGGATATATTATTTAGGGATGATAAACTTATACTTTGATGGTTCATTAGGATAGATTATATTGACCAACAAAATGTAATGGTTTTATCTGATGATTGATTTTGAAGCTATGTTTATATGATTATGCAAGCATCCTAATTAGCTAACATAATTGATTTTAAGGACATACACTTTATCTTATAATGTGTTACCTCTTGATGATAATTGAACACTATTATTATTTCACTATAATTAACTAAATTGGAAAAAATAGTTGTAATGTTTACATTTTGGTGATTTTCACCTATATTATGTACCAAGACCTTTTTTATATACTTTTATGATTTAATATATATGGTTTCAATGTTTCATTATTATGGTAGAAAATGAATCATGGTGATATTCATAATTCTAATTTGGTAATGTTACGTAAGAATTAATGTTATCTAGATTATGATATTTTGATGTTACAAATATTTCATATGATAATGTTTAGAAAGGAAAGCTAATAGTGATAAATTAAGATGCATGTCTAATATGAATGCAATTATGTAATGTTAATTAGTTGTACACATATATACATGTATATTTATATGATATTTCATTGGACTACTGATGCTTGAGTTTAGTGTGTAGGAAATTGAGCCATCTAGTTTAATCAGAGAACCCCAAAATTATGTGGACATAGTATAGCCAATAGGAATCTATTGGAAGATTTCAAACCTCATCGTTATGTGTTTGATTTTGTAAATGTGAATTGTATCTATCTATAATAGATTTAAATTCATGTTCAATTAGAGGCATGTCATTGTGATGTGTAATGTGTTTTAATGTGTGAATTGACACTTGTATTGTCCATGTGCTGATGACATGTAATTTAGGGATTTTGCACATGAAGTCATTTAACCTAAATTTAATCGCCATTAAGTATTCAAGTTAATTCCACTTGGCAAAGTGTTAGGAGAGGTCACTATCATGAAGGAGGCAACTTGTCATTTGTGTATTTCATTGTAATGGAGGAATCTGTATCTTGTTTAAATTTTTGTGATGCATGATTCGATGCTAACAAATTGGGATACTTTGGAGATGTAATTGTAACAATATTTAGTGGTGTGCATTTAAAGGTAATGAAATGAAGATTTATCCATCTTAATTGTGATGTTGAAATGTATGAGTTGTATGGTAGAAAGAAAGGAATTATTAAGAATTACATGTAATTTCAATCTTATCTTGTTGAATATATATATATATATATATAAGGAATGGAATCGAGAAGCTAAAATCTCATTGTAGGTATGGTTAAAAAGTTGCAATATGATTAATCATGTTCATGTCATGTTTTGATCATGTAAGGATTTATATAATATAACTAGATCAATAGAAATTTCATTGTAGATATGTAAGAATGATCTAGGTTGAGTCCATAGTTGATCTTCTTAAAAAGTATTACAAATCTTAGGCTATTGTTACAAGTAAACTAGTATGTATGAATACTAAAGTTTCAAGTTTACATTCCATGATTTCAAGTGGTTTCCATATAACTATAAATTTGACAGATTAATTATAATATTATTATTAACATCAACCTAAATATCTAATAAAGAAAAATAAATTATGTCACAATACTTGAGTAAGAAATACACTAAGTAGTTATTTTGCAAACACACATGAAAACAATAAAATCTGAAAGTGAGCAAATTTTTTGTTTACATTTTGTATGAGAAGTGGAAAATAACCTTACTATAACCAATCAAATATTCATAAAAATAATATACCTAGAAATCTCCTAGGTAGAAAATCAATAAAATAATATCTCTACCTAGGAAAAAAAATACAATAACCCCAAACAATGTGACATGCTAATCTCCAGAGAAACATCCATGTCTAAGTGTTACATAGCCATACATAAAAAATAGTACCTTAAGTACAATTAGTAGTTTGTCCAATTTGATGTTTGTTAGTACCTTTGATGTGATGTCATTGTCACCAAAAAACTGCATCCAGAATAACCCCCAACCACATCATCATAACCATTATCAACTCCAATCATGGTCTAGTAACCATGTGCATCGTAACTGTCTAATTTTTAACCCTGTAGCCAATTAAATTGTGGTTTAACTAACTAGACCACACATAATTTTTTAAAATTTGACATTTTAGTGAGAATATGTATCTTGCATATATCGACAACTAACCTTTTTTAATTTTCATTTTTGTGTTGGTAGTCCCATAGATCCATGAAAAAAATCATTTGGACAAGTAAGGCAATTTTCCATCGGCAATCTCCAAGATCTGGTATTGTCGCTAATTGTACATCTTCATAGATTTGGTGGGCATATCATTGTATTGACATAGAAAGGTTTTTGTATATTGCATAGTTGACATAGAAAGGGTTTTTGCAATAGAAAAGGGTTTTTGTAACTAGATCAGAGCCTATTAATGTTATTTGGACAAGTAGGGTGATTTTCCATGAGCAATGTCTAAGATCTGGTACTATCATTGATTGTACATCTTGATAGATTTCGTGAGCATATCATTGCATTGACATAGAAGGGTTTCCATAGATCACATCATCGACATAGAAAGGGTTTTTATAGTAGAAAAGGGTTTTTCTTTACATCTAGGTATGGATGATTTCATTATCTTTTTTTTAATGTTTTTGTGTAGGGTTTCTTTCATTTTAAAAGGTAGGGTTTTTTTTTGTCTTAATATATTACTTTGCTAGCATTGTAGCCTCCATCTTCTCTATTTTCTTTGTCTCAATTATTTGATGCACTATTTCAAATCTAAGCCTCAAAACCTAAACAAAGACATGGTCTCAAAATTATTGATGTTCTCATACTTCTAAGAAAACTATTATTGATAGAAAACAAATATCTTTCAATTAGCTAACCTAGAGACTGTTTAAAGCTCTAACCAATGCAATGATTGGTTAATGTAAAATATCTTTAAATTGAAGATTGAAGAAAGACTTATAAGTTATTTTTTGTACTTGACCCAAGAACTATTTCCTCCATAACTTTCGATTTAATGTCTTGCTTCTAATCCTAGTAGATTTGAGAACCATTCAAAATCTAGGTTAAATCTTATCTGTGCATCGCGATATTTTGTTAGGATCTACATAAAATTAATCATATATGCTTGTGTTAGATCAACACTCTAAATAAAATAGATTTGATCTAAGGGCATGCACATCATCAAATATACAAGTTCTTATGATTTCAAAATTCTATTGTATGAAAATTTTGTCATATCAATCTGTCAAATTATACTTTAGGATCTATTTTTTTTAGTTTCCTCTTAGTCTCTTACTTCATATTTACAATCCAATGATAAATGATAAGTAATATCAATATTTTAGATCATAATCAGATTTATTGTTTTCCCTTTCTTCATGCTCTCTCACTTCATACTTGCATTTTACTGATAATTTATATCAATATTTCATATCATACTCTATGATCTATTTTTATTCTATTTTATATACTATCTTATTTCATACTTATATTCTTGTGATAAGTATAATCTGAAATGTTGATCTACAAAATTTTGTGCACAATAGAATCTAAAAATTAGAACAACTATATAAAAATCTAATCACTCTAAAAGATATCTTGTAATAGAACTGACTTAGACAATGTTTTTGTTAGGATTTTCTTGCTATGCATAGTCTTTTATATTTTTAGTCTCAAGACATGAAACAATGCTGATTTAAATGTATACATATTATCATTACCTCAAGAAAAAGATTAGCACTGAAGATATTAGCATTCTCTAAGACTTGATTCAAATACATAGCAAAAAATGCTTTAGCTTCATTCATTATTGTTTCATTTGGGAAGGCAATCCAAGAAGCTCAAAAAAAAATTATAATACATTTGATTCCCTCCTCTAATTGACTAGCATTACACAAGAAACACCCATCTCCTTCTTTGAATTGTTCTAACACATCTACCATTACATTATCCAACATGAAACATATAATAAATAATAATGTTAATTCATAACAAATTTCTACAATCCATGTTGTTATGTTCATGTTTCTTGTAAGATTATGTGTAATTTTTTAAGCACCAAGATTTCAAATCATACTCAATGATTCATCATTAGGATGAGAGAGATTCACATTTTTATCTCTCTCATCTTGATTAGGATGAGAGAGCTTCACATTTTTAGCTCTCTCAGCTTGATGATAGATCATTGAATATAATTTAGAAAGTTGATACTAAAAAAATTACATACAATCTTACCAAAAGCATGAACATACCAATGTTAATAACAACTAAACTAAAAAGCAACAACACTAAGAAATATATCATCTATTTTAACTGATGAATAAGAAATAAATGGTAAATACCTAAAGAAATGAGATATAAATGAAGTCAAAAGACTCCAAGTCCCAAAGCTATGTTATTCAAATCTTTACTCATCTCATTCCAAAACCTACAACACAAAAAACTCCCACTCACAAATCAAACTTTTAACATGCCAATCTTATTCTTAGTTTCCCCTATGCTTTAACATACCTATAAACATAATCAAGTGATTCTCCTATTTCCTTTTGAAAATATCACCCAATTCTTTGAATTTCAACACTATCCACCATTTCAAGGCATTTCAAAATCTATTTGAAGTATTAAAGTTGCACCCCAAAAAATGTTAACTTCAAGATCTCTGACTGTTTTACTATCATTTAGGTATTTTGAAACATCTGAATCAAGAAAATATTAAATTCATATAGGAAATTCCATTGATTGGACTTGATGAGAATGCCAAATTTGCTAAAGAAACTATTAAAATGTAACTCAAAGTTCCACTAAATATACCTTTAATCCATAAAAATTTATCACCAATTTTTAAAAGGGTATGCAAAGTACTATTTATTGGTATAGTGACACCAATAATTGTCTCATAAAATATTTATGTATGAGATCTTCTTTGAAGATCCCTCAATTTTATGTATTGATAAAGTAGTTTTTAATTTTTATTTCTGTTTCAAGTGACTATATCATTGGTATTATATCTAAACAATTTGATGTACAACTACAATGATGATATTCAGTACAAATCTTCTATCATGTAGAAAGCTAAATAATTTTCTCTAGATTGGCTAGGTTGCCCAATTTAGGATACTTTTCACAATGAACTAAAACATTCTCATAAAGCCTAATTTATAATTTTTTATTATAAAGTAATGACGTTAGGGAGAGTAATATTAATCATTATATGCACATAGAACCTAGCAAAGACTTGGCTTCAATGACCACATGAGACCTAACATACTCCCAAACATATTCCACTTCAACTTCAATATTTACTCATCCTATAACTCCAACAATAGTCTAGGAAGCCTAATCTCCATGAGTTCTCCTTGGTAATGCATGGTAACCAAAAAAAAAATAGTATGTATATTCCAACTCCCTCTAATATTATTTTCTTTACAAAATTATTTTCTTCCCAATGGTTTCATGGTCACATATATTCCTAGGAATCTCACTTGATCTGCAAGCATTGGAAGGAAAAACCCATTTAGGTTAATGGTATCATTGAAAAGAATAATTTTCTCCATCAATGAAGTAGAGTTTTCCCCTTCTTGATCATTGAAAATGACATATTTTTATGAATCTTGGATGAAGTCCACTCTAGGATCATTACATTCAACCATAAGAATCTCATCTTTCATACACAATCTACGAGCAATCGGGCAGATATAAACTAGATCTTCTATGGGGCATTTTTTCAGAGCCTTCATCATGGAGGAAAACAAAAAGTAACATAAGGAAGATAAAATTTAATGAGATCATAGTACTTACACTCAACTAACTTGCTTGGTAGTGCAATGTTATAGTGAAGTACACTAAACCCATGCTTCTCTTTCTTATTATCTTTTGTTTTAGTGGCTCTAGCATCCATGATTAACTAGGTAAAAGTTCTACTAAATAGATCATAGAAAACTTCTTCAAAGTTCCTCTTTCCTTCTTGGGTTTCACTCAGAAAATCCTAAAAGCATCAATCAATATTTGTACTACAAGAGATGTACATACATTGATCAAGACATTAATCTAATTTTTGGTGAGATTATAATGGAAAGAAACTCATATGCCTATTTGTTACCTCTCCAAAAAATCTTTCTAAGGAGTTATAACTGATAGTACATATATGTATACATGTGGGAAGACCTCAAATCCAGGCTAGTTAAAATGTTGCAAAAGCATAGAAAAACATGATTGATTAGGTATCAGTGGGTTTAAGATTGAGATAATGAAAGAGTTGAAGGTTACTTGATCGAGTACAATTGGTGATGCCATATTCATTGATTATTTATTTTATAGAGTTAAAACAACTCTGATAGATTTGGAATAATAGATGGTATATACATGGAGCTTTAAATGCAATTTAGTTAAAATGGTCATCAAATATTTAAAAAATGCAAATAATTAATGAGGTTTTTTTCTTTTAAGGTAGTGAGAACTTGAATAGTTTCAAATAAATCTGTCAATTAAGTTTTGTTGAGTGTAAAGCTTTGACATTATAAGAGATAATTGTTAATCTCAAATTGGTTTTGACAAGAGAGGGTCTATACACTTAAGTCATTTAATTAGTTCATGCCAAACAAGTAACATATGCTGAGCACAAAATGTAAGTTACAACATGCCAAGTAAACAATAAATTTCGAGTCACTCATGTGCTGAGTCATTCAAATGTCAAGTAGATAGTATGTGCAGAGTGATTCAATTTTCGAGTAACCAGTGCATGCTGAGTCATTCAGATGTCAAGTGACAACATTAAAGTCATAGTTAGTACCGAGCACCAGGGGCTTTAGATGCTGAGTAACATAGTTTTGACATAGTTGTTTGTATTAGAGAAAACTACTATGTAAACTATTTTTGAGTTGACTTTAAGATTGATTTATGATCTTTTGTTCATTAGGACAAATCTTCAGTTAGAATCCCTCTATATTACATACATCCAATTGGAAAAAGGGAAGGTTTAAGCTGCAATATGGGTGAATCATAGCCATTGATTGATTCCTAATCCTAAGTCACTTAGGTCTTCTTAAGGAGGAAAATCCTTAAATTTCTATAAATTTTGAAGGATAAAAGGAGAGTTTTACATGGGAAAATAAGACATGCATAGTGGTTAAGGTATCATGATTTGAGTTACATTGTAGAATCAATTAAAGGAGAACACAAGAAGGAAATAGTGGACAATAGAGAGACATATGATCAGAAAGGATTACGTACAAATTAGTATAGAGGTGATCTGACATCAAGAAATAGAGTGCTAATCGTAGGATCTTTGCTGAGACATTCTAATAGGTGAATCAGTTAAATCTGTTAATAGAGTAGTCCTAATAGGCTATATTGAAATCCTCTAAAAAGATGCTTACTTAATTTTAACTTGAAGTCCTTTAATTAGCCACACTTTAATAATATAAGACCTAACACTCTTTGTAAGCTTTTGATAGGGAAGACCTTCCACAGGGTAGATCATGTTTCATGATCAAGCATTGTAACCTTCATTAGATACACTTTATTATTGCAGTAGTGAAGATTTGTGGGTGTTGTCCCCACCTAAATTTTACCTTCACATTGGAGAGTTTCTAGCTAATCATATCTTGTATCATACATGTGTGAATGCTTACCTATTTAAATACTTTAGATGTATATGGTTTTTTTAATTTTTGGTAGCTTCAGTTGGATAAAATTTCAGATTAAAACTCAAGTTTTATATATATTGTTAGTGAACAGATTGTCCTTTCAAATAATTTATCAAATTTACTCTTTACCCAATATTATAAAAGAATATAATCACTCACTATAGTTGAGAAAGCATTTTTTTTACTTTACACTTCCTCTCTGAATTTTCTAAAGGTACAACTCCCTTACCAAATTTACAATAAATTGAAAATTACTTTCACACTTTATCCCGAAAGTGCATAAGGGTCTCTCAACTACTCCTGGGTAGTGAGGTAATTATCAAAAGACTACTTAAAGATGGATAGATTCAACTGATATGAAAAAGAAAACCCACTTCAAAGAATGAATTTTTGCTAAAATCTCAGCGTGCATCACTAACAAAGAACAGAAACTAAAAGAACTTACAACCAAGTAACAACAATCTGGAACTTTTGAATCGCCAAATCACATCCACAAAGTAATAGTGATTCAACACTCTGAACACAAAGTTTCAAATCATAATTCAAAATTCTTCATATATGTATATTCAAATTTCAATGCACCAAGTATCCAGAAAAAATCTATATCAAAATGCTACTATCTAACTTCTATCTTCTATCCCCCATTTGCTATAAAAAAAAACACACAGTTCAATGCCCCAACATTTATAGTTTTTCAAATCCGAAGGGCCTCCATCAAAACCTAGCCCTATTAGATTAATACAAGAAACCATTATTAAACCAGAAAGCAGTTATCAAAAAGAAAGAGTGCCAACATGCGACGGTTCAGCTTTCGGTATCTTCGTCAATTTTCTCCTCCTCTCTGATAGTTTCATGCACTAGCTTCCAACTCCAAAACATGCACATGAATTCCTGGGTGGCATGTGAGTATGGGTTTTTCAAGCTCATCAACCGGGCTCTGCATGCGCCTTTCTGCCACCTATACTCCTTCACTTTCAGATTCTGACGTGGCATCAGGTTCTCATTAAGGCGCAACATGGATTCGATGCTTGCCAATGAGGTGAAATCATCAGCCTTCGGCAATTCTTCATCTTTGATCTGTTCTACTGCTTCAGTGAAACTCTTAGTTAATACTTCAGTGTCCATATTCCCTTCATCAAGTTGTAAGATGCCTATAGGATTGACAATCTTCATGTCCTTTACTAGTTCCTCGTGCATTTCTTTGATCTTATTTTCAATGCCTTGTATTTCTTTGATGGTTTCTTTGTAGATGGACTCCTTCCAGTTCATATTATTTTTCAAAATAAAAAGCATGTAGGGGTCCATGGTCTTCATTGGATTTTCATTTAGGAATTTGAGAACCCCAAATTTTTCAACCTCTGATACTTGGAGAACCACAGCTTGGCAACACGCTAATTTTGTTTCCCATACTGGGATCAAGGTTTGAATCTCCCCTAACAGCACTTCACCTTCAGAGTAGACACTAGTAACTTCAGAAATAAATGTATTTCCTTGGTCTACTATGTTATTCACCCAGTTTTTCATGGCATCAGTTAACAGTTTTCCCCTTTACATCTGTTTCATCAGCTGCTTGCTCTCAACAGAGTTTGGGTTGAAAGGTTGTGGTATCTGGATTATGGGAGCAACCCCTAGGTTGATCAACGAATCAATGTATGCAGCCATCGTCACCACCATTTGTTTCAACTCTTTCTTTTCTCTAGAATCCTTTTCTGATTGTGTGAGCATGTGGTTAGCAAAAAACTTAAAGAAATTATTGCCAGTATTCCTATTGATAGCACCTAGTTCAAAATAAGTAACTTTGAACCCTTCATCATCAATCTCCCCAAACTCTTTCTTTTGTTTATAAGTGGCCACCTCTGCTATGATTTTTCCTATTATTGGGTCTTTAGTGAGACAAGAATCCATTTTCACTTTCTTTGTTTTAGAACCTCTGGCCACGTATCTAGTGACTATGTCCTTTATAGGTGTGGATACTGGATGTAGACTCTGCTTCTTGTTGATTGAATTTGACAACCTTGAAGGAACAGTAGGAGTAGTTGACATCACCTGAGTGTCTCTAGTTGGAGTTAAGAACTTAGGTTGATCTACTTTTGGGGCTTCAAAGAATTAAACTTTATCGTCTACCCCATCAGGGGAAACAAATTTATCGTCTGAATCCTGCCCCTGAGATGTCATTTTCTACTTCTAAATACTAGGTTGCTTTGAGGCTTTAGACTTGGACTAGGATCTCATCCTAGGAGCTATAGCTTACAAATGGGGAGGGGATCTCACTTTCTTATCTGGAATCAGTGCATCACCTGCAATATGAGAAAATGGGATGTCAAATTGAAGTGGCCCTGGGGAAGAAATCACCTTAGGAGAAGACTCATTGATATTTCCTCTTCTTTTCCTTTGTATCCAATCATCTATATAGGTTAATATAGATCTAGCCCTCAAATTGATATCATCTTCTTCCTCTTTGCTCTAGTCTACTACTAGGAACTTTGCCTCATTTGACTCCTCCCAACTAGGTTCAATTAGGTATGAACCATCTTCAATAATTCCTTGTGTTTTGAACTTCAATCTAAAAGAACTAATTTGCTATAAGGTTAATCTAGAATGGTCTTTCTTTAAGACTTCTTCTTCATTTCCACAATCTCTCCATAGATCTTCTAGATGAGGAGCAGCTAAAGGGTTGATTTCAAGGCCAAGGGTTAGAGCTACATATCCCTTACTATCAAAGTTTCTTCTGCTGTAATAGAAACCAAGATTGAATCCCAACAAATTGTTTTCGATGATGAAAGAATTATTCATATTAGTACAGAATGAGGAGGCCAATTTGATAGGGAAAGCCATTTCTCAATTCTCCTGAGGAAGATTATCTTTCATGATAGAGAAAAGCTGTCTGCATGACTTGGCTAAAATGAAAGAATCAAGGGCATATCGGGGTAACTTCATAGGTTCATCTTCAAACCCTCTAACTCTCAAATATGTGAACTTAGGAAATTGAATGAAGTGACTCCCATACTGTTGAACTAGCCTCTGCGATTTAGGAGAAAGTCACGACATTTGAACGCATTTCAGAGTTAGATAAACACTTCCATAAAATACATCATACACCTTACAGAAATCCTCTAAAACTCTGTCTTTCTACAACAAAGGACAATATTGGAAGACAGTTATCTGTTCATTCCATACCCCATGGAGAAGGGTAGTGAGATCACATGTATAGGAAATACAATAAGTTAAATACGAGGCCATATAGAAATCCTCGTGAGATTCTTTGGTGCATTTGAGTTGATTCCTCAAGGAATTGGCAATGATCTCCACCCAATCCATCCATTGCTCACCCCTTAAGATAATCTCAATGTACCTATACATCCACTCTTCAAACAAGTATACATCAGCTGAACCCTTTACTCTGTGCAACAATACAACCAAGTCATGTATATGGGGTTTCATGTGATCCTTAGTAATGACCTTGGGTAGCATAGACCCACCTCCATAGTTAACTTTGGTCCATTTCCTGGCAAGGGTGTTTCGAAATACGCTAGGGGTTTCTTGGTATTTGGCTAAAGCTTAAGTGGGTGAGAATGCGAAAAAGGTATTTGCTGTTAGTTGTAAAATAGATGAAATTGTTTCTCTTGAGATGGAAAGTATGGTGTTACCATTCTCACTTACTATGCTTCTACTCCTTACATCATAATGGTCAATGCAAAGTTGCAGAAGCTCAGGGTTTACGAAAGTAGGAGGAAAGGCAGTAACTTCAATCAACCCACTTGTTAACACTTCCATGCATCCCTTAGTCTCCTTAGTATTCTCAAGAAAATTCATTTGCAACTTCTCTCCATTTACCCCTTCTAAGTGTGTATCATAGATCACTGGTCTCTTACATTCAAGGCTAGAAGCATTGCCAAAAAAGTGTAAGACTGACTTCATTCTTAACAAAAGAAGCAAAACCTCTAGCAGACAATCCTTTGAAAATAACAGATTTGCAGAACAAACAAAGATTTCTAAACTCTCACCTACTTTCTGCTAAAAATAAAATAACTTCTTCTATCTTCCTTAACAGCTCCTTCTCTTCAAAATCAGCTTTTTGCAAAGTAATTTACAAAGCTACTGAATGGGTTTTTATTAAAGGAGAGGTTTACATGTGGAAGTACTGGATAATTAATAGGCATGATGACACATCACCTCACATCAAGCTTGGCATATTTGAAGCATCACTGCATGAGCTTTTCATTTAATGATTTCTCTTCTCACTTGAATTAACAATGATTGATTTCGTACAATATCTGACCATTCCTCAAATTGAAGATCTATTCTTCCAATTCTAATGATGACGACTTCCTTCTCGAAAAAAGGGCAAAATCTTTTGATTCTTGGTATTCTGACAAGACCATCAATTGATTGTGAAAAGGCGGCACACCATACTTCAAAAACAAATTACCACCGATCATTCCAATCAAGAACTACTTTGAACTGCTTTGAATTGAGATTCAAAGTGGTTCAAAGTGCTTCAAAGAAAGCCGCCGCATGAACAATATTTCCTATCAAAGAAAAAGTGTTAGTATGAAAATCTTAGGTTGAACTACTTTGAACTACTTTGAACAAAGGTTCAAAGTGGTTCAAAGCGGTTCAAAGGAAGGGATCACAATTGTGGAAGCTTGCAACTTTGACCAGCTACTTCAAGGGATGGTGAACACATAAATGGTGAGGAAAAGGTTTCATACAAAGATAGGTAAGGATTTGAAGGAGGTCCTCAAAAAAAGAAAAGGTGACTCTACACACAACTAACAGGGGCTCTAACTGGGGACTGTGTATGTGGAATACACAGAGAACTCAGAAAAAGGGGACAAAACTAAACTAAGCAAACAGGAAGGAAAATGACAAGAAGAGGAAAGGCTAAACATGACAAAATTGTTATGTACATGGCAGGGGACATCAAAACTCAGAACTTGACCAACTTCAAATCCTGCGCATTATATGTAAAAGGCAGATTTGTTCCATCTGGATATCTCAATCGAAAAGTATTAGGACCAACAATTTCTGAAATAAAGAATTGACCTTTCCAAAGAGACTCAAATTTTCCATGTGCCCCCTTTGGTTCTTTCCTCTTATCCCACAAGAGTACTTCATCATTTTTGAGGAAATTTCTTGGTCGAGCTCTTCTGTTAAAGATACGTTTCATGTTCATCTGGTGTTCTATGATATGATCAACCAGTTTGCATCTCTTATTTTCCAATTTGTGCAGATACATGACTCATTTTTCCAATGAATTCTCAAAGAATTGATCCTCAATGATCGATAGCAATTTTGCAACTGATAACTCCAAAGGTAAAGATACCTAGGCCCCAATCCCATATACTAATTCAAAGGGAGCCATCCCAATAGCTCTTTTTGGTGTCATCTGGTCTGTCCTTAATGCTTCATAGAGTCTTTTGTGCCAATCTCAGGAATTATTAGACACCAATTTTTTGATGATGTTTACTAGATTTTTATTGCTGGGCTCTGTCTGCCCGTTCCCCCTATGAGAACTAATCTGATGAATAAGCCAATGATACACCATGCTCATAATAGAAAAGGGATATCTCTTCTGATGAAAAATAAGTGGCATTATCCGAAACTACTTTCTGAGGTACACCAAATCTGACAAAAATCTACTCCATCAAGAACTCGTACACCACTTGAGAATTATATTTCTTCGTTGGTATCACCTCCACCCATTTAGTGAAATAATCTATCACTGTTAAAATGTAGATATGTCTGACACTTGATGGAGGATTTATAGGTCCAATAAAAAATATACCCCATTATCGAAAAGGTTCATCAATTACCACAGGCCTAAGTGGCAATGCTATTAATTGAGGGCATCCAGTAAAAAGCTGACATTTTTCACAGTTTTTCATGAATTTATAAGCATCTTTGAACATGCCCGGCTAGTAGAAACAATTCCTGAGAATTTTAAAGTAGTAACAGTGGATGAAAAGTGTCCTTCACAAGCCTCTGAATGATATGCTTTTAACAATTTTCCTTGTTGTTCTATGTCCACACATCTTAAAAAGGTCCCATTGATTCCTCTCTTATATAGAACATCATTTGAAATTACATACTTTGCTGCTTTCAACCTCAAATGCCATCTTTCTTTATGGTTCATATTTGGTGGACATTCACCATATGATAAAAAATATGCAAAGTTTGAGAACCAAGAATTTGTTAGGCTAACCAATAAGACTATAGGGGCTTCCTCAGATTTATCAAGGGATGCATCTTTACTTTTAGCTATCGATTTGTACAAACCACACCCTCTTACTAGAGAAGTAGGTTTGATAGTCAGATCATATTCTTGGACTTTAGTCATCCAGACTGCCCATTTATTCATTCCTACTTCTTGTTGAGTTAAAATACTTTTGACTACAGTTTCAGGTACATAGACGACAGAATGAGAATGTAGTATATAATACCTAAATTGTTTCAATGCCTTTCCTATAGCAAATGCATGTTTTTCCATTGGAGTATAATTTAACTCATGTTTATTCAGAGGAACACTCATAAAGGCAATTGGAGCCTCACTTCCTTCATCATTTTGCTGAGTAAGAATACTAGATAGAGAGTGTTCAGAAGCATAACAATAAATAATGAAATCTTTTTAAAAGTTAGGACTCACCAGCATTGGGTCACTTGCAATGGCCATTTTGATATCTTCAAAAGTCTTTTTACCCTCCTCTTGCCATCTGAAAGGACATTTTTCGCTCATCATATCCAGCATGTATTTCACTTTCTCAGAGAATTCGGGTAGAAAACTTCTCATGAAATCGATCTGACCAAAGAAAGATTTCAAATCACTTCTATTGGTAGGCAGAACCAGCTTCTGTATTGCTCTCACCCTCTATGCATCAATTTTTATACCCTCTTTGGAAACAATATGTCGAAGCAATTTATCTTCCTCCACAAAGAACACAGACTTTATAGGATTCAAAGATATATCGTGCTGTCTGCATCTTCCCAACACCTTTTCCAAATCCCTCAAATGATGTTTCCTTCTTTTAGAATAGATAGTTAAATCATCAAGATATATAACAATTATCCTATCTCCCAGGGCCTTAAAAGAGGAGTTCATAGCCCACTGAAAAGTGGCCTTAGCATTAATCAAACCAAAAGGCATTCGGCTATAAGCGAAGGTACCCCAAGGAGTAATGAAGGTTGTCTTGTGTTGATCCTTTGATGTGACACTGATCTAATTATATCCTGAATAGCCATCAAGCATAGACATTACTTCAGATCCGGCAACTCACTGCAAGACATGGTCCATAGTAGGAAGTGCATAGTTATCTTTAAGGCTTGCTTGGTTCAGATTCCTAAAATCCATGCAAATCCTTATCTCTCCATTCTTTTTCCTTACAAGAACGATATTTTCCACCCATGTTGAATGATGTATCAGATAAATTATATGAGCCTTTAACATCTTTTCCACTTCTCTAAAAATAGCTTTCGAAACTTTGGGGTTGTAATTCCTGAGCTTCTGTCTAAAGGTGGTAGCCCCTAGTTTCAATGGTATATGATGTACAAATTCACCATTTCTAAAAAATTCCAAATCACTGTAACCCCATGCAAAAACATCTTGATATCAAATTAAAAGCTCAGATAATTTCTCCTTCTCCCTTGCAAAACAAGTTCGTCCTATAGAAATCAATTTAGGGTTTCCTATAATTCCAATGTTGATCTTGTCATGTTCTTCCTCCTTTTCATTAGAACCAACATCTTTCTTTAGAGTGCTATTAGCCTTCCTGTCAAAAAGATGTTCTAAGGAAACCAAATCTTTAAGAATCCTATTTCCTAAGAGTTCGATCACTTCCCCTATTTCCATTGATTCTTCCCCAATTGGTTTACCACAATGTTCAGATACTTCAAAGAAGATTTCAGCAAAGTCACCAGTGCATTCTATTAATTCTTTTAATTGCGCATCATCATTAAAAACCTGCCAATTATTAACATTGTCCAGAACCCTGGGTCTATAAATCATCTCAATCCTATAAGTATCATTTTTGAATTTAGGATGTGGTAGCAATAATGATGCTGAGACAGCTAAAGAGTCAGCTTTTGTATTTTGAGCACGAGGAATGAATTCAATGGAAAATGCTTCAAATGACTCGATTTCATCCCACACTAAATTTCTATAATGCCTCAATCTATCATTTTTTACTAAAAATTTCTTTCTCACCTGCTTCACAATGAGTTCAGCATCACCCTTCGCTTTCAGCCGCTTTATTCCTTTAGCTTTGGCTTCTTGCAAACCTAGAAGCAACGCTTCATATTCTATGGTGTTATTGGTATTATGTAAGTCTAGTTTAAAAGAAAAAGGAAAAACTTCCCTAGAAGGTGAAATGAGAACTTCACCTACACCTGAGCCCAAATTCAAACAACTTCCATCGAATTCTAGGGTCCATAAGGCTTCTTTAGAACTTACCACCTCTTCTCTACATGGCTCCATCTCTTCTCTGCATGGCTCCTCAGGCAAAATAATATAATTCCCAAACTGAAACTCTTCATATAATATCCGTGCTTTGGGGTTATCAAAAGGTACTACAGTATATTTATGCTTAGGCTTAGGTTCTAGCTTTATTTTCTTCTTTCCCACAGGGATATATGCTTCTGACCAATCCATTTTAATTTCCCCACCCATATCTTTGCAAAAAGTTCTGCTGAGCAGCATTCCATAGCTAGCTGGGATATCAGCTACTAGAATATTAAGCTTTACTCTTTTTTCAAGACAAGCATAAAGAACAGCCTGCACATCTTTCACCTGACCAAACAGGGGTGCTTTCTTCCCATCCATAGCATAGCAACATCCAAAGGTTTTTGTGAGCTCCAAACCAAGGGCTTTTGCGACAGGTTGTGGCATAATGTTATCTAATGCTCCAGAATCAATGATGCAATTACTAATCTTTTAACCATTTAATAACAATGATATGTAAAATGGATTGGGCTTTTTCTCCTCTATTTCCTTCTGAATATAATTAGCAGTGGCTTTAGTGCTTTTTGTGTATCTCTCAGATACAAAGATGGGCTCATCGACAACTTGTGAATTCTCGAAAACCTCATCTGTAACATGTGCATTAGTGGCAGAACCTCCCTTCACATATTGAACTAACTTGTCCAGTTCCTTTGGATTAAGTTTTGGATATTTAGCTGGAGAAATTGATATGGAAGAAGTTTTGCAAAATTCAACAATATCAAAAGTTGAGGTACTACCTTTCGTTTCTGTCCTAGACAAGATCTTTGGTTCTATAGTTTTTTTTGTATCAGCATGTATATGTTCTTTACCTTTAGAATTTGATACATTTGGGGTAGTTCCTGGGTAGGGTTTCTAATTCTATTGGCCTCTAGTCATTATTGTGCAAGCAGGGTCTTGAAGTGTTGTATAAACATCGCCCCCTCTTTCTGAATCAGACTCATATTCAAGGAAATAAGTACCAAACTCTCCCATTTCTACATTTTCATTTTCAATCATTTGCTCTGTTGCAATGGCATTTCTCGCTAGTTGAATACAATTTAGCCAATCAGGACATTCTCGTTCATTATGGTCTGAAGTCATATGAAAAGAACACATTGTTTTCTTAGGAACTTCTTCAATTTGTAGTCTTGGTTGAGGAGCAGTTAATAGGGGTGTTTTACCAAAATTTTGAGGCGGTTGCCGTCTGTGAATGTCCTGGTAAGGGGTTTGATATGGGTTATGGATTTTGTTCTGTTGTCTCTTCATCATTGATATATCACTCATTAACTTTTGCAAAACTGGGTCTGTGGGAGTAGAAGATGAAGCAATCCTAGGGGTATGTACATCTCTTTTCCACATACTAGCATTAATGAGTGCATCTTCCAATTGAATAGCCAACCTCTGAGCAGCGTCTAAATCAACACATGCATCTTTAATGAGATGAAAACTTATATCCACTGGGACAACATTAATAAAGAATGATTTCTGATTTTTTACACTAGGCCTAGATGTTGTAGGAATTCTTTGGACCAATCTATTAAATTTAGCCACAAACTCTCTCATGGGTTCATGCATATCTTTCCTCATTTGACTAAGTTGAGAGAATAGAGAACATTCATTTTTAGGGGTTTTGAATCTACTTTCAAAGGAATTTTTCATATCATCCTAGCTAGTAATGGAATGATGAGGCAAATGATTGAACGAGTTAGCAGTGGCATCAATCAAGGTCTGCACAAATAATCTTACAGCAACTTCCTATGTGGGGACACTTATAATAGCACAAGCAGAATGAAAAGCACTCAAATGATCACCTATTGAAACCTTTCCATCTCCACTAAACTTGGGTAAAACCTCAGTAGCTCCTTTAGGAACTGTTGTGGGAGTCACACCCAAATATAATGGACCTATATTCTGCCCCCAGGGTTGATTAGCAGCCATGTTAGGTGGTATAACTTGCAAGGGTTGGATTGATATGTAGGCTGGAACAAGAGTATTCAATGGAAGCAAAGACTATACTAAAGGTGAGAAAGGAGATACTTCTAGTGGTGAGCTAGGCCTACTTTGAGATCTGATCTGCTTCTTTTTAGGATCACTAAAGTCTGGCAAGAATTCTATGTTCTTTAATGGCTCAAAGTTTTCATCAAGAATTCCTTTTTCTCTTTCTCCTCTTGTGTATCTACGGGTAGCTAGTTCTAGTTTACTTATAAGTTCAAGGCCTTGCAAGGGCCTAGGCCAATCTATCCACAATGGCCACCACTTGAACTTTTGGCACTCCTCTCAACAACTCAGCTCTTTCTTCTTCTCTTTTAAGAACCACTAATACTTGTTGGTATTGTTGACCACTCCTGCGTACTTGCCAAGTGGTTCCAGCTAAGTCTGAGATTATGTTTTCTTGAGTATCTTCAAATTGAAGGTTAGGTTGTAGTACAGGGAAGACCTCATTATGTGGAAGAACCATTGTTATACATTACATCTAAGGGTTATGGTTCTTTCAAAAAGGGACTCTCCCTAGTAGAGTCGCCAAAAATCTGTTAATGAACAGATTGTTCTTTTAAATAATATTATAAAAGAATAGAATTGCTCACTACAGTTGAGAAAGCATTATTTTTACTTTACACTTCCTCTCTAAATTTTTTGAAGGTACAACTCCCTTACCAAATTTATAATAAATTGAAAATTACTTTCACGCTTTTTCCTGAAAGTGCATAAGGGTCTCTTAACTACTCCTGGGTAGTGAGGTAATTATCAAAAGACTACTTAAAGATGGACAGATTCAATTGATATGAAAAAGAAAACCCACTTCAAAGAATGAATTTTTGCTAAAATCTCAATGTGCATCACTAACAATGAACAAAAACTAAAAGAACTTACAACCAAGTAACAACAATCTGGAACTTTTGAATCGCCAAATCACATCCACAAAGTAATAATGATTCAACACTCTGAACACAAAGTTTCAAAGCATAATTCAAAATTCTTCATATATGTATATTCAAATTTCAATGCACCAAGTCTTTGAAAGCCAAAACATTCATATACTATCACCAATCACTGTTATCCAGAAAAAATCTATATCGAAATGTTACTAGCTAACTTTTATCTTCTATCCCCCATTTGCTAAAAAAATAAAAATATAGTTCAATGCCCCAGCATTTATAGTTTTTCAAATCCGAAGGGCCTCCATCAAAACCCATCCCTATTAGATTAATACAAGAAACCATTATTAAACTAGAAAGTAATTATCAGAAAGAAAGAGTGCCAATAGGCGATGGTTCAGCTTCTGGTATCTTCATTGGTTTTCTCCTCCTCTCCGACAATTTGGCGCACTAGCTTCCAACTCCAAAATGTGGACATGAATTCCTATGTGGCATGAGAGTATGGGTTTTTCAAGCTCATCAACCAGGCTCTACATGCGTCTTTCTGCCACCTATACTCCTTCTCTTTCAGATTCTGACGTGGCACCAAGTTCTCATTAAGGCACAACATGGATTCGATGCTTGTTAATGAGGTGAAATCATCGGCCTTCAGAAATTCTTTGTCTTTGATCTATTCTACTACTTTGGTGAAACTCCTAGTTAATACTTCAATGTCCATATTAACTTCATCAAGTTGTAAGATGCCTGTAGGATTGACTATCTTCATGTCCTTTACCAGTTTCTTGTGTATTTTTGTGATCTCGCCTTGTATTTCTTTGATGGTTTCTTTGTAGATGGACTCCTTCCAATTCATATTATTTTTCAAAATAAAAAGCATGCAGGGGTCGACGCTCTTCATAGGATTTTCATTCAGGAATTTGAGAACCCCAAATTTTTCAACCTCTGATACTTGGAGAACCATAGCTTGGCAACGCGCTAATTTTGTTTCCCATACTAGGATCAAGGTTTGAATCTCCCCTAGTAGCACTTCACCTTTCGAGTAGACATTAGTAACTTTAGAAATAAATTTATTTCCCTAGTCTACTATGTTATTCACCCAGTTTGTCATGGCATCAGTTTCATCAGCTGCTGACTCTCAACAGAGTTTGGGTCAAAAGGCTGTGGTATCTGGATTATGGGAGCAACCCCTAGGTTGATCAGCGAATTGATGTATGCAGCCATTGTCACCACCATTGCTTTCAACTCTTTCTTTTCTCTAGAATCTTTCTCTGACTGTGTGAGCATGTGGTCAATAGAAAACTTAAAGAAATTGTTGCTAGTATTCCTATTGATAGCACCTAGTTCAAAAGAAGTAACTTTGAACCCTTCATCATCGATCTCCCCAGACTCTTTCTTTTTTTTATAAGTGGCCACCTCTACTATGATTTTTCCTGTTACTGAGTCTTTGGTGAGACAAGCATCCATTTTCACTTTCTTTGTTTAAGAACCTCTGGCCGCGTATCTAGTGACTATGTCCTTTATAGGTGTGGATACTAGCTATAGACTCTGCTTCTTGTTGATTGAATTTGACAACCACAAAGGAATAGTAGGAGTAGTTGACATCACTTGAGTGTCTCTATTTGGAGTTAAGAACTTGGGTTGATCTACTTTTGGGGCTTCAATGAATTGAACTTCGCCGTCTGCCCCATCAGGGGAAACAAATTTATCATCTGAATCCTGCCCCTGAGATGTCATTTTCTGCTTCTGAATACTAGGTTGCTTCGAGGCTTTGGACTTGGACTGGGATCTCATCCTAGGAGCCGTAGCTTGTGAATGGGGAGGGGATCTCACTTTCTTATCTAGAATCAGTGCATCACGTGCAATATGAGAAAATGGGATGTCAGATTGAAGTGGCCTCGGGGAAGAAATCACCTTAGGAGAAGACTCATTGATATTTTGTCTTCTTTTCCTCTATAACCAATCATCTATATAGGTTAATATAGATCTAGCCCTCAAATTGATATCATCTTCTTCCTCTTTTCTCTAGAGTACTGCTAGGAACTTTTCCTCATTTGACTCCTCCCAACCGGGTTCAACTAGGTATGAATCGTCTTCAATAATTCCTTGTGTTTTGAACTTCAATCTGAAAGAACTGATTTGTTGAAGGTTAATCTAGAATGGTCTTTCTTCAAGACTTCTTCTTCATTTCCACAATCTCTCCATAGATCTTCTAGATGAGGAGTAGCTGAAGGGTTAATTTCAAGGCCAAGGGTTAGAGCTGCATATCCCTTACTATCAAAGTTTCTCTTGCTGTGATAGAAACCAAGATTCAATCCCAGCAAATTGCTTTTGATGATGGAAGCATTATTCATATTAGTACAGCCTAAGGAGCCCAATTTGATATGGAAAGCCATTTCCCAATTCTCCTCCGGAAGATTATCTTTGATGACAAAGAAAAGCTATCTACATAACTCAGCTAAAATGAAACAATCAAGGGCATATAAGGGTAACTTCACAGGTTCATCTTCAAACCCTTCAACTCTCAAGTACATGAACCTAGGAAATTTAATGAAGTGACTCCCATATTGTTGAACTAGCCTCTGCAATTTAGGAGAAATTCGTGACATTTGAATGCTTTTCAAAGTCAAATAAACATTCCATACAATACATCATGCACCTTACGGAAATCCTCTAAAACTCTATCTTTCTGTAACAAAGGAAAATATTGGAAGACAGTTATCTCTTCATTCCATACCCCATGTGGAAGGGTAGTGAGATCACATGTACATGCAATACAATAAGTTAAATACGAGGCCATATAGAAGTCCTCGTGAGATTCTTTGGCGTGTTTGAGTTGATTCCTCAAGGAATTGGCAATGATCTCCACCCAATCCATCCATTTCTCACCCTTTAAGATAATCTCAATGTACCTATAAATCCACTCTTCAAACAAATATACATCGACTGAACCCTTCACTCTATGCAACAATACAACCAGGTCATGTATATGGGATTTCATGTGATCCTTAGTAATGACCTTGAGCATCCTAGACCCACCTCCATAGTTAACTTCGGTCCATTTCCTGGCAAGGGTGTTTCGAAATATGCTAGGGGTTTCTTGGTATTCGGCTAAAGCTTGAGTGGGTGAGAATGTGGCAAAGGTATTTGCTGACAGTTGTAAAATAGATGAAATCGTTTCTCTTGAGATGGAAAGTATGGTGTTACCATTCTCACTTACTATGCTTCTACTCCTTACATCATAATAGTCAATGCAAAGTTGCAAAAGGTCAGGGTTTAGGAAAGTAGGAGGAAAGGTAGCAGCTTCAATCAACCCACTTGTTAACACTTCCATGCATCCCTTAATCTCCTTAGTATTCTCAAGAAAATTTGTTTGCAGCTTCTCTATGTTTACCCCTTCTAAGTTTGTATCATAGATCACTGGTCTCTTACATTCAAGGCTAGAAGCATTGCCAAAAAAGTGTAAGATTGAATTCATTATTAACAAAACAAGCAAAACCTCTGGCAGACAATCCTTTGAAAATAACAGATTTGAAAAACAAAACAAAGATTTCTAAACTCTCACCTGCATTCCGTTGAAAACCAAATATCTTCTTCTATCTTCCTTGACAGCTCCTTCTCTTCGAAATCAGCTTTTTGCAAGGTAATTTAAAAAGCTACTGAATGGGTTTTATTAAAGGAGAGGTTTACATGCAAAATTACTAGATAATTAATAGGCATGATGACACATCACCTCACATCAAGCTTGGTACGTTCGAAGTATCGCTGCATGAGCTTTTCGTTTCATGATTTCTCTTCTCACATGAACTAACAATGATTGATTTCGTACAATATCCAATCATTCCTCAAATCAAAGATCTATTCTCCCACTTCTAATGATGACGACTTCCTTCTCAAAAAAAGGGAAAAATCTTTTGATTCTTGGTATTCTAACAAGACCATCAATTGATTGTGAAAAGGCGGCGCACTGTACTTTAGAAACAAATTACCACCAATCATTCCAATCAAGAACTACTTTGAACTGCTTTGAACTGAGATTCAAAGTGGTTCAAAGTGGTTCAAATAAAGTCGCCGCATGAAGAATATTTCCTATCAAAGAAAAAGCTTTAGTATGAAAATCTTAGGTTGAACTACTTTGAA
The DNA here is from genome assembly GCA_028749045.1 of Cupressus sempervirens. Taxonomy (NCBI): domain Eukaryota; kingdom Viridiplantae; phylum Streptophyta; class Pinopsida; order Cupressales; family Cupressaceae; genus Cupressus; species Cupressus sempervirens. The sequence goes on along the minus strand of CM053790.1, from coordinate 289,000,258 downwards.
CTACTTTGAACCAAGGTTCAAAGTGGTTCAAAGCAGTTCAAAGGAAGGGATCACAATCGTGGAAGCTTACGACTTCGACCAACTACTTCAAGGGACAGTGAACACATAAATGGTGAGGAAGAGGCTTCAAACAAAGATAGGTAAGGATTTGAAGGAGGTCCTCAAAAAAAGAAAAGGCGACTCTACACACAACTAACATATATATATATATATATGTTTGTAGTTTAATTAATTATGTTGTTACCATTTTAATGAATAGACATGTCCCATGAAGGTACATGTCTCCTCTTGATTTAGCATCAATATAAATTAGAGATTGCTGCAAAGTGGAAAACGCATACCAAGAAAAATGGCAATGCTAATACATTTGCAATAGATCCTTCGTGAAAAACTCACAAGGTATAAGAGCAAGGTTGAAAATGTAGAAAAGGAAGCCTATACTTGATAATGGGAAAATTACATCAAGACAATGAATGAAAGTCATAATCAAAGGAACCCATTGTATTAGTGCTTTGGTCAATTCAATAGTATCAAGAGTTCAATGGCCTAGCAATAGAATATCCATTTTAAAAAGAAAATTGAACACCACGAATCTATGATGAAATATACTATGAAGCCTCTTTTAATAGAAACATATATGAATAGTGATAGAAGAAGAATTATAAAGATGAGAATGACAATACAATGTTGGATATTAAGGAAGGATATCATATAGATGGGAATAAAAAAATGGGGAAGAAAATAATGATATCAATGACCAACGGTGTAAGAAAAAATGATTCATTGAAGACATGACTAATATTTGAATTATCGGCTTCATCCAAAAATGAAGTATATGTAAATAATATAAAGTTTAAATCTATGGCTATGACTTCAGATCAATGACTCTAAATCAGAGTTTTAAAAGTCAAGTTTAAGAACACAAACAAATATTCGCAATGCTTCAAAACAAAACAAAACAAATATGTAATTAATATTTAAAGGTGAAAACATCAAGACACCAATATGTAATAATATTGTATTCTTGCTGAAGGCAACAGATCAGTTATACATCAATCTATCAAATAAGAACACATGACTTTATAGTGGATACTATAGACATATAAATATTGTCAGACAAGCCATTGAATATTATAGGTAGTAGTCAACATAAAATGTGTATACAATACATTTGAAACATTGGTTAGTGGAAGCAATGACTATTATCATATGTAAAACAAAATGGAGTGACTTATTCAAAATGGAAAAAGGCTTAAAGTGAAATCTGCAATCATTTATTAAAGCAACAGGGATGCCAATTTATGATTCAAGATATAGACTCCACATCATTTCTTGAAAATTTCAATATTCCTTATTCAATAATAAAATAAAAGGAATAAATAAGGTTATTTAATACACAAAAAATTGATTATAGATGAAGTGATGAAATTTATAAGCCAAAGTATGAGCAATCCAACTGCCTTGTGAAGAGGAACCATTTCTAGAGATACTACCTATAAAGAATATTAAATAGAATTCAAGATAAGAAGAGAGATAAGTTTTTTCCAATTATTATATTTTGAGAACTAAATTTACTTATTTTTATTATTTGTATTTCTATGTGTACTATAAGAATTATTTGCCTTGATTCTTTTCCTCTGAGAATGTTATTGCAGGAAGAGGGAGATTGAGATTCAAAGGGAGCTTGCCATGTTACCAAAGGCAACCTTGAAAGAGAGGGAGAAGAATGAAGATATTTAGTGAACTTGGTTATATTGATTAAGAGGGAGTAAACCATGTTGAGGTTGATTCTCAAGAGGAAAATGATTCATGAATATGTCTCATGACCATGTGATTTTAATGAGCCTACCCCTATGTACATCATGAGGAAGTGACAACTTCCAAATGATCATCACTTATATTTGGAAAAGTTATTGTAAGGTGATGATCAAAAAATAAATTGTATTATGAGATCTAATAGATTGAGTAAATTATGAATGTCTTGCATCTCAACACTCTAGGAGACCATTAATTTGAGTATTTGGTGAATATCATTGATATTCTAGGAGGCCAATACTCATGATACCATATGTAATATCAAACCTCATTTTAGGTAATTGGTGAATATCATATGATACTCTAGGAGACCAATACTCATGATGTCAAATGTGATATCACACCTTATTTGAGTACTTGGTGAATATCAGATGTTGATATTTTTGGAGGCCAATACTCTTGATATTAGAGATGATATCAAAAAATTTTGAGTACTTGGTGAATATCATTGATATTCTAGGAGGCCAATACTTTTGATATCAAATGTGATATCTAAATGTTGAAAATATTCCAATCAAAGACATTCTTAATATATGTCTTGTGTTTATCCTCCCTAGCTAAGAGAGAGTGCTAATGTTTGGTAGCTTTAGCTGGATAAACTTTGAGGTTAAAACTCAAGTTATATATATATGTATGTATGTATGTATGTACGTATGTATGTATGTATGTATGTTTATTATTTAATTAATTATGTTCTTACCATTTTAATGAATATATATGTCCCATGAATGGGCATGTCTTGAAATTCAATCAAGTTTGTTATTAGTGACAACACTTGTTCAAATTCTATATGGCTACCATGCTCATTGAATAGTTTATAGTGTTTTCCATTTACTTCAATAGCCACCAAGCACTACAATTTGTATCAAGCATTCTAGTGGTTCAAAGTGAATTCGGATAGTGTGAAGTCTAACAGTTCAACCTATGTAGTTCAATGGTTATCGAGCTTTGTAGTTTCTACCGAGTTAGCATTTTATGTCAAGTGAAGTTAGTGTTTACCAAGTTGTATGAAGATTAGTGTTTACCGAGTGCAGTCATTGTAAACAGGTAATTTAGTTTCTACTAAGTTACATAGTATCTACCGAGTCACCAGTGTATACCAAGTTTGAGACTACCTTGAATTGATTAGTGTGGATCGAGCTTCTACTTCTACTGAGAGCATGATAATGCTGAGTAATGACAATGGATGTCGTGTATTAGAACTTCACCAAGTCAGTCTTTAGAACCCAAGTATCTACATATGGGCTGACTTTTTAATATTGGTGTTAACTTGTATGATGGCTGAATTTGTAATTATGTGAATTAGATTGATATATATGTAATTTATTCTATCATTTCCAAGTATGATAGTGTGTAATGAAAGTGACATTGTATGAAAGTAATATGAAAAGGAAGCATGAAAATGTGAATCAATAGTAGAAAAAGTTTTGTGAGGCCATATCAGCAAAGGAGTAGTCGAGTCATATCTATCACATAAAGGTGATCAATACTTCAAGGGATCTCAATAAACAATTAAGTTGTAAGTTAGAATCCTAACAGGTGAACTGCCTTCAAATCCTTTAACAAGGTAGACTTAATACTATTTCCTCAAATCTCTTTATCAAGTGCATACTTCATTGTACATTTGTAAAACTACTAACAAGGTGGACCTAATAGTCCTAATTACTCTTAATAGGGCATATCATTAGAAGTGATCAATGTAATCCTTAACCAACCAACTTTATGCTGTAATATTGAAGTTTTGTGGGTATCATCCCCACCCTAGTTTTAATTTCTATTTGGAATGTTTTTGGGTCACCATATTATTGTGTTCATGTGTTATACGATTTTAGTTTCTCATGGATGTAGTAGATCAGATTTGATGAATTAAATGGTAATTGGATTATTGCAATTAAGGTATGAATTTGTTAAAGTTTTTGAGGTTACTGATTCACCCCTCCAATCTCAATAACCTAGCTAGTCTTGAATATTTCCAAAAATTGGTATCAGAGCTTTGTGGTTCTCAAGATAAAGTTTGATAGCTTGAGCAAAGATCAAGGATAATAGAGATATTCAGACTTAACAAAGCTATTGACAATGAAAAGATAGATCTAGAGAAGGCCATAGCCCAACTCAAGAAAGAAAAGGAGCATCTTCCCCAATCTTTAAAAAGAAGGAAGGAACTTGGGAATCTGATGAATGACCATCGGTATATTGAAGAAAAGGTTGAAGATTTTTTCCCTTCAAGCAGTCCAGATGAAGCAAATGATGCAATCAAAGAACTCCTAGAAAAGAATGGTTCCCTACAAGAAGAGGTAAGGAAATTGAAAAGAGAACAAGAAATTTAGTCAATAAGATTATGTGAAATCTTGGAACAGAGAAATAAGGAAAAAGAAGATTTAGATGGAAGGAACAATGAAATTCAAAATAAATCAATTCAATAAGAAGACCTTATTGATCAACTCTCCAATGCAAATGAAGAAATCACAAGCCTAAGTATAAATGAAAGGTTAAGGAATGATCTAAACTCTAACAGACAAATCAATGAAAGATTGAGGAATGATTTGAATTGTGATAAACAATTCAATGAAAGGATAATGAAATCCCAAGCTAACATGGATCAATTGAATCAACAGAACGAGTAGAATCTCTATAGGCAAAAGGGTAAAGTAGGAATTGGATACAAAGAAGAAGGAGAATACTCCAAACAAGGTGCCCAAAAGAATAAGAAACCTACTGCAACCACTGTAGTAAGATAGGTCATACATCAAAAAAATGTTGGAGTAATGGAAAAGCTAAATTCAATAGTAAATGCTACAATTGTAGTTAGCATGGTCATAGAGCTAATGAATGTAAAGAAAAACCAAAGTTTGAGGGCAAGTGTCACAAATGCAAGAAAAAAGGTCACACGGAATCTGAATGTAGATCTAAGTCATTCAATCCAATAGAACAAATTATGAAGTCAATATTTGGTTGGGACTACAATACTTGGTGTATATGTCATTACTGTGGAGAATATGGACATATTGGTATGAATTGTGTTAAACATCACATGAGAAGAAAGGACACTACCATAAGATGTTATACCTATACTAAACTTGGGCATATAGCTAAGAATTGCATGAATACAGGTAGAATTAAAGATGAAAAGAAAGAAAAAGTAGATAACATCAAGAAGAAAATGAGACAGCAATGGATTCCTAAATCTACCGAGCATGCTAGTTCAATCAATGATGGTCATGTCATTCAAGAAGTGGGTGACTCCATTATTTTGAATTAAGTTCTTAAGGAAGAATTGGAACTATGTTGTCAAGGTCACATCCTAATAGTTCCAATTGAAAGGAAGCTAAGATTTAAATCAATATTCAAGATACAAGAGGATCATCGGTGAGATCATTAATAGTTATCACCGAGTTGACTTCTCTATTGATAAAAGTTGGGTGATGAACTCTACCAAGGAAAGTTAGGAGTAACATGGACATGCTTGGTTGCTAAGTTATGAAGCTTTCACCAAGAAATCTGAACAAATAGTGGATGACAAGTTGTCACACACTATCTCATCATAGCTACTATCATACTAAGCATTAATGAAAAAGTTTTATCAAAAAGGTAGGAAATCGATTTCATTCTCACCAAGAATTCAAGTGTTATTGCACAGAAGAGATTTGCAGAGCATCCAAGTGACTTTGATAAAAATTTGTAGCTAAGTTCTTCAAAGTTTTCTCATAGCTTACCAAGTTATCATGGCATCTAGTAGCAACAAGGCAAGGAAAGGTTCTAAGATGTTGGTGCAAGGCATTGAATGGAAAGCCTATGATTTCAAACTTGTGCTAGAAATAGCTGAAACCCTCGACCTGAATGGAGCACAGTCTTAGATCCCACCAAAGGTATTACTCATAAATGATATCCAAACTGATTTTAAATGTACAATTGAAGAGATAGAAAACCTAGAAATGGATGATTCCCTAGAGGAACTCTGTGTGAATGGAATTCTCAAGCCTAAGCACAAGCATTTGAAAGAAAAGGGATGAACTCATATTCTCCACCTACCTTAGAGCTTCCAAATTAAATGGATAAGGTACATTCTTAGCCAAGTTCACAATGATCAACTGTTGCTTGAGCAACTAGTCATTATCAGCAAGAAGATGATACATCACATTACTAGTCTCCCCATGTTCACCAAAGCTAAAACCACCAAAACCCTAGGTTGGGCTGAGCTATAGAAGAAAAAACTAGTTGAGTGGGATGGTAGAGGAATGAAAATCAGTAGTGTGACTGATGTAGAACTAAAATTTTCCATCCATGTGATAGCAATCAAGATTTATAGTTTAGGCTAACTCAATAATGTGTCATGTGAAGTAGTTGACTTGCTTACAAGGTCATAAATAATAATCTGTCATATGATCTAGTAGACTTGTTGTTGAAGTAGTTGAACAAAAAAGTGGAAAGCATTAGAACCTACAAAAATAATCATTATAAATTCAGTTTATTGTTGACATGTTTATTTTTCAATGTTCAAATGTTTTTCCCTTCAAAAGGCATGGTAGTATGGAGAAAAGATGTGCCAGTTTTGTATCAGTTTAATGAGTATATTTCTAAAATGGCTGAAAATTTTGTTAGTATTATGGATAATTACTTTGAAGTCTTTAGGGAAATGATGAATAATAGATTCAAGATACCAAGGAAGTTGGTAGAAGACTATAAGAATGATGTTTGTTTCATGGTAGATAGAGACAGAGTTTACATCTAGGCAATAAGATCTAGAGTTGTGTGGGTAAAACCTCTTCCCTATGAGGTTAACATTGATGAGACCAAGGAAATCATTGAATCCTTGGTGAATGAGCCTGTTGATCCAAAGACACCCTACTTTGGAACCTATGATGAGGAAAAGGAAAGAATAGAGCTTGAGATCAAGCTTCCTCAAGTAGTAAACAAAGGTAAAAGGAGGATAGAAAAGTTGAAATCATCAAGCACCCCTCTTATGTTGACCGAGGGAAAAGGAGAAGATATTGAAGAAATAGAGGATGAAGAGGAATTGGAAAAGGAAGAAGAGCCAGTAAAGAAGAAAGGAAAGGTGATCATCACCAAGCCACCAAAGCCATCCACTACAGTATTTACCAGAAGATCTAGGAAGAAAGCAGACAAAGAAGGTAATGATGTAATCTTCAACCGAGCTCCTCCTACATTTTAGGAAAGGCCCAAGGTGCTGAGAGAAGGTGCTAGTGTGCATAACTTTAAAGCACTCAAATATGAGACAAGGGCTCCGACAGAACAAAAAGAAGTTGAGGATCTAGTCATGGATAACATGGGCAAATAGAAATACTCTCTAGACCAGCTGGCATATACTATAAAAGACATATTTACCCAAACTTTAAGATAGTTGATGCAGAGGTAAATAAGGCATTGAAAGACCACGTGAAAAAAATGACTCTTAAATTCAATACTTGTTTAGTTCTAATGAAGGATATAGAGTATGTTGCGAGGAATGCTACAAACACATGCAGAAATGTATTCCATCTTCACAAATTGAGTGAGTATCTAGTTGAGATCAAAGATGATGATGATGATGATAGTGAGAAAGATGACGATAATGATGAAGAATCCACTCAATTCTCATGGTTGATATAGTTTATTATCAGGAGCTAATGTAGGATGATGAAGAAGAAAAAGAGGAAGAAGCTACAGAGAAAGCCAAGGAAGATGAAGAGGAAACTGACCTAGTCAAGATAGTTGTGGATTTCATAGCCTCACTTCCTCACGCTCCAAAAAAACTTGCAACATCATCAAGCTTAGAGATAGCTTCAGCAGGTTTCATTGTGATAACCATTGATACATCAAATGTCCAATCACTCTTTGCTACCTTACAACTTAGCACATCACTAATATAAGTGTCTACTACATCATCTACCAAGCTACAACATCCTTTAGCCACTGATTCATCATCAACAATGGATACAGTATGTTCTACCATTTTGTGCTCCTCATCAATAAGTACAGTTTTGGATTCTACAATTTTGGCTTCTACAGTTTTGAATACTTCTACAAATACATCAATTTTGGATTCAGTAAGTATTCCACTTAGTATTCCATCTATTGGCACTACACAAATTTTTAGTACCAGTCCTATTATTTCCATTATTGTTTCTATTCTAGATTCTAAGGCATTATGTACAAGGACAGTTGAACCTAAGGCTCAGCCAAGTACAAGATTTTTGAGCAAAGGAAAAGAAATAGAGGATGATATAGATTTGGATGCGGAGATTGAAATTCCTAAATGGGACATGTACAATCTCACTATGGATCAAATGCATATAGTTGGTGAACTCCTGCAAAAGAAGGTCAAACAACAGAAACTCAGAGAGGAGAGAGACAAAGAGTATAAGATTACTGAGGATGCAAAGAACATTCTGATTGAGGCTATAAGTATTAAAGTTGATACTTCTCAACACATTTTGTTACAATCAGAAGATGTAGTCAACAATTTTAATGAGGATTCCACTGGTCAAAAAAATTTGATTAAGAAAGTTGAGAAGAAATTTGATAACAAAGTGCTTGAGCACATTGCTCACCAAATAGCTATCTAGCAGATAGACATTTCTTCAATTTTGTCTAATATTGAAATCTCTTACACAAATGTAACATCACTTTTTGGAAAGTTGTGTAATGTTACTGATTTTACAAAGGAGATAAATAGAAAATTGACTAAGATTGATGATGATCTAATGGCTAGTGCAAAGTAGTTGCAACTTGACTCCAGTTCAAGCTCTGCACATCATATGAAGATCAAATTCTTATCATATATGTAGGCAGAGTTGTTGAGAGAGGAAGCAAGGATCCAGTCCACACTACTAGATATTAAAAATATGATCCTTCCCATCATGGATACAATGTAGAAGCACATTGTCTATTCCAAAATATTGATCCATGATAACAACTTCTCAATTGCAGATCACATGATCCAACTCCCTACAGAAGTGCAATTTTCTCTACAAACATGCAAAGTTTTGCAAGGCAACTAGGATAAGACCTTAGCACTAATTCTCAAGGTACATTCAAATTTTCTTTCTCATTTTGGTGTCTCCATGTAAATTAGTTGTGTATAAATCTTTGGCATTATTGTCAAAAAGGGGGAGAGGCACTTGTATATGTTAAGGGGAGAGACATTGTATATGCTAAAAGGAAAATAGTATATATTGGGAGAGACACTTAGTATGATAATATGCTTGATATGATATGTATATTGTATCGGGGAGGATCATGAAAAGAGAAAGTGTATATAGCAGAGTTACAAAGAGAATTTTTTAAAAATCTCAAAACAAGTATACCATATCGAGCTAGTATCACATTGTGATGTACATAAGTTTTGGCTGATAAGTGTTTTTTTCACTAATGCCAAAGAGGGAGATTGTTGAAATTCAGCCAAGTTTGTTATTAGTGACAACACTTATTTAGATTTTGTATGGCTACTGAGCTCAATGAATAGTTTACAATGTTTTCCATGTACTTCAGTAGCCACCTAGTACTATAGTTTATACCAAGCATTCCAGTGGTTACCTAGTGAATAAATACAGTGTGAAGTCTAACAGTTCAATGGTTATTGAGCTTTGTAGCTTCTACTAAGTTAATAGTTTATGTCAAGTGAAGCCAATGTTTACTAAGTTGTATGAAGATTAGTGTTTATAGAGTGCAGTTGTGGTAAATAGGTAATTCAGTTTCTACCGAGTTACACAATATCTACCAAGTCACTAGTGTATACCAAGTTTGAGACTACATTGAAGTGATTATTATGGACTAAGCTTCTACTTCTATCGAGAGCATGATGATGTTGAGTAATGAAAGTGGACACAGTGTATAAGAACTTCAACAAGTCAGTCTTCAGAACTCAAGTATCTACATATGGGCTGACTTTGTAATATGGGTGTTAACTTTTATGATGACTGACTTTGTAATTATGTGAATTGGATTGATATATATGTAATGTATTATATCATTTCCAAGTATGATAGTGTGTAATGAAAGTGACATTGTATGCAAGTAATATGAAAAGGAAGCATGTGAATGTGAATCACCAATAGACAAAGTGTTGTGTGGCCATATTAGCAAAGGAGCAATAGTGTCATATCTATCACATAAAGGTGATTCGTACTTCAAGGGATCTCAATTAGAAATTCAATTGTAAGTCAAAGATCTACTATTTCATACTAACAGGTGAACCAGATTCAAATCCTTTAACAAGGTAAACTTAACAGTCTTTTCTCAAATATCCTTACCGAATACATACTTCATTGTATGTTTGTAAAACCTCTAACAAGGTTGACCTAGCAGTCCTAATTGTTCCTAATAGGGTATATCATCAAAAGTGATCAACATAAGCCTTAACTAGCTGCAGTATTGAAGTTTTGTGGGTATCATCCCCACCCTAGTTTTACTTTCTATTTGGAAGGTTTCTGAGTCACCAAATTATTGTGTTCATGTGTTATATGATTTCAGTTTGTCATGTATGAAGTTGATTAGATTTGATGAATTAAATGGTAATTGGATTATTACTATTAAGGTCTGAATTTGTTATAGTTTTTGAGGTTACTAATTCACCCCTCCCCTCTTAGTAACCTATCTAGTCTTGAATATTTTCAACAGCATGTCTCCTCTTGATTTATTATCAATATAAATAAGAGATTGTTGCAAAGTGGAAAAAACATACCAAGAAAAATTGCAGTAGATCCTCTAGGAAAAACTAACAACTTTATATGGTATTTCAATTTTTTTTTTTTAAATAGTGAGATGGATGTATGGTGAATGTTTTTATGGGTAAAATTTTAAAGAACTAATTCACCTCCCCCCACCCTCCCCACCCTAGAGTTTACCATTCCTATTGTAATTCCAATAATTGGTATTAGAGCGAGTTATTTAAAATAAAAGCTTTTAAGCTTTGAGGAAAGATCTTGGAAATGGAAGTCTACAACTAGGGAAAGATTATTGAGAACTAGAAGATTGAAAACAACTCATTCTACATTAGTTGAATGAAGAAAGAGAAGATATAAATAAATCATTGATAAGAAGGAAGGAAATTGCTATTGAGGAGAATGACACACAATACCAAGGGATAGACACTACTAAACTATTTTCAAATGGAAATTCTAATGAATTTGATGCCACAGTTGCAAATCTAATGGAAAAGAATAGAATTCTAGCTGAAGGGATTATAAATCTTAAGATAGAGCAAGAATCATAGGCCATATTACTATGTGAGGTGACAAATAGAAAAAGAAATCTATGGAAGACAAAGTCATGATTGAATATGACAAAAGAGTTTTGACCAATAGTTTGAAAGAGAAATCCTCATAAATAAATAGGATTGCTCACATGCAATTGGAAACAATGAATCAACTCATGAATGCTAATCATGAAATAAATAGTAAAGACATTGAGATCATAACACAAAATTTGTAGAATGAATAGTTGAGAAATGATATAAAAATAAAAAAGGAGTTTACTAAAAGTTTCAATAAACCTAGTGAAGCCATTAAGTACTTTGAAAAATTGATGAGATCCACCAATTATACATCTAGACTGAGATACACTAGTAAGAAGAAGGAGAATCATCCAAAAGTGCTAAAGAAAGAAGTAAAAAAGGTAAGAAATAAAAACCTACTTTTCATAATTCTGGTAAGAATGGACATATTGCTAATGTTTGTAGAAGCAATATTGTAAATCAGAATGCTAAGCAGAAGAACATGGTTCACTACCATAAGTGCAACAAACAAGGTCATCAGATACATGAATGCAAAACTAAGGCCATGCACACTAAAAATTTGAAGGACACTATTATAATTTTAAGAAGTATGGACATAGAGCTTTTGAATGGATATCCAAACCCAAGTGGTCATCAAACAAGCAGAAAAAGGTAAAGAACAATGAAGACTTTTATAATTGGGATTATAATACATGTACAATTTTCACTAGTATCAAGAGTATGGACATGTTCCTTAGAATTATATTAGAATGTGTTTTAGAATTAATTTTAAAATATGGTTGAGTCAAACAATATGTTTTAGCTATTTGAAGACTGGTCACATAAGAAGATATTGTCCAACAAGGTCAAAATCACCAAGTTCTGAGTTCAACAAAGGAAAAGGAAAGAAAATATTGAAAATAGTAGAGATGAGATGAAGAAGACATGAAAGAGAAAGGAAGACTATAGCACATCAAGTGTAGATGGGATCACTTCACCCAGTGGATCAAGTGATTACACCTCATCAAAATAAGAAACAAAGAGGTATGTAGGACTACTATTTGAAAGATATACCATACATCAATTCCAAGGACTTAGTTTTGAAAATATTACATATGCATGAGTAAAGATGCAAAGTGTTGTTAGGAATCAAGAACAAATCTTTAAGTTTTGTTAGTTTTCATGCTACTGTCGAGCATGAAAAATTTCATATGGCTATTGAGTGAAATGTTATTAGATGTCAAGCTAACAAAGTTTTCTAGTTAAGGCCAAGCTCATATTGGTTTTTGATTGTATGGAAGAACACATGGATGATGAGTGAGCTAGAAATTCAATTGTAGCCGAGCTTACAGCTGTGTAAGAACTTAGCATTAAATGTAGTATTTTATGGTCTATTTGATCAATTTTTTCTCATTTGACATCATTTGAATTTGAAGAATAGCACAAAGAGCTAGAGATGATCTAGAGAATTTTATCTAAGTATTTTTAGGAGATTTGAAAGGTTGTTCGACATCATTCCAACTAGATTCACAAGGTATTTATTATGTGCTGAGCTACATAGTTTTAAATTTTACGAACCCTAGTTTCATGTAATGGCATCTAGTTCTTAAGAAAAAAAAGGTGTAGAGGGAAAAGAGGTTTTAAATGTTCAATTGATGAGTAACTAAATCTAACAACCTATTTTCAAGGCTATCCTAGACATAGCTTACAAATAGGATCCCTTTGGTGCATTAACCATGATACCACTGCAAGTCTTGATGATTCAAGATGACAAGTATTGTTACACATGCAAAATTGGAAGCATACAAGATATGGAGATTTGGAAAATATATGGGAAACTATATGAAAATAGAGTTTTGAAGGAAGAATTTAAGATTGTCAAGAAGAAAGGGTTAACTCATGCCCTAGATTTCCCTAATGTATTTAAGATAGAGTGGATAAAAATTATTTTAAGTAGAATTCATGATAACTCTATATGGTTAGAAAATGGGCCAATAGAAATCACTAAGAAGATTTTCATAGAGTAATAATGTATCCAACCCTAGATCAACCAAAGACCATGAGAAGTGAAGCAAAGGAAATAATTGAAAAGAAAATGAGGGTTGTGTGGAATAAAAGAGGAATGGCAATTGATACTATCACATATCCTCTAATAACATTTGTAGTAAGGGTTATAACACATAAGTTTTATCAATCTATTAGATTAAATAGTGTACCCTACATTGTAGTTGATATGGATTACACAATTGTGAGGAAGGATCATCCTTATGATCTTGCCGAGTTGTAGTTGCAACAATTGATTGAGAATTTGGGAACTATAAGAAAGACCAAAAGTGTACTATGTAAATTTGGATCCATTCTTGTATGTATTTATTTTATGTACAAGATACATTTCCTACATTTGGTAAGGTTGCATGGAAGCTAAATAGACCTATTATAGTTTAGATAAGTGAATTATTGAGCAATTAGGTGATAACTTTGAATATTTCATCACAAGTTATTTTTAAGATTTCAAATAATCTATGAACAAAAGATTAAGGATACTAGTTTCACTAGTGGAGAAACATTTTGATGATGTTTGCTTCCTAGTTGATATTGATTTTGCATATGTACAAGTAGCAATTCCCAGGGTGGGATGGCTAAGGCCATTAGGATATTAAATAAATGTTGATGAGGCCTTTTGAACAATCACATCATTACTTGTAGAAGAACTAGATAAGGAAGCCAAAGGATTTGGAAATTTTGACTTGGCTAGATCAAAGATCACTATGGAATTGAAGATTGCTTCAGTGATTAGGAAAAAGAACTAACTAGAAAAGAAATTGAAAGAAAAATTTGGTGAAGGAGCCAAGGAAAAAGAAAAGAAAGAGGAAACATAAGCTCAAGCACCATTGGCATCGACATAAGGTTAGGAAGAAGACCAACAAGAAGTCAAAGTAAAAACTATAGAAGGTGCCAAGGAAGAATAAGTTGAGGAAGCTCCTACAAATATTGAGAAGAAAAAGAGAAAAGAAAAGACTCAAGTAGTGAATAAAGAAAATAAGGTTACTAAACCTAATCAAACTAAACCTAAAACACCTACCACAAGGGCCAACACTAGATTCATTGCAAAAAAGGATAAAGAAGTAGCCAAGCCTAAAGAGAAGGAAGCTGAAGCATAGAAGAGATTGAGGAGGAAGTATGTTGCTCAAGATGAATCTGATGAAGAGAAGACTAAATTGGATAACAACAACCAATTTCAAGTTGTAAATCATAGTCCCTCTTTAAATTTAGACAATTTATGTGAGAACATTAGGAACAATGTTGATTTATCAGGATTCTCTCACATTAAGTTTGACAATCTTGGGATGATTGAGAAGAACCAAGTTGAAGAGGTAGTATATGCCATGATGACTATCTTTAAAAAGACTCCTCTAGAACTTGCCAACTCCATACCTAAAAGTTTATATGATAGAGTTGAGAAAAAAATGGCATTATTTTTTAGACACTGAAAAACAAACTAGGGAGACAAACATTGTTCAAGTTATGCTAGAACTTAGTAAGGATGAAATGTCTAAATCCATTAAGAAGTACGTTGTAAGATTTTTCCCAAAATAAAAGGAATTTAGAATATTGCAAAATAATATAGAGGATATTGTACAAAAGTAAAAAAAAATGTGGAAGATAACCTATGGATTGTCAACATCTATAGAAGTTGACTAGACAACTATTGAGGTAGGAGAGGATGAGGAAGATGATACTGAACAAGACATAGTTGAGGGAGGCATAGATATGAATATTGGCAATTTGACACTAGTTGAGGAAGAACAACAAATAGAAAAAAGTGTACAAGACACACAACTGCGGAGTGCTAGCCCTCCATAGGAGACAAGTGTAAATACTAAAATTGTCAAAGTAAAGGATGTTTTTGAGTCTATTGCTTAGAACATCAATCCCTTTATAGAGGATGATTTGAAGAGGATACTTGTCAAGCCCACTCTCTAGGAAAAACTATGTGACAATCCTATACTAGTGAGTGTAGATGAATTTAAGAAGATGGCAATAATAATTGCAGGGGAGGAAGTGAAAATACAAGAAACATCTATATTCAATCCTCAAGTCACAAGTGTACAACCTTCACAACCTTTAGTAGTATATCAAAGGAAGGAGATAGCAAGTTTCACTATTAGTATACCTATGCAAGACACTCTAGCCCCAGTGAATGTACTAGAAACGTAAAAAGAAATTAATGAGATAGTTGGAGAGAAACACTAGAAAATGATGGCACTCAAGGCCAAATAGGTCAGGTAGATACACCTACACCTCTAGCACAAGATCAAAGTGTAACTAGAATACAAAGGAAGAAAAGGATAAGGCTAAAGAGTCAAGATTAACACCCAAGCCAAAGGAGCTACTAGCTATTCAAGCACTAGTGACATTATGAGAATTTGGTACCCTTCCAGTCAAGCTCTTTAGAGGCTGAGCACAGATGCTACACCATTGTAATTCTCAAGGTCAAGTCCTAGCTAATCTGAGGTAGATGAGGTAATTACTTATGGAAATGTTAGCCTAGATAAATAGATTTTATTTCCTAAATTTCATTTGGCAATAATTACAATTGAGCAGATGGGTATATTACAAGAGGCCCTAGAAAAGAAGAAAAATCAAGAATTACTTAGAAGGGAGCATAGGTAAAAGTAAGCTTTGATAGACATCAAAGAGATTTTCCTAGATGCATAAAGTCTACCAACTCTAGATGAAAACAACTTTGTCATTGAACAATTAAACAATATAGTAGAAAGGGTTAGTGACACAGACCTGGATACTAATGTAAAATTATAGAATGGTCTAAAAGAAAGATTCAAAATTGTTGAGAATATGTGTCTTAGCCTTTCAATCATTTTCAAGAAAATTCTAGAATTTGTTTGTGGAAGTTTTCCACTTGTTTATATCTTGTAAAAGAGTGTACAAAACACCCCTATCCATAGTAGAATATAGAAGGACCATTTTTAGAGCATAATTAGCTTGTTTTATGACTTTTATGGGGGTGTAAACTAAGAGACAAATTATGGATGGGATTACTATTTTAACCTAGTTATTTTTTCCATCTTGGAAATGTAAATGTCAAAAATGGGTAACATGTGGCATGGTAGTTTTTCCCATGGTTAAACCACAAGTTGTTTTTGCATTGTAGAATCACTATAGAAGGAGGGCTTGGGGAGGTGTTTGGGTCATTGAGTTTAGTTTGCAAGGCTGGGTGTTGGAAGAAGTCCCTCCAAGTTTGAGTTGTGATGATGTGGTCCTATAAGAACTTGCATTGCAATTGTATTGTAATCATCTTGGTTTGATAATACATTGAGAAAATTTTGGAGGGTAGGGTTTTTCCTCCCAGAAAGGTTTCCCCATGGTAATCATTTTGTTATGCATTCATTGTTATTTTGATTATATTATTATGCATTTCTTGAGATCTTTCATAGTTAGTTGAATTTGCATAATCTTCCTCTCAATTTTTAGTGTAGGAAGTGATTCCACACACCATTGCTTCCTTACAAGTGGTATTAGAGTCTAGCCAATTTTGGTTCTATTTGTTGGGTACAAAGTTTTTTGAGCGAATGAAGGTTTGAGTGGGAGCTTGTGTAGAGTATTTCATTTCTGTGTTGCAGGAATGCAAAGATGGCAAGCATATCGAGGAGAATTGATGTCGAAAAGTTTTTTGGCACAAACTTTGAGATGTGAAAGCTAAATATGGAAGATCTATTGAATGATCAAGATCTATGGGATATGATTGATAAGAAGAAGCTGAGGCTTGCAGATCTGACTTTAGACACAAAGTATGATATGACAGATAGAAAAGCCAAAGGTCTCATTAAATTGTTTCTTGTAGACTCAATTCTAATTAATGTCCATGAAGAACCAACTGCAAAGAATCTTTGGAAGAAGCTAAGTGAGATCTATCAAGTGAAATGACTTGTAAATAAGATTTTCTTGAGGAAGAAGTTGTATTCCTTCAGAATGGAAGAAGGTGGACAAATTTAATGGCATCTAGAAAGCTTTAATATGTTAGTGATTTAGTTGACCTCTATCGAGGTGCCAATGGATGAAGAAGAAAGGTTCCAAATCTTGCTATTTTTATTTTAGACTCATGGGACAACCTTTTTATGGAGATAGGGAGCACTTCAGTAGTCTTGAAGATGGAGGACATTGTTGGTTCTCTACTTTCTAAGAACATGAGAAAGGAAGGTCTCTCTAAATGCAAAAGAGGCTTTGAGTGTCCAAGGAAGACCAAAAGAAAGAGGAAAGAACAAAAAGTACATGGGCTATTCTAAGTCCAAGAATAAGGGTAGATCAAAATCTCCTTGCAAGTCCAAGGCAATCTGGTAGAATTGTGGAATTCCTGAACATATCTGAAATGACTGTAGAGAGGAGAAGAAAAAGAAGAAGAAGAAGCAAGATTTTGATTTCGATTGTGAAAAGGAAGATGGAGAATCTTTCATCACAGCCTTGGCCACTCATGTACGCGAAAATGCATGGTCAACAGACTCGTGTGCATCTTTCCACATGATTCCTAATAGAAATTGCTTTAGTAAGTATGAAAATTTTGATGGTGGTAAGGTGTATTTGGGTGATAACTCATTTATTGATATTGTTGTTCATGGAATTATTCATGTGAAATTTTTTGATGGTAGAATTAGAAGATTTAATGGTGTCTTCCATATCCCTGGACTAGTAAGGAATTTGTTATCTATTAGTGAGCTAATAGATGGGGGTGTGTATGTATAATTTTATGAAGCAAGTGTAAAAATGGTGATAGGTTCTATGGTAATAGCAAGAGGAAGAATATTGGGTACATTTTACTATCATGATGAATGCATAATTGAGTGCAATATTACTTATGATAAGATTGTAAAAAAGACTACTCAGTTGGAAGAGGAGAGGATTTCTCTTTCAATAGATGGTCCTAGTTTTTTGGTACCCAAGGATTCTCTATCTAGCAAATCAAAGTTGCCTGCAGAGAAGATCATGTTATGGGACCAAAGACTCTACCACATAGGTGAGAAGGGTCTATAGACCTTGAAAATGAGAATCTTGTTGATGGGGTGAATGATTGCAATCTTGAATTTCATTTTTGTGAGCATTGTATCTATCGTCAACAAAACTACATTCAATTTTACTTGAGTTCTGTCTGATCTAATCCATTCAGATGTATTTGGTCTGTCTGATGTTCCATCTATTAGTAGATCATTTTATTATTTTTATTTTATTGATGATTTAAGTAGAAGAACATGGGTTTATTTCCTTAAGAATAAAGATGAATTTTTTAGTCATTTCAAAGAATTTGAAGGAATGGTTGAGTTATAGACTGGAAAGAAAATAAAATGTTTGAGAATTGATAATGGTGGTGAAGTTTTCTCCAATGGTTTTCACATATTTTTTAAATATTGTGGTATTAAAAGAGAGAATACAACTCCATATTCTCCACAGTAGAATGGAGTTGCAAAAAGAATGCATAGGACCCTAATGGAGAAGACTAGGAGTATACTGAGTGGTGCTAGACTAGAACAAAATTTGTGGCTCAAAGTTGTAGCCATTATCTTCTACCTAATAAATAGGTCTCCTACATTAGTTCTTGTTGATAAGATGGCAATGGAAGCATGGTCTAGCCACAAGCCTTCACTTAGACATCTAAGAGTGTTTGGTTGCAAAGAATATGCTCATGTGCTAAAGGAGAAGCAGGTAAAACTAGATAAAAATACTATTAAATGTATTTTCATCAGACATAGCTATAGTGTGAATGGATAAAAGTTTTGGAATCCTATTGAACAAAAGGTATTTTATTCAAGAAGTGATATTTAAGAGAAGCTAAACCTTCTTCTATTACACTACAACCAAAATAAATAGAAGAAAAGAAAGATGTGATTCAACTACCTGCTACGCTAGAGAAAGTTGAATTGAGGCCTTTATAAAGACAAGAAATCAAAGAGATATCTACAAGTTCTAAATCATCAAAGGAAGAAGAGGTACTCGAAGCTAAACCTGAACCAAATCTTGTTTGAATATCTCCTAGACCAATGAAATCACCTAAAAGTGATGGGTATTCTCTCGATGATTAGAGATGCATATTTGCATTGAATGCTAATATTGATGAACTGAGATCAATACAAGAGGCTCTTGGTATGAATGATTTACGGTCCTATAAAATATCCATAGATGAAGAAATGGAAGCTCTTAAGAGGAATCAAACATGGGATCTTGTACAATTGCTTGAAGGATAGAAGCCTGTTGGTTGTAAATGGGTGTTCAAACGGAAGATGGGTTCAGATGGTAGCATTGAGAAGTATAAAGCATGTTTGGTTGCAAAAGGTTACTCTCAAGTTGAGGGAGTAGATTATGTTGAGATTTTTTCTCTAGTAGTGAAAATGACATCCATTATATTTTTGCTTTCTATTGCAACAGCTTATGGTCTAGGGATCGAGCAAATGGATGTGAAAACTATGTTCCTTCATGGAGATTTGGAGGAACAAATTTTCATGTAATAGCTAGAGCACTATGTGGTAAAAAGTAAAAGACATATGGTCTGTAAATTGAAGAAATCCTTGTATGGTTTAAAAAAAAATCCTAAGATGTGGTACCAACAGTTTGATGCATATGTGTTGAGTTTGGGATTTGTGTGATCTAAATCTAATCACTATATATATTTCAAATTTAATGGTGATGGTTTCATGATTTTTCACTTGTATGCTGATGACATGTTGTTTATTGGAGAAGGAAAATGTTTGATATGAAAATGTTGTTTTATGGTACTATTATGAAAATGTTTGATATGAAGGATTAAATACCATTGAGTGTTCCTATTATAATGGGAACAAACCTATCTAGTCCACAGTATCCCACATCCCCATTGGAGATGGAAGAGATGCATTGAGTACCTTATCAAAGTACTATTGGAAGTTTGATGTACACTATGGTCTGTATAAGACTAGACATTGCCCAAGTAGTGGGAGTACTTTCTTGTTATATATCTAGTCCAAGAAGAGTACATTGGGATGTAGTAAGAAGAGTTTTTAGATACTTGCAGGGTATCTTAGAGTACTTGATATGTTTTCATGGAATAGGAAATGAGCATTTCTTAGATATTTGAGGCTATGTGGATTCAGACTGGGGTACTGATGTTAATAGTAGAAGATCCACTAGTGCATATGTGTTTAAATTATTTGGTGGTGCAATCAGTTGGATGAGAAAGTGATAGGTTGTCATCAATTTGTCCACTACTAAAGTAGAGTATATGGCAGCTACTCATGCCTACAAGGAAGCCATTTGGATAAAGAGATTGTGTTCACATATAGAGTTCAAATAGGGTGTAGTGAAAATTTATAGTGATAGTTAGAGTGCAATCTGCCTAGCAAAGAACTTGACTTTTCATGCCAGAACCAAGCACATTGACATACAATATCATTTTATGAGAGATATGGTTGAGGATGACAAGGTGAAGTTGGAGAAGGTAGAGACTTTGGTAATTTTGTTGATGCATTAACTAAGCCTGTGAGCACAGAGAAGTTCAAATGGTGTTTAGAGTCTATGGGCCTCTTGGCCTTGAGCAATTAAGTCCATGATACTTTGGATCCCCTAACTCTTCCAAGGTGTTTCACAAGTGGGAGAATGTTGAGAACATGTGTCTCAACCTTGCAATCTTTTTCTGTAAAATTCTAGAATTTGTTCATGAAAGTTTTCCACTTATTTATATCTTGGAAAGCAGTGTATAAAATACCAAAATGTTCCCTGTTGATAGTAGAATATAGGAGGGCCATTTTTAGAGCATAGTTATCTTGTTTTATGAGTTTTTTGGAGGTCTAAACTAAGATACAAAATTATGGATGGGATTACTATTTTAACTTGGTTTTTTTTTCCATCTTTGAAATATAAATATCAAAAATGGGTAACATGTGGCATGGTAGCTTTTCCCATTGTTATGCAAAACCAAAAGTAGTTTCTAGGTTGTAAAATCATTATTAAAGGAGGGCTTGGGGAGGTGTTTGAGTCATTGATTTCATTTTGCAAGACTGGCTGCTACAAGAGGTCTCTTTGATTTTGAGTTGTGGTGATATGCTCTTGTAAGAACTTGCATCGCAAGTGTATTATAATCATCTTGGTTTGACAATATATTGTGCAAGTTTTGGAAGGTGGAGTTTTTCTCCTAGGAGGTTTCCGCACGATAATCACTGTGTTAGTCATTCATTCTTATTTTGATTATATTATTATGTGTTTCTTTAGATCTCTATATTAGTTAGTTGAATTTGCATAATCGTCCTCTCAAAGATTAGTGTAGGAAGTGATTTTGTGCACGTTTGCTTCCTTAAAAAAACAAGGTAAATAATAAGATATCAACTGCTATTGAATTAACATGAGTGGAGCTAGAAACCAAGATAGAAAGTGTAAAGAAGGTACTAGAGAATATATTCTCTTTGTACAACAAACTGTGTAATCCTACACTCTTCACACAAGAAGTAAGTAGTCACACACTGAATTTAGAGATCCATATGCAAACATCTGGTGCTACTTTACCCAAGTCTCCAACTCAAAGTGAGAAAAATTTTAGGAACCTCTTGCAATACTAGAGTTAGTCAACATCATTATAGGTAGATGAAACCAACATTAGAGCTAAATTGATCAACATCTAGTCGACATTGGCTCCTCACATGGAGATATTACACAAGGAACTAGGCTATGCAGAAACACTTATGATGAAAGACCCCAATGTTTCTAAATTGGATGGCTTAGTACACCTTGTTACTGATCTAGCCATCAAAATCAAGTATTTAGAGGTAGCTTGTGATAATTGGGATGTAGCTCTTTAGATTATACTTGAGGTCCATAAACATTTTTTGGACAAATACACTATTCGTGTATAGCCCATTGATATTAGTGTCAAAAGAGGGAGTAAGAGAATGGGGAAACTGGCAAGTAGAGTAGAGCAAAGAGATATCTATACCCAAGGGGGAGTAAGAGAACAACAAAACACAAACATTAGTTTAGACAAACACAAAGTAAGAGTATCAGCTGATGCAAATCTACTCAATAGGAGAAAGATTTTGATAACAAAATCTAGAATAAAACTAAACATTTAACTCAGGGGGAGTTATGAAATTTTGAGATATAAGTCATGTATTGTAGAATTTTGATATTTTGTATAGAATTTGAAGAAACATCTATGTTATGCTCATAAGGATAAGAGCATAAATGCATGACCAAGTGTTTTTGACATTTATTTCGAAGGGGGAGATTTTTAATCTTAGATTAGTTTATACACTTAAGTCATTTATGTAGTTCATGTTGAACAAGTAACATATGTCAAGAACAACATGTAAGTTAGAGCATGTCAAGTGAACAGTGAGTGTCAAGTCACTCATGTGCCAAGTCATTCAAGTTCTAAGCAAATGGTATGTGTCGAGTGATTCAATTTTTGAGTAAGTAGTGTATGTTGAGTCATTCAGATGTTGAGTGATAGCATTGAAGTCATAGTTAGTGTGGAGCACCAGGGACTTCAGATGTTGATTAACACAATTTTGACATACTTGTTTGTATTGCAAAAACTACTCTATAAACTATTTTTGAGTCGACTTAAGGATTGATTTACAATCTTTTATTGATAAGGATGAATAAAGTGGGAATCCTTATGTATACATGCCTCCATTTAGAAAAAGGGAAGGTTTAAGTGGCAATATGGGAAAATCATTGTCATTGATTCATACATAATCCTAAATCACCGAGGTCTTCTTAAGGATGAAAAACCCTAAACTTTCTATGAATGTTGAAGGAGAAAAGGAGAGTATTACATGCAAAAATAGGACATGCATGGTGACTATGGTATTATAATTTGAGTTAAATTGTAGAATCAATCAAAGGAGAACAAAGAAAGGAAACAATGGATAGTAGAGAGACAATTGATCAGAAAGGATCAAGTACATAATAATATAGAGGTGATTTGACATCAATTAACAGAGTGCTAATCATAGGATCATTGCTAAGACATTCTAATAGGTGAATCAGTTAAATCTCTTAACAGAGTAGTCCTAACAGGCTATATTAAAATCCTCTAACAAGGTGCTTAATTAATTGTGACTTGAAGTCCTTTAATTAGGCACACTTCTAATAGGATGTTGAAATCCTTTAACAGGGTAAGCCCTAACAGTCTTTGTAAGCTTTTAACAGGGCAAACCTTTCATAGAGCAGATCATGTTTCATGATCAAACATTATAATCTTCATTGGATACACTTTAGTATTGCAGTACTGAATATTTTTGGGTGTCATCCCCATCCTAGTTGTACCCTCTCATTGGAGGTTTTCTAGGTAATCATATCTTGTGTCATACATTTGTGAATACTTACTTGTTTACATACTTTAGATGTATATTCTTTATATGGTATTTGAGTTTACTTGTTAAATTGTGAGATGGATGTATGGTGAATGTTTTTATGGGTAAAAGTTTAAAGCACTAATTCACCTCTCCCCCAGAGTTTACCTTTCCTATTGTAATTCCAACAATAATATGATGTCATGTTTTAGATGAATGTGACAAAATTAATACCTCTCAACCCTTGGCTCATAGTTGAAGAGGCCATCTCATTGACTCACACACTTGTGCTCTCCTATTAGATAAAAAAAAAAAATTGTGGTGACCCTCATTGGATTGATTTACTCACAAAATTTGTGCCTCTACTGAGGATCCATGCTCACAAGTCTAAACCTCCAATGAAAACAAAGCTATAATTTTATTTTAGTATAAGTTTTCTATAACTCTATCTTTGCATTGATTCAATAACAAAACAAAATTGAAAAAAAAAGTTCTAACATAATCAAAGGTTGTAGTTTATTTAGTTGAGTGTAATTAATGAAAGTAATGTGTTGATTATGTCATCTACCACAATTCAAAAGAGTATTTATTCATATTTTGTGCTTAAATCATTGTTCATGAATACTCTTTACAACCTAAAAATATATATCTCATATTTTATGATCTATCATCCACATGCTTGAATGGTTTAAAGCTAATGACAATACACAATATACACACCAAAAGTAGTCTTGGAGACAATGATTATGATTATACATTATGTAACAAAATTTCATCAAGAATGTAGATCCATATAGATAGATAGAAAAGATTGGATGAACTCCATATGTAATGTTGTAGAAAATGAAGCAATAATTTGTATTGTGTTCTATTAAAATACCAGCATCACAAAATTTTTAGGATTTGTAGGGCACTGAATGTATCAGGAAGTTGTGTTTAGTAACAATGCTATTATATTATTGCAGTCTGTATACAATGTTAAAATTAAGCAAGAAATTAATAGAAATCGATTATTCCCTTAAGGTGCCCTACATATTATAAAGAGTGAAGCCTTCTATGGACATGAAAGAGGCACTCTACAATAGGGAAAGAGTGGATATGAAAAAGACATTGGTAAGATGTAGTGGTTTGAAAACAGCCAAAAAATATATTATCCTTTGAGTTCAAATAACAGTGTTGAAAATGTCTAAATCTTTTTATTTCCTTTATCAAGAGAGTAAGGTTGTTATCTGGAGGACTTCTCATAGGTTTGCTATAGATGGCCATGTGAGTGTGACAATTATATTTTGACATTGTATAGTTTGAATGAATAGTATATGGATAGTTCTATTGACTTACTGTTAATTTTAGATACAAAGCAAGAAACCTAGAGGGTGGTTTTTTCATTGAGGGAAGTAGTGGGAGATGTTGCAATTTGTGAGTGTGATACTAATGTTATTGGTGACACGCCCCTCATTTATACTAAGGTTCAAATTTTACTAAGGGTCAAATTTTGTATTCATTTCTGATAAATGATGTAATTTGTAGGAATATGGCACTCATATGTATTATAGTTACATGCTATAAAAAAAAATTTGTATGGTAATGTTTATATTTGTGTTATGGTCCTATCTCTGTAGAGGAGGGATCAATATAGAATTGAAAAATCCATCCAAAGGAGGATATATTACTACCTTGTTGGAAGTTGTTGTGTTGATGAGGGAAAAAAGTTTTGGGACATTGCAAGGATGAACCTACATAAGATGCAAATTCACAATCTCCCATTTATTGAGGCACCTTGTCATCAATGGGCTTTTGTAAGGAATAGAAAGTGATATCATTATGAGTAGAAATAAATAGGATACATATTTAATAGGGCCAAAAATATTGATTACTAGATGGGGAAAAGGTCTAAGTCCCAAAGAAGGCATTTACAACATCGCATATGCAAACTATACAAGGTCTCCTCAGTTGAACTCCTCCCAGAAGAGGGTCTAGCAAAGATTGAAGCTGAAATTTGTTACTACGAGAATAATGATTTGAGGAAGGAGAGATTCAAAAGGGTTATTGCATTGGTGAATAGAAGAGAGATCATGTTATGATCAATTTGATATAATAGTTTGTTCCTTATGTGAAAAAATCATGCAAACATGTAAACGACTTTAGAGCAATCTATTGATATTCATTAAACGTACCACTGACAAGGCACTCCATCTTTAGATAATATAGTTTTTATTGATGACATTGTTGAAAGAAAAACATATGCACCACCTTCTACCTCATTTCTAGGTGATAAGAGTTGTGTGCAATGATCTTGTGCACGACCGAATAAGTCTGGTAGACAAAAAAGAATCTTTGTAAGAGGTAAAAAATTACTGACTTTGAGGATGATATAAGGGGGATCTATTTTGTTGATAGAAATGAGAGGGTGGAGGTAATGGGGAACACAATATGTTATTTTTCTATTTCTGTAAGATCAACTAATATATTAATTATTTTTTATTTTTACCAATCATGCATTTTGTGGTTGTGAATGTTTTGGTTTGATATCTAAAAAATGGAAGGAATATTTTATTCTATGTTAGTCATCCACTAGGAAAGACATTGTTGCAAAAATGTTGAGTGTGAAGATGGGTATGTCCTTTCTCTCCTAGGTTATACATGTGAGGGTGTTAAATTAACATCAATGAAATGCAGGAGTGATAATAAATCTGTGTTAGGAAAGCACAGACAAGCAATGTTGGTTGATGAAAATGAGATTTAAGTTTGGATAAATAGTATGTGGTTGGCGTAGGAAATGCATTATTCAACACATATGTTATTGGTGTTATAAATTTCATTATAAGCCACTCTTAATGGTAACAATGGTGTTTAGGGGTGTATAGGTCATCAGCCTACAATTGAACATTTTGAAGAAGTGGTATGTTTACATACAATTTAGTGATCAATAGTGAACTTAGTGTACAAAATTTTGATAGTGGCATCCATGCAACTTAATACTTATATTATTTGGCTATATGTAATGTTGGTCAAAAGTGGTCGTGTTTTCTTTAACACTCCATCCATGATGGAGGCCCCCGATGGATATGTGCATAATGTATTTTGGATTAATGGCCAAAGGAATATTGGTTTAGAGGTATTGTAATTTGAGAAAGCATTTTTCTAATTTTCGTTGACTAGGACATATTGAGGAGAGATATTGTGATGTATCACAATTCTTTGGTTGAGCGATCCATAATGCTAGTTGAAATTATAAACTCACATCCATAAGATAAAAAAAAAACAACACCTTTGGAAATGGGCATGGAAAGTCAAATTTCTATGTAGGATAAGTCATAGAGTCCTCATGAATCAGAAAAAGTAGTGGATGTTTCCTTTCTTTCTATTTGTAAGTAGCAATATAATCATAATTGGAATAGACAACCTAAGTTTCCTTTAAGCATATTTTACAATTGCAGGGAGCAGATGATGATGAGAGAGGCAAAGAGGAAGTGGTTCTCTTATGGTATTGGTGATCGCGTAGACCTATGATGTTAGGGTATATTGGTAGATAAAGGTATCATCAAATGCATGGGAAGTGATGTGATGTGCCACAACAAACCACTTTGTGAACAGGCTGAAAAAGTTAAATCTGTAGAGGTTATTGACTTGACTGTTAGGCTACTCTACCCTCATTCTTTTACTGAAGTTTTAAGTGACTAGTTAAATTTGTTTGAAGCATGGAACATCTCTGACCTATCCTCTAATATAGGTTTGGAGTAGAATAAGGTATTATTGTCTCTCTTTTGTTTTTCCTATATGAATAGTTTATTGATGTATGCATATATTGATGTCATTTATTTGGAGCCTACACTCATCCAAATTATGTGCATAACTTTAGGCTAAAGTTAAAGGTGGTTGAAGAATCTAGTGATCCCCTTCTTACCCCTAAAAGATGTTTCCGTAGAATTCACATGTTAGGCATCACCCCTTCAATGGTGCATAAGGACCTCAAGAGGAATCATAGATTTTATGAAAGAATTTAATCTGTTTCCTAAAATAGACATTGAAGGAGGGGTAAATTAGCATCATATTGCTTCATGTGCTATCATAACTGACAATAGTCTCCATTTTTAATTGAATAGTGTACACAACGTCGTTAGTAGGGTTACTAAGAATTTTTGATGTCATTGGTCAAAATCTACTCTTCTTCAATGAAATTGGAACTGATGCTTATTCAAAATGTGTGCAATTGTTTCCTTTATATTGTTTAATTCTACACTATTTTAAGTCCTTATTTCTAGTTTAGTTGGACCATTTTGACTATGTTTTTTGATTTATGCATAAATATGTATTGCATATTTTATGCATGTTGATTGGTTGCACTTTTTTGTTATGTACAACAAGCTAAATCTAAATTTGTATGGCATTTTTTTCATAATTGGTTGTTATCATATTGTGGTTTTTCTAATTATTGTCTTTTTAGTTGTTTTTAGTCTATTGGTGATGAATGAATAGGATCAGCTATTTTAATGGAGTTGCACTTCATTTGAAGGACATGTTATATTTTATTCATATGTACATACATTTTGAAAATGCATTTGTTCATTAACATTTTTAAATAAAGTGGAAAGTGGACTCCCTACATCCTCCATTTCTCCTATGTCTTCACTATTGCAACCAATCTTGTAGGTAAATAAAACAAAAATATAGTTTATGTATAATTATTTGTATATATTGTATTATAATAATTCATATTTATATGTGAGCATGTATATGTCTATACTTATTTTTACATACATAATTATATATTTTGATCCTTTTGTATATTCCAAATATATATGTGTGTACTTATCTTCAAACATGTAGTAGAATAGATTCCCTTCAACTTCAAATGTGTTTAGTAGAATTTTTTTTATTTGTATTCTTGTGAATATTTTCATACTTTCTTTTTAATTAGTAAATCAATGATCCCCTTTTAAATCCTTTGAAGATGTTACAAAGGATTTGGACATTGAATGAAACTCTTGTGTTGTGCAGGAGGGAGAAATTGAACATGCCGGTGAACCTTTTATGCCTTTACTTGTATTTTTTTTTCTAGAAATTTATTGGTTTTTATTTTTGATGAATATGTGGATGCATGTTTTGTAGTCAAAAAATTGATAACTGCCTTTCCATGATGTAGAATGCATAGTCATCAATCATGGAGACCATGTTGATCTTTATCAAGGTAATATGCTTGTTCATCGAGTTGTGGTATTACATTATGATACGATTCCAAATTTCTATACTTCCATGATGGATGTCCTAGTAGGAGCTATGAAAGGTCATTTCAAGAAAGTCCTTATGACAAAATCTATACCTCCTTGTGTTGATGGATTGGATTTTGAAGATATATTTCCAGAAGTTAATGAACCCATTCAACTATAGAACATCTGCAATATAAAACATTCAGTGGATATGGTGCACTAAATGATTTTTTCTTATAAACAAACTATTTTTTTGCATGGTTTTGGTCACTACTATATTGGTTATATTGATGTTGGTATTGTGCATTAACTATTGTCGTCTATGCATAGGTAAAAAAATGTTAGACACAATGCAAAAGAAAAAGGTAAATCACAAAAATCATGGTTTGGCCCAAGGAGGATTGTACCAATATTTGCGACTTATTTGTAGTCATCAATGAAATAAAATGAGGGTGCAAGTTAAAAATGCATATTTGGAGTTCACTCAAATGTAGGTCATAGTGTGTTATAATTAAATAGTCTTTGTCTTCCATGCATGTGTAGTTGGAATTTTAATAATGCTCTATAAAAACACAAGATTTTACTGGACAATATGCATGGGACTGAAGAATGTGAAAGGACACGTAGTGCTTGCCCCTAGGTCACATTTTTGTTATCATTGTCAAACTCTAATAGACTATTTTTAGGTTGATGGTTAGTAACATTATTTTAAGATTATTAGATATTATGCTATGGATTCAGTTGATATGTGATGAGATTACTTAGACTCTACATTTCATGTATGCATGATGATTATTACATTATTTTTAGTTATTGATTAGTGACATGGTTTATTATCAAATGTGTTTTCTTATGGATACATACCCCATACTTGCATGTGTATGGTGTGTGTGTTTGTTCTTAGATGGCATTTCTGATGTGGTTAAGGAAGGGAGTCGTAGTCACCTGCTAGTTGGGATCTACACGATGCACCACTTCCTATCATTGCCTATTTAGCTTAGCATATATATATATATATATATAGTATGTACATGCATGGTTTTTATGCAGGTTGCAGGTACCAGGTATCGAATTTCCTGAATTGTTAGGACGAGCGTACCCTATCGCATTATCTCAATGGTAAGAGAGGGGAGATAAATTCTCAAGTCCAAATCCCAACCATTTAAGCCATTTTTCATAATTGGAAATTAGGACAAGTACCTGAGTTGAGTACCCTCTGAATGCATTAGATGACGTAATTCATGATATTAACCCTTTTGGTTTGATTTTGTATGTGTTTTGCTATAGTGGATTTTTTGTATTTTACTTTATGAGTCTTTAGTGTATTTTCTATTAATTAAGCCTAATTAAAAGATTTAATTAATGGTTTAATTTAATGAAAAATTAATATGGTATTTTAATATTTATTTTATTTAATTAATTAGGAAATTAATTAAATAGAATAATTAAATTTGAAGATTAAAGTTATAATTTTAAAGTTGGAATGTGATAATATTTATTTGAGTTAATAAATATTTTAGCAATTAAGTTTCGAAAATGAATTTAAAAGTGGAAAGGATATTAAAATTATTAAGAGATTCTAGATTGCATGATATGTGCATGTGATTAAAATATAAATATATTAAGATAAAACAAGTGGATTTATTTAGTGAGTGCATAAAAATTAATAAATTAAATTGGAAAGAGTAAAGTGAATATTAAATTAATTAATGTGTATTATTCTAATATTCATTCACATACGAGTTTGTGAATTCTTGGGAGTTGTCATGTAGACAACACAGGAGTTTGCACTCTAATTATGCACGTGTTGTCAACAACACAGGAGTTGGCGCACAAATTAAGCACATGGTGTCTACAACTATAATGCCCCGCCAAGGGATCCAAAGAATTAACCTAGAATTTCACTAAGTTTGGTAGCATTTTTTTTTAACATGAAAGTAAATACCACATATAACTTATGCACGATAACGGAAGCAATAGCAATGTCCATCTGAAAGTAAAAATAACATACACAACTGATTACATTCTTTAAAGATCACTTAACATTGAATTACATCTAACATACATGAATCCATCTAGTACAACATCCACATGAAATAATAATGATAAATCCAATGTTTATACATTACATTTCAATTTCTCAATCATCCACTATACATGCCACAGGGTATGAAAGGCTCAAAAGAATATGCATATGTGAAATATGGTACATCATTCTACTCTAATCCATGATACATCAGAGTAAAGATAATCACATGATATACATGATACATCATCATAGAAGACATATACATCCATCATAAAGATCAAACATAATAAACTAAGTGCACGGTTCCTCCCAACCGTTAATAGCATCATTAGACCATCGTGGATCCTAGCCATCCCTCCGTGCGTAGCATTCCAAATCACCGAAGAGATCAATTAACATAGTAGGAATGTCACTCCTAACATATACTATATCATATGTAGAAGTAATCTAACATGCAAAAATAAGCATAAGATAACATCATCTAACATATGCTAATCATCAATCAAAGGATACATATCCACCATCATGAAGGACGTATCAGCCATGATTTCTCAATGAATCTCAAATGATAAAAGTGGAAAAACACTACCACCTGACCGCGTGGTACCTAAGTGGTCCACTCCCACCGTGCTAAGGAGATAATCTCAAGTCCCAAATAGGCTATCCAAAAACACATAGCATAACTCTCTATAAGTCTAGGAATCCTAAAATTATACTAACTCAAAGGTTCCAAACACAAAATCAACATCTAATTCCCAGAGGCACACAATGACATGTAGGAACCTACTATGCAAGTGGGAAAGTGTCATTGCATTTATCACGTACAAGTTACCCTGGTAGTTAGCTAAACTCCACGGGTCCATACTGATCTCATGCGGCCACTAGTATCCTCTCATACTGACAAGGCATACTATGGAATGCAAGGTCGCAACCATGCGTTCTCTCTACTCCCATCCTAGCCTATTCAAGCGCTGAAGGCATGGGTGAGAACCAAAACTCTTATCTTTTTAGGTTCATTCAGTTAGTATTAGGTGTGAATGTTGACTTATTAATCCAACTTACAATGAGTTACCCTGCCAGCCTCTTAGGGCCCTGACCCCCATTGCAAGCCACTTCCTGACACTACATGCAGATATCCTACCCTAAGCTCATGGAATCATAAATCTCAAAATCACAAAAGATAATCCATAATAAAATCATCAAATATTCATAAAAGCATCAAATCTCCATGACCAAACATCCATAGAAAATCATGAACACAACAACTCTCTATTGGCAACTGAAGTATCACTGATAATCAAAAGTATCCAATGGTTCTCCATAACCAAAATATATCTCAATCATACTGATTGAAGACTCCAAAAATGGTTGAGTCAAACATGTCACCACATGACATCATCAAGAATAAATCCACATTACAGTCCCATCATGGCGACTAGAAAATAACCAAGGATAACTGATCGATGACCAAAAATGGTTAAGTCAAGTGTCTCATACATAAGAATCTCAACTATAACAATCAGTAATTACAACCAATGCATAGAGCATTCCATCACATAACCATGGTTGGGTTTATAAAGATCAAGAATAAAACATCATCATGACATCACAATCACATAACTCCCAAGCCTCTGGTACATGTCCTATAACTGGTCAACACTAGTCAACCCAAAAACCCAAAATAATAGCATAAGAATACACAATGTAAACACATGTTTTGATTTTGCTAATTTAACAAACTTGAATTTTAATGTGGAGGTTTCAATTTACATTTTCCAATTTAAATATCAAGTGGAGAAATTTCACGTTTTACCTAACCCATGTTTCATATTGATAGATAAAAGTTTCTCCCCAAAAACAATTAGACTCAATTTTCTAAATGTTCTAAATGTCTTTTATATACACATTTTGATGATAATGACCCCTATGATTTTCCAAATAATAATTGAAATTATTTTCATATTCATCTCTCCAAATTAAAAGTTTATATTGAACCTATATTGCTCAACATTATAAAATAACTTGTTATTAAAGAATTACTCTTTAAATTCCAATCATATATTAATATATTAATTATTTATTATTAGTAATGTATATACATATATATACTTATACATACATTTATATATATATATATATATATATATATATATATATATATATATATATATTTATATATATATAAATACATATACATATATATTTATTAATTTACAAAACGATTTCTAAAAATTGAATCAATAAAACATTTTTATTTAACATCACACGGCAAGTTTAATAATTTCTGATACAATACATATAGCTTGCGGGTCGCAGGGTACACTGCGGTTGTAGGTACAATGTAGACTGCAGGTACTCTGCGGTACCGCAGTCCGCATTAACGTGGCCATCAGCGGGGGTGAGGAAATATGTTCCCCCCTGCCCATTCAAATTTATCATATATTATTTTTTTTAAATGTTGCATTTTATTAAAACGCATCCCTCCAATGTAATCCGCGATGTGACATTCGCTCGTTGAGAAATATATATGTCATTCGACTTAAATATATATATGTATATATACATATGTATGTATATATATATAAAAGTATATATGTATATATATATGTGTGTGTGTATATATATACAGAGTATAATCAAATATCACAGCATATAGACATATTTATATATAATTTTATTTATATATAAATATGCATATATGTATTCAGATTTAAAAATATATTCACAATATATAAATTCCAACTCTCAAAATTTTCTCATAAACCTTGATCTCAAATTTTTTTCCAATAATTAATCTAATGGGTTTGATTATGAATCTAAACCCTAGCCCCGTGTTCTTTTTAGATCTATGTATATAAAATTCTTAAATAAATTAATTACCCATATTGAGAATGCATACAATAAAAATATGAAATTCCTCAGAAGACACATGGAAGACACGAAGAAGACAAGGAATGCAAGATGAGGAAATAGCATAAGTAAAATCACAAGAATCTACCTGAATTCTGATGCTAATTCGCTCTTCCTCAGAAAACCCACAGAGCAAGCTCCCTTCTTAAGAGTTCTTGAATCTTCCAATGCTCCAATTGCTCTCCAAACACTGTGTCTAAGCTTCTAGGAATGCTTGAATATAAAGAGCTCTCAGGAAACATCTAGAATGCCTCTAGAAATAGCTAGAAGGTGTCACCAACTAAGCATGGGTCTTTTCCAACCTTCTAGATGGGTCATAAGGTTGTAGACACCATGTGCTTAATTGATGCACTAACCCCCGTGTTGTTGACATAAGAGAAATAGAAAAGTGCATTAACTCCCATGTAAGCTTATAACTCCAATTTACTTTTTATACAATTTCTACTTAAATATTTATAACTTTTATTTTAATTTTTATAACTTTTATTATTATTATTTATTTATTTTATTATTATTATTATTATTAATTTTAATTTCTAATTTTCTTTTATTTAATTCTTTTTCCTTAATAATTCATATATAATTAATTATAATCAAAATATCAAAGATCATGATATTTTATATTAATTTTCTCAAATAATTAATTTATTAATTAAATCTATTTATTAAGACTTAATTAATAGAAAATTCATCATAGACCTCCAAGATAAAATATGAAAACCCATCATAGAGAAATTCACTCAAAATCAGTCTAAAGGGTTAAAAATCATGAATTATGTCATCTGACACATTCGGTGGGTAAAATATCCAGATACTTGTCCTACCTCATTAGGAAAAATGGTTTAAGGGTTTGGGATTTGTACTTGATAATTTATCTCCCTTCTCTTATCATTGAGATAGTATAATAGGGTACGCTCATCCTAGCAATTTAGGGAAGTCGATACCCGGTACCTGCAACCTGCAGAAAAACCATGCATGTACATACAATATATAATGCTAAGCTAAATAGACAATGGCAGGAAGTGGTGCATCATGTAGATCCTGACTAAGCAGGTGACTATGACTCCCTTCCTTAACCACATCAGAAATGCCATACAATAAGAAAACACACACACCATACACATGCAAGTATGGGGTAAGTATCCATAATAAAACACATGAGATAGTAAACCATCTAACTAATCATCAACAATAACTGAAAGCAATGTAATAATCATCATGCATACATGAAATGTGATGTCTAAATGATCTCATCATATACCAACTGAATCCATAACATAATATCTAATAGTCTCAAACAATACTACTAATCCATCAACATAAAACTAGTCTATCATAGTCTGATAATAATAACAACAATGTGTCTAGAAAATATGTGAACGAGGGCAGGTACTACATCCATCCCCCCTTGGTTTAGGCTTACTCCTGGAAGCCTACAAAGAAATAGGGATATAACTCCTGCAATCTAGCTGCATCCTCCCATGTAGCTGAAGAATCATCAGTAGGGTCCCATTGGACCCTTACCTGCTCAATGGTTCGACCCCTGAGGGTCAACTCCCACTGCTCCAAAATACGAACCAGCTTCAAAGCCAGGTGCCCGTCCTCTACCTCCAATGCATTCCAATCAAGCACATGTACAATATTAGGAATATATTGCTGAAGTATTGAAACATGGAAAACATCATGAATGTGAGCTAGGCTGGGCGGTAGAGCAAGGCAGTAAGCAACTAGGCCAATCCTCTCTAGAATCTTGAATGGTCTCACAAAGCGAGGTGCTAGCTTAGAACCCTTTTCATATTAGATCGGACTCTTTCGTGAATGCACTCTCAAAAAAACCTTATCACCCACAACAAACTGCTTATCAGTCCTATGAGCATCAGCATACTTCTTCTGCCTATCCTGTGTCGTAGTCAAGTGCTCATGGATACACACTACCTGTTGCTTAGTATCACAAAGCACCTTAGGACCCAACAAGATGCGATCCTCAAGACTGTCCCAACTCAAGGGTGTACGACAAGGATGTCCATATAATACCTGAAATGGTGCCATGCCAATAGAACTATGATACCTGTTGTTGTAAGCAAACTCCACTAGGTAGATATAATCCTCCCAATGTGTCTGCCTATCCATCACATACATCTGTAACATATCCTCCAAAACTTGATTCACCCTCTCTGTTTGACCATCAGTCTCTAGATGATATGCCAAACTAAAGTTTAACTGCACTCCAAGCTCATGCTGTAATGATGTCCAAAATGCGGATGTGAATATAGGATCCCTGTTAGAAATTATCTTTCTAAGAATACCATGTAAACTCACAATGTCATGCATGAAGACATTAGCTACAAAAGCTACTTTGTAGGAATACCTGATCGGTGAGAAATGTGCCACCTTAGTCAATCGATCAACGGTGACCATGATAGCATCATGACATCGAACAGTCATAGGTAATCCTAATATGAAGTCCATGGAGATGATATCCCACTTCCAAGAAGGAATGAGATTAGGCTGCAAAAGTCCAGCCCAGTGCCGATGTTCTGCCTTAACTCTCTGACACTCAAGGCACCTAGCCACAAAATTAGCAATATCTCACTTCATCCCAGACCAAAAGAACAAACATCTCAAATTAGCATGCATCTTCTTGACACCTGGATGTGCTGTGTAAGGTGTACGATGGGCTTCTGCCAGAATCAAGGTGTGAAGCTCATCCAAAAATGGCACATAAATCCTCCCCAAATGTCTTAAAAGACCATCTGATTCTTGAACATTACCTGCAAACTTACCTTCTAAAGTTCTTCCTGAATCAATCTCTCTGCACACTTCCTGATACCAAGAATCTGACTCCTCAAGTCCACACTAAGAGTCATCGATGATACCATATGTCTCCTATGACTCAAAGCATCTGCCACCACATTCTCCTTATCCTGAATGTACTTAACCTCAAAATCATACTCGCATAGAAACTCCATCCATCGTCTTTGGTGAGCATTCAAATTAGGCTGAGTAAAAATGTATTGAAGACTATGATGATCGCTATGTAGCTCAAATCTGTGCCCTAACAAGAAATGTCTCCATCTCGTCAAAGCACGAACTATTGCTGCTAGCTCAAGATCATGTGTAGGATAATTTAGCTCATGATCCTTGAGCTTGTGTGATTCATACGCAATCACCCATCCATTCTGCATCAACACTGCCCCAATCCCTTTAAGAGAAGCATCTGTACACACCATAAAATCACCTTCTGGATCCGGTACTACTAAAATTGGTGCACTAGTCAAAAGCTCCTTGAGCTTCTGGAGAGCTTCCTCACATTTCTCTGTCCATATGAACTTCTTCCCTTTCCTCTAAAGAGAAGTGATAAGATGTGCTATCCTAGAGAAGTTATGGACAAATCTGCGATAATAACCAATTAAACCCATGAAACTACGAATCTCTGACACATTAGTCGGTGTTGGCCAATCTATTATTGCCTGAATCTTTGCAGGATCCACTGAAATACCATCACCTGAAATAAAATGCCCTAAATACTGAATCTTCGACTTGAAGAATTTGCACTTAGCTGCATTAGCATAAAGCTAATTGTCTCCCAAACATTGCAATACCAACCGCAGGTGTTCCTCATGCTCCTTTTGAGTCTTAGAATATATCAATATGTCATCAAGAAACACAAGTACAAACCTGTCTAGATAAGATCAGAACACACCATTCATCAAACTCATGAAAATTGATGGAGCATTAGTCAATCCAAAAGGTACCATAGTGAACTCATAATGCCCATAGTGAGTTTGAAAAGCGATCTTGTGAATATCAGCTTCCTTGATGCGAAGCTGGTGGTATCCTGACTTAAGATCAATCTTGGAGAATACTGTAGCTCCCTTGATCTGATCAAATAAGTCATCAATCCTAGGCAAAGGATACTTGTTCTTAATAGCCACCTTATTCAACTGTCTATAGTCAATACAAAGGCGCAAAGAACCATCTTTCTTCTTCACAAAGAGCACTAGAGCTCCCCATGGTGATACGCTAGGTTGAATGCTCCCTTTGGCCAGAAGTTCCTCAAGCTGAAGACGTAGCTCACCCAATTCTTGTGTAGTCATGTGATAAGGAACTTTAGAGATAGGCTCCACTCTAGGAATGAAATCAATACTAAAGTCAATGTCCCTCTTCAGAGGCATGCCTGGAACCTCACTTGGAAAGACATCTGCATACTCCTGCAAAATTGGGTGATCTAAAGTCTTTCTCATAGGATCTTCCTCATCAAGATCATTTACCATAATAGAAAATATCTGACATCCCTTACGAAAACTTCACTTCAATTGCATAGCAGAAATCATTCGCAAAGATATAGGCCTCGGTATCCCAACTATCTTCACATCATTCCCTTGGTCATCTTGGCACAAAATAATCTTCTTCCTACAATCTATACTGGCTCTATGAGATCCAAGCTAGTCCATGCCTAAAACCACATCATAGGAACCAAGGGGTATGACTCAAAGATCCACTACAGTATCAAAGCTTCCTAAGCTAAGCCCACACTTATGACCTACAGAATCTATGGAGACCTTAATGCTTGAGGCTAGTTCCACTTGCCAACCATGGTCTTGCTTCACCGCATCTAGCTTACACTTAGAAACTATAGATGGTGAAATAAATGAATCTGTAGCTCCTGAATCAAACAATACTGAAAGAGATATACCTCTAATAGCACCTGTGGCCTAAACCACTGTTCCCTGATGATCTACCTGATGCTGATCAACTACTGCAAAAACTCTATGAGCTCTACCTGCATCACCCACTGTAGGCTCTAAAACTATAGGTCTAGGTCTTGAAAACTGAGGTGCTCACTATGGACACTAAGCAACATAATGTCCAATCTGTCCACATGACAAACATTATGTATTTTTGCCAGATCCTCTACCCATAGGTGGTACATTTGATTGCTGGTGACTGTTCCTGCTAACAAAAGACTGGCTACTCTGAGCTGGCTGATTGGGCTAATTTTGTTTATTGTGTTGATCATTTTAGTTGTTCTTGGTGTTAGAACCTTTGCCACCACCTTGAGCCTAAGAATTTGATCCCTTCTATTGATGTGTCTGCTGAGACTACTGCTAAAACTATTTCTCCTTAGAGGAAGAAAGCTTCTTGTTACCACCTAAGTTGTAGTTGCCTTTAGATCCTGATGTTGTTGGCACTCCTACAAAAGCTCCATGACCAAGGTTGACACTTTTCTCAACAAGGATTTCTCGATATACTGCATCCTTGATGGTTTTTGGCTCAAATACCTTAACTCCCCCAATTATACGGTTATTCAAACCCCTAATAAAGTGTTGTGTCAACTGAGCTGAATTTTCACTGAACCCTAAAAAAGACATGAGCTCATAAAACTTACGCTCATACTCAGTCAATGACAAAGTGCACTATTTGAGATTATGAAATTCATCAACCCTTTGCTATTTCCATTCCTCTGGTAGGAATCATTCACAAAAACTCTCTAGGAATAACTCCCATGTGACACTGCTCATATCGATTCCCAGCTTCTTCTCCTCAATTGTCCAGCAAGTGGCCCCAAAATTCTCTAAATTAGTGATCACAAATCTTGCCTTAACATTACTGTCAAACTCCTACGTGGAAAAAATCCTGTCGAGGAAAATAAGGCACTGCTCGGTCACATAACCAGAACCTTACCCATTGAAAGGGTTAATCTTGGGTCTGGAAAGATCCTTCATCTGAGTGGACATAATGGACCTCTGACAATCCTTTCGAGGACTTCTAGATCTGGGTCTATGCTCTTGTTCTGTCTAGTGCACTTTGGGTTGTTCTTGAACAAGAGGTAGACGTTCTAGAATAGTCTGCATCATCTGTCTCAAACCAACCTCTTTAGACTCAGCTTGGCCCTCTCTATGACTCTCTACCTACTGCCTACTAGTGTGCTCTTCTCTTCTCTACATGAGCTGATCCCTCATGGGCAGACTCATAGACACTGATAGCTCTGCCATGACCACAACCTCTACCACGGCCTCTACTATGGCTTCTAACAGAAGACCTAGTCCTAGATACCATCCTACAATAGTACAAGGTACTATTACAATCACATGTTGCAATAGACTAAGTTCAGTTCTATGTTTAGGTTTAAGTAAAATTTCCAGTTTTGAAAACTAAGTGTTAAAGTATGAAAAATATACAAGTAACAGTTCAAGTTCTCTTTTCAGTTCACCTAGTTTCATGTTGAACAGATATACTTTAGTTCAAAGTTCTAGTTGTTCCAAAATTCCCAGAGCTCCCAATGTAGAAACTCAGGCTCTGATACCAAATGTAATCCCACGCCAAAGGATCCAAAGAATTAACCTAGAATTTCACTAAGTTTGGTAGCATTTTTTTTAACATGAAAGTAAATACCACATATAACCTATTAACAATAACGGAAGCAATAGAAATGTCCATCTGAAAGTAAACATAACATACACAACTGATTACATTCTTTAAAGATCCCTTAACATTGAATTACATCCAACATACATGAATCCATCCACTACAACATCCACATGAAATAATAATGATAAGTCCAATGTTTATACATTACATTTCAATTGCTCAATCCTCCACTGTACATGTCACAGAGTATGAAAAGCTCAAAAGAATATACATATGTGAAATATGGTACATCATCCTACTCTAATCCATGATACATCAGAGTAAAGATAATCACATGATATACATGATACATCATCATAGAAGACATATACATCCATCATAAAGATCAAACATAATAAACTAAGTGCATGGTTCCTCCCAACCGCTAATAGCATCATTAGACCATCATGGATCCTAGCCATCCCTCCGTGCGTAACATTTCAAATCACCGAAGAGATCATCGATATTAACATAGTAGGAATGTCACTCCTAACATATACTATATCATATGTAGAAGTAATCTAACATGCAAAAATAAGCATAAGATAACATCATCTAACATATGCTAATCATCAATCAAAGGATACATATCCACCATCATGAAGGACACATCAGCCACGATGTCTCAATGAATTTCAAATGATAAGAGTGGAAAAATAGTACCACTCGACCGCGTGGCACCTAAGTGGTCCACTCCCACCGTGCTAAGGAGATAATCTCAAGTCCCAAATAGGCTATCCAAAAACACATAGCATAACTCTCTATAAGTCTAAGAATCCTAAAAGTATACTAACTCAAAGGTTCCAAACACAAAATCGACATCTAATTCCCAGAGGCACATAATGACATGTAGGAACCTACTATGCAAGCGGGAAAGTGTCATCACATTTATCACGTACAAGTTACCCTGGTAGTTAGCTAAACTCCACAGGTCCATACTGATCTCATGCGGCCACTAGCATCCTCTCATACTGACAAGCCATACTATGGAATGCAAGGTCACAACCATACATTCTCTCTACTCCCATCCTAGCCTATAAAAGCACTCAAGGCATGGGTGAGAACCAAAACTCTTATCTTTTTAGGTTCATTCAGTTAGTATTAGGTGTGAATCTTATCACTTATTAATCCAACTTACAATGAGTTACCCTGGTAGCCTCTTAGGGCCCTAGCTCCCATTGCAAGCCACTTCTGGACACTACATGCAAATATCCTACTCTAAGCTCATGGAATCATAAATCTCAAAATCACAAAAGATAATCAATAATAAAATCATCAAATATGCATAAAAGCATCAAATCTCCATGACCAAACATCCATAGAAAATCATGAACACAACAGCTCTCTATTGGCAATTGAAGTATCACTGATAATCAAAAGTATCCAATGGTTCTCAATAACCAAAAAATATCTCAATCATACTAATCGAAGACTCCAAAAATGGTTGAGTCAAACATGTCACCACATGACATCATTAAGAAAAAATCCACATTATAGTCCCATCATGGCGACTAGAAAATAACCAAGGATAACTGATCGATGACCAAAAATGGTTAAGTCAAGTGTCTCATACATAAGAATCTCAACTATAACAATCAGTAATTACAACCAATACATAGAGAATTCCATCACATAACCATGGTTGAGTTTATAAAGATCGAGAATAAAACATCATCATGACATCACAATCACATAACTCCAAAGCCTTTGGTAGACGTCCTATAACTGGTCAACACTAGTCAACCCAAAAACCCAAAACAATAGGATAAGAATACACAATGCAAACACATGTTTTGGTTTTGCTAATTTAACAAAACCTTGAATTTTAATGTGGAGATTTTAGTTTATATTGTCCAATTTAAATATCAAGTGGAGAAATTTCACGTTTTACCTAACCCATGTTTCGTATTGATAGATAAAAGTTTCTCCCCAAAAACCATTAGACTCAATTTTCTAAATGTTCTAAATGTCTTTTATATACACATTTTGATGATAAT
Source organism: Cupressus sempervirens (assembly GCA_028749045.1). Taxonomy (NCBI): domain Eukaryota; kingdom Viridiplantae; phylum Streptophyta; class Pinopsida; order Cupressales; family Cupressaceae; genus Cupressus; species Cupressus sempervirens. The sequence continues at coordinate 288,958,349 of CM053790.1, read as the reverse complement.
GACCCCCATCATTTTCCAAATAATAATTGAAATTATTTTTATATTCATCTTTCCAAATTAAAAGCTTATATTGAACCTATATTGCTGAACATTATAAAATAACTTGTTATTAAAGAATTACTCTTTAAATTCCAATCATATATTAATATATTAATTATTTATTATTAGTAATGTATGTACATATATATGCTTATACATATATATATATATATACATATATATATATTTATATATATATAAATACATATACATATATATTTATTAATTTACAAAACGATTTATAAAAATTGAATCAATAAAATATTTTTATTTAACATCACACGGCGAGTATAATAACCGTCAATACATACATATAGCCTACGGGTCACAGGGTACAGTGCAGTTGCAGGTACACTATAGACCGTAGGTACTCTATGGTACCGCAGTCCGCACTAACATGGCCGTTGGCGGGGGTGAGGAAATATGTTCCCCCCTGCCCATTCAAATTTATCATATATTATTACTTTTAAATGTTGCGTTTTATTAAAACGCATACCTCCAATGTAATCCGCGATGCGAAATTCGCTTGCTGTGAAATATATATGTCATTCGA